>CM074724.1:97453724-97888724 GCA_037306005.1 Rhinophrynus dorsalis | reverse complement strand
CATCCAGCTGATAGCATGGAAACAGTGAATGTAAAGGATACCAGCTTGCTCTTTGAAGATGGATCGGCACCCTTATTTCGTAACCATAAGGCTCTTCTGGTGGTAACAAAGTGAGGATGATCTGGCACGCAATCTAATCAGATCCCATGATGCATCACAGGAAAAAGCTACTGCCTTCTTGATGGTAGTGACTTCTTTTATTAACTTTGGTCTTGGAACAGATGATTCGATCTTTTTAAAGCGATATTCTCACTGTTCTTGATACACAGGCAAGGGCTGTAGCTACCTTTAAAATCTGACCTAGGATAGCAAACTGCTTCTTAAGGATGCTTTCCATTCTCCTGTCCTGTTCCATGAGGAACCATCTTCCATTGGCATTGTAGTCTTCTTAGTTAGTTGTGAAATGGAAGTGTCAATCTTATTATCCAAGCTGAAGATTCTTCGTCTTTAAAAGGATACACTTGTTTAAAGAGGATCTCTCACCTAACTACATGTAATGCTCATCAGTTACAGCATTTCTCAAAACCACTGAAAATAGCGTTCGTTATATGTAAAAAGCAGTTACATTGGCAAGAATTAAACTTTAAAAAGTGTTCGGCAGCCTACTTCTGGCTTGCCGAACTTTGCCGACCAGAGACAGCTCTGTCCCACTACCCATCATCCTCCCATGATGGAGGCTGTCTGTCACTAAAGTGGAGCGATCGCATTGGCAGAGATCGATATCTAGCCAATGCGATCGCTCACCTTTAGAGACAGACAGCCTCCGTCATGGGAGGATGATGGGTAGTGGGACGGAGCTGTCTCTGGTCGGCAAAGTTCGGCAAGCCAGAAGTAGGCTGCCGAACACTTTTTAAAGTTTAATTCTTGCCAATGTAACTGCTTTTTACATATAATGAACGCTATTTTCAGTGGTTTCGAGAAATGCTCTAACTAATGAGCATTGCATGTAGTTACGTGAGAGATCCCCTTTAAACCTTTTTGTAGTAGAAATCCTTTTGTCTCCCTTTTTCCACTCTGCGTTAATTATATCTGTTACTGAGTGATGTACTGTAAACACAGGCACTTTTCTTTAACAGCCTAAAAAGACTGCATGAAGGATACCCTGCTCTTTAAGTTCTTCTGTCAAACCCAGGGTCTTGCACAGATTTTTCAAAAAAGGCTCCACCTTGTCAATATTAAAAGTTCCTTTGCTTCTTCAACAATGTCCCCTTCTTCCTCAGACATATAGTCTGACAGGTTATTTAAAATGCTACTGTCTTCCATATCCAAAGCTCTGGATGATGTACCTTGTTCCGGGTCTTCCATCCTGGGACGCTTCTTACTTGAGGATTCTTGTAATGAAGAAAACGTGTCTTGGATCGACATCTTCATCCAGGATAGAAAATCCTGGAACTGTGCTGGTACTTCTGGATTGGCAACTTTCTTTAGGCAGTCTTAACATAATTTAGTAGACTCAGAGGAAAGGATCTTATTCTCACATCCTAGGCAGGATTTCCTCTACGTCTTCCTTAGAGTCAGACTCCTCCCCCTTTTCCTTGTCCTTGGGCTGTCCAGACAGGGATACTGAAGTTATTATAGTGCTAAAACTTAACTTTTAATAAATATGCAAGACAAACTGACAGAATAGGGGCAAAAAACAAACATAAGCAATACAATGCAGTACAGTGTCATGTTGGCTTATATAGTGTAGGCCTCTGGCATGCGTTCCCCCCTGGAATGCAGAGGCCTGCCAGAAACAAGCTGCCTAGAAGGTAATAAAGCGTGTCCATAAGGCCCTTACCTGCCTCTGGTGCTGGCTTCCTGATTCCTGAGTGCTGCAGGCCTAAACCAGATGCCGGGTAGTTCATGCGTTCCACTGTGGAATGCACTGGATGTTTCCTCTTCACCGCCAGATTGCTACCTCCATGAAGGAGGGAATCCAGGTGGCAGTGTGGCATTGCTCCCTTCCTTGGCCAGCTGACAAGTGGAGCCAAGGCTTCATGACATCCGTCCCAGATCGGGAGGCAAACAAATGCGGCCTGCAGAGTCGCGGTAAGTGTTGCTTACCGCCCGTGACCTACACCAGCTGGAGGGAGGTGACATAACTCACACACACAGTACAGGGCTGAATGTTTTTCTCTACAGAAGGATTTAGATAAACTGAGTGAATGGGCAGAAAAGCGGCAAATTATATTTAATGTAGATAAATGTAAGGTTATGCATTTGTACTGTAGAAACAAACATGCTACATATACACAATGGGAAACTACTTGGGGAATCCTCATTAGAAAAAGATTTAGGAGTACTGATAGAAGATAGACTTCACAGCAGTGTGCAGTGTCACTCAGCTGCTGCAAGAGCAAACAGGGTACTATCCTACATAGAAAAGGGGAAATGTACTTTTCCTTTTCTTCAGTGTCCTCCACGGCAATGAATGAATGTGTTTACTGCCCGCTCACAGCTGGCAGGACCAATCGCACACAAATAGCACACTCCTCCCCTGATCTCCTCAGTTAATCTCTTGGCCAAGCTAGGGGAAAACACAGAGCATTACAAGGGCGGGTGTGCCATGGAGGGACACAGAAGAAGAGGAAATATTGGTAAGTAAATTTCCCCTTTTCCTTAGTGGGAAAGACCTGTGATCAACAAACTTTACACCCATGAGTGCAGAAGATATGAAGACTCCATTTACGGTAACAGAATTAAAGAAACAGATCCTAAAAAACATGCCATACTAGTCTAAACTGGAATGATAGCCTGCAAGACATTCCTTCCAAATCTTACTTCTGTCGAGGCTTGCACATCCACTTGGTAATGTTTGATGAAAGTAGATATCGATGATCACATTGTTGCCTTGCATATCTCCTCAGGTGATGCTGAAGTTCTACCAGTAGAAGATGTGGATATTGTCCTTGTAGAGTGTGCTTTTTATCCTTAAGTGAGGTTGAGGATCAGCCTCAAAATTAGCCAGTATTTTATCCATCTTGAAAGGTAGACTTTCACCATGCCCCGAAATTTACCAAAAAAAATTAACAAACGATGAATCAGTCTAAATGACTTCGTTCTTAACAGATACTGATAAAAGCACCTTAATAGGTACAGGCAAATGCAAAGAGGGGAACAAAAACAAAATGTATGTGGACAAAGAAGGGAAGTATGTCCAGATTAAGGTGAAAGTCAGAGACCGCCATGCATTGAAGAGAAGGCTTGGTTCTCAATACAACCTTATCTTGGGGAATAACCATGTATGGGGTTTGAAATGACAAGGCCTGGATTTCACACTTACTCTTCTTGCTGAAGTAATGGCAACCGAAAACGCAGCTTTAAAAAGTAAGGGTCTTAGTAGGTATCTGTTCTATGGGCACAAACAGAGGAGATACTGACAGCTGTTCCAAGGGAAATTGTCCAGGGATGGACAATTTCAGGAATCCTGATTACCCAATAGCCTAATAAGCTATATAACAAGATTATTTTCTGTGAATGGCTCTGCCAAAATGCCTGACAGATGTACCCTAATATAGGCAGGATTTAGCCCCAGATCAAATCCTTCTTGCAGAAAATCCAGGACTGTAGCAGTAGAGATGAGGGATTTTGACACTTTATTCCTAATGCTCCATTTTCTAAAGGTTGAACAGATTTGACAGTATATGTTAGATGAAGATTTTCTCCCCATAGTAACCTTATCAGACAGCCCACTCAAAGTAAGTGACTGCCACCCAGCCTCCAGGGCAACAGCTTGAAGAAGGATGGGTCTAGATGACTGAGTGGACCCAGAGTGAGCATGTCTCTCACATGAGAAAGAGATCATGGAAGTTCCAGCGAGAGACAGACCAGCTCGGAAAACACACACTCCTCTCGGCCAGTTTTGGGCTATTAAGATCACTTCTGCCTTGTCTGATCAGATGTTGTTGAGAACTTTACTCCACTTTACTGTCATAGTGTCTAATGCTGCAGATCTGCTGTCCTTCCATCTGCAGAACTGCTGCATTTTGTGTTGTGGTTTGATACCATCAAATCCACCTCCGGCTTTCCCCATCCACCTACGGCTTTCCCCATCTGCTTATTATTTGATGGAAGCTGTCCCAAATTAGGTACCATTATCTTTGATCCAACTGTTTGCGGTTAGGAAGTCCCATTGAATGTTTGACATGCAAGAGGTATGGGTTGCTGAAATCATGCTGAGATGACTTTCTGCCCAGGCTAACACCTTCTGTGTTTCTTCATGCTCTGCTTCTTGTGCCTCTCTGGTTTCTGATATCCATGACCGCCGTTATGCTTTCTGCCCTGTTTAGGATTGGTTTCAATTTTATGTAGGTCTCAAATGTCCTTAGCCAATTTGCTACTGACCTGATTTCCAGGAGATTCCCTTTTGTAGGTTTTCCTTCTTTGTCCACCAGATGAGATCTCTGCTGACTGATCCCAACAAAGGAACCATATGAGAGGCTTCTTCCAAATTTAAAATAAGAGAAGTTGATTGTACCTTCTTTAAATGGAACTTTGCCTAGGGTAGAACCTTAAATTGTTGAGGTTGTGTGATGCCTCAGGCTTCTGAATTTTCTCACTTCTCTTCTTAGACAGGAAATATCATTCCTATCTGAGTGTTTATCCTCAGAAGCAGGAAGTCAATCTCCTGGGATGGGCTCGTGATGCAGTTTTCCGGGTTTACTAACCACTCCAGATTTAATAAATGGTGAAGTGTCCTATTTGTGAATGTACTTGCTTGACCAAAGAGATTTCCCACAATTAGAAGATTGTCTAAGTAGGTAATTATCAAAATGTCTTCTAGTTGTAGAACTTGAATGGATATAGAGATGATCTTTTTAAACACTCTGGGAGCTGATGACAGGCCGAAGGGTATCACTTTGAACTGAAAATGATACTGTAGAACTGCCAATCTCAAACTGCTCATCTGCAGGTCTCACTAGTATACGATGATAAGCATCAATTAGATCTATTTTGGTCATGAAGGACCTGAAGGGAATGGATATGATTACGGAGGCCGCAGTTTCCATCTTGAAAGCAGTCTTCTTGATGAAGCAGACTGGATTCTTCAGACTAAAATAGTTCTGAAACCACCAGTTGTTTTGGGAACAATGAAGAGAGTAGTGTAGAAACCTGAATACTTCTGAAGGAAAGGGACTGCTGATTAATTCCAATATTGACTGTTTCATTGACCGATTTGACAGGATTCCTTGGAAGTCTGTAAATCTGGAATAAGTTTGTCATTAGACAGTAGAAACATTTTAGTGAATATCTCCTCCTGTTTCTGTTCAAACAGCATGTACTTAATTTTATTTGTGCTGTTTGGAATAAAAGAAAACAGTCAAAGTCAATTAATGAATTATGATTAATGCTCAATGTTCTAATTTGAAAGGCTTTTAGGATATGTGTGCTCATTCACAATCAACTTAACACTGCTCTGTTACTGATCCTTCAGAGCATGTATAAGTTTAGATTTTAGGGCTCAGAAAAAACAGGTTTTACAAATGCCTAAAAATGAACTGGTTATATACATCAGTGTTCCTTTAAGAGAGATTCATAGCTGTGAAGTTACTAAACAGACATCGCAAGCCATCCATAATTGGGATGCTAGGAGTAGTTGTTCCCAGTAGCTGGATAGCCAAAGACTGACTACTCCTGATGTAAGAAGTCCGCTACAAACTAAAATATTGCAGCATTATTTACAAATTTAGGGTGAATTTCATAGTTACGGCAAAACTAGCTAAACACTGAAGTTTAGTGGAACTAGCGGTTACCAACCATTTTACATGATGCCCTCCCCATTGTTCAGAGTTACAATTTAGAGCACATCTCACACAAGCTTAGTATAACAAAAAAAATTATAAATCATGAATGCCACATTTCTCCTAAGTACTTCGATGCAAAATAATTAAAAGTGCACATAAGGATGTTATTCTAACAAAACTGAATAAATTATATCAATTGTAAATATTGCTACAACTTGTTATTTCAAGGAGAAAAGCACGATGTGGAAATAGAGCTGGTTGAATGAGCCTTGATACCTTTAGGAGGTTCAATCTCAGCTGAATCATAAGCAAGCTTAATACAGTCTCTTATCCAGCGGGATATGGAGGGCCAGGAGGCTGCACAGCCCTTAAATTTTCCAAATGGTGGACAAACAGAGACTCAGTCCTGCAAATATGCCAAGTTCTTTTGAGATAGATCTTGTTAGATGCCTACAGATCTAAGTTATGAAGGCATTTCTGTAAGTCTTTTGTAGGATTCAGACAAAATGATGAGAGAACAATCTCCTGGTTTAGATAAAATTGAGACACAACCTTGGAGCAAAATGAGCAATGAGGATGTAAAACCACCTTGTCCTGGTGAAAGACTAGGTAAAGGGGAACGGAAATTAGGGCTTGAAGTTCCCCAACTCTCCAAGCAGAAGTAACTGCTGTGAGTAAAACAGTTTTCAAGGTGAGGTGTTTCATACAGATGGAGTCTAGAGGTTCAAAAAAAATGGATGAGACTTAAGTTGAGTAAGAACAAGATTGAGGTCCTAGGGAGGAACTGTTTCACAAATAGTTGGCTTAATTTTTGAGATGGCTATCATATTTCTTGATAAGAAAATTTTCTGCAAATGGGATGGCTAGGACTGCATAAATTGCAGAGAGCTGGACTCTTAAGGAAGCAGGTTTTAATCCTTTGTTGAATCCAGACTGCAAGAAATCCAGGATTGTGTGTGGAGAGTTGGATTGTCTATCTAAACCTTCCGCAGTACACCAGCGATGGAAGATGGACCATATTCTATAATGCATTTTTGTGGAGGATGGCCATCTGCCTCTTATAATTGTATCGACAACTGACTCAGAAAGACCTTGTAGTATCAGAGACTTCCGTTCAGGCTCCAGGCCCTGAGCTGGAAGAAGGCAGGGTTAGGATGAGTTATGGGTCCCTGAATCAGCAGGTCTGGGATGTCTGGAAGAGGTATTGGAGGTCTGATTGATAACTGTAACAGGTCCACACACCATGTCTTTCGTGGCCAATTTGGGGCAATGAGGATGACATTGGCCTTGTCTCTTCTTATCTTCCGAACTACCTCTGCTAGAATTGGGATTGGCGGGAAGATGTAGGCCAGATAGAACTCCCATGGGAGGTGAAGACCGTACTGTCCTGTTGCCCGAGTTTCTGACCACCTTGAGATGCAAGTTTGACACTTTGTTTTGTACTGTGCCATAAGGTCTATAGAAGGAGACCCTAACGCTTATGTCAGGGATTGAAAGACCTTGTTGTTGAGACTCCATTCTCCTTGGTTCAACCTTGTCCGGCTGAGGTAGTCTGTCAGTACATTTAGGCGGCTGCACAGATAGGAGGCTGTCAATGCTAATAGATGCCTCTCTGCCCAAGACAAGATCTTGACTGCCAGCTTGTTGAGCTGTACACTCCTGGTTCCTCTCTGATTCAGGAGATACTGTACTGTGGAGACATTGTCGGAGCAAACCAGCACTGCCTGCCTCATAAGACTGTGTTGGAAGTGTCGAAGTGCTTTCCAGACTGCCAGGGGTTCCAGAACATTGATATGACGTTTGGACTCCTGATTGGACCATGTGCCTTAAACAGTCTGCTGGTTCCATATACTGCACCCCTGTCACGGTTTGTTACGACTCTCAGACACAATGTTTAGGTAAAAACACAACTTTATTGAAATAATTAAGATTATCCCTTAGGATTGTAAACACACACATATATACATAGAATGAATGGTAAATACGAATAATTCAGACTCTACCGGTCTTGCCAAATACCGGGCAAAACAGCCTGGGTAATCAGGAGTAAGAGACTCTACCGGCCTTGCCAATACCGGGTAAGGCAACCTTCAGATGGAATAATGTACAAGGTTCTACCGGCCTTACCAATACCGGGCAAGGCAGCCCAAGTAAACACAACGGTGTAGGCTCTACCGGCCTTGCCAATACCGGGTAAGGCAACCTCCAGATGGACTGAGGTACAAGGTTCTACCAGCCTTACCAATACCGGGCAAGGCAGCCCAAGAATACGTGGAGTCGGACAAGGTCCCAAATGCTGTCAGGTGACAATGACAGTAGTAACTCCGTGAGTAGCCAGATCAGGGAGAGACCTAGGCAAACGGTACCCTGTCACAACAGGAAAGGCCAGACCGCCACTGTTAGGACTGGACAGCGCTCAATGTCAGCAACACTTAAGGATCTGCCGACAGAGGGTAGCCTTAAGACTTTGGAGCAAGCCAGCGTCCGCACGCTGAGACAAACAAGGGAATCGTGTAGCCGCAAGGCTAGAAATAACCCAACGTCCACACGCTGGGACTAACAATATAATCGTATAGCCGCAAGGCTTTGGAGCAAACCAGCGTCCACACGCTGGGACCAACAAGTGAATCGTATAGCCGTAAGGCTTTGGAGCAAACCAGCGTTCGCACGCTGGGACCTACAAGTGAATCGTATAGCTGCAAGGCTTTGGAGCAAACCGGCATCCGCACGCTGGGACCAACAATGGAATAGTATAGCCGCAAGGCTTTGGAGTAACCCAACGTCCGCACGCTGGGACTAACAATCTGTATCGTATAGCCGCAAAGCTTTTGGAGCAAACCAGCGTCCGCACGCTGGGACCAACCAGTGAATCGTATAGCCGCAAGGCTTTGGAGTAAACCAGCGTCCGCACGCTGGGACCAACAAGTGAATCATATAGCCCCAAGGCTTAGGAGCAAACCAGCGTCCGCACACTGGGACTGACAAGGAATGTCGCCTACACGACCGAGCAGAAGGTCGCCAGGAACACAGGAGACAGGCCAGGAGATGACAGGAACCAGCAGGATGAACAACCGGGTCAGGAAACAGCAGTGAAGACGGTCAGCAGGAAACAGCAACCTCAGGAGACTAGGCCGGAACCAGGACTGGAACAACTCTGCAGAAAGGAGGCACTGGAACACAGCAAAAAGGCCCAAATGACTACTGGACATGGTGAAAGCAAATGTGGTCAGAGACACCACGAAAGGGCAACCAAGGGGTGCTCAACCCAGGTTTAAATAGGAAATATGAGGCGGGCTAAAGGCAGACAGCCAAAAGAAGCCCCCTACTGGTGATAGACAAGAAAATGCAGCAATCACGGGCACCGTGATAACCCCACCCTTGCAGACTTGCATCTGTAGTGAGAATCTGCGATGCTGGGTCTAACATGGGACAACCTTTTACCAAATTTTTTTTCCAGATCCACCAAGCCAATTCCTTTCTTGTGGAGAGAAACACTGGTATCTTTAGACTCGGGTTAGAGGGATCCTTCCGATAGTACTCTAGGATGTTTTGCTGAATGGACCTGGAGTGGGTCTTGGCCCATGGAAATATCTGCTGTGTTGATGATATATGCCCTAATAGCCTGGAGAAGGACTTTGTTGTGTGGATTGGATGTCTTAGGAACTCTTACTTGGGCGAAGATGCGATCCTGACGTTCGAGGGACAGGGACACAATGCTGCTTCTGGTGTCGAAGTCTATCACGAGGAACTGAAGGTTCTAAGATGGATGAAGTATGCGCTTTTCGGTGTTTATTACCCAACCGAGGTTTTGCAGCAGCTGCCTGCAAATGATTGTGTTTGATTGTACAAGCTGAAGTGATGCTCCTGTGATTAGGAAATTGTCCAGATAGGGAAGAACTTTAATTAGATGTGTGCCTCTTAATTCCGCCATGGCTACAGGATCTTTGTGAACACTCGAGGAGCCGAAGCCAGGCCGAATGTAAATGCTCGGAACCGATAATGGTTCTTGAAGATGTGAAACCTCAAGAACTTCCTGTGAGATGATCTGATCAGGATGTGGTGGTATGCATCCTTTAGGTCTATGCAGGATAGAAAAACTTTCGGTTGAATCAGCTTGATTGCTGACATTACCGTCTCCATCTTGAAATGCTGAATTCGCAGGTAATGATTCAGATTCTTCAGATCTAGAATTGGATGAAGTTCTCCAGAACTCTCTAAAACAGAGGAAAGTGTTGAGTAAAATCCCTGGAACCTCTGAGTCAATGGTACCTCCTCTATTGCCCTGTTCTATAGGAGTTCCTGCAACACCGGCTTCACCTGTAGTACTCTGGATTTGTTTCTGACCTGTGGTGTCTTGAAACGAGGACCGGAAGGGCAAGTTGGAATTTTAGAGTGTACCCTTTCTTCACAATTTCTATCACCCATTTGTCTGAGGGAAGTTGTTCCCAGGAGTGATTAAATTGCTCCAGTCTGCCCCCCCCAGAGGGCACTCTTGCCTTCATTGATGTAACAGAGGTTTTCGATGGAAATTCTTTCGGATTCCACCCCTGGAAGGCGGAGCTCCTCCTCTTCTCCTTTGGTCATAGCTCTTGCCCGGTCTTTACCTTTTCGCTTCCCGAAAGGACTGGCGTCTAGACTAGGAACCTCTGTATGGTGATCCTCTATTTCGTCTTTCCTGAGGCAATAAAGGACTTTTCCCAGCCGAGGATTTGCTTATGATGTCCTCCAACTGGCCTCCAAAGAGCCTGGATCCTGAAAAAGGGAGAGAAACAAGCCTATTCTTGGAAGCTGCAGTAGCCTCCCAGGATTTTATCCACAGAGCTCTGCGTGCCGTTATCGAGAAGGATGATGACTTGGCCAGTAGTCTGATATTATCCAATGATGCTTCACATAAGTAATTCACTGCATCCTTGATGGTGCCCATTTCCTTCAGAATGCATGACCTTGAAACGGAGAATTAAATTTTCTCTTCTATTTCAGACAGCCAGATGCGTAAGGTGTGAAAAACTGAAGCCATAGCGGTGGCGGTTTTAAGGCTCTGTCCGATAGTGGAAAATTGTCTTCTCAGGGCACTGTCGACTTTTATCCATGGCATCCCGTATGGAAGTGCCATCCTCTAAAAGAAGCAAAATCTTCCTGGCAGTCTGTGCGATGGCAGCATCTACCTTAGGAGGAGTAGTCCAACTTGCTGTGTCCTCATCCGCGAAGGGATACATCCACCGAAAACGCTTGGATGTAGCGCATCTCTTTTCTCCTTGTTTCCATTCCTTTTGGACTATCTCCTGTATGGAGCTATGTACTGGCATCAATGGACTGGTCTTCTTATATCCAGTAAAGGCCGTATCAATCACATTAAGCTCATTCTGGACCTCCGTAATACCCAGGATTTTTCGCGTTGCTTTTATCAGGGAGACAACCTTGCCTATTGAAAAGCTTCCAGCCTCTTCAACCATCTCCCCTTCTTCAGCCGAAGTGCCATAAGATTCAATTTCAAGAACGCTTTTTTCCTCCTCATGACAGCGAGAGGTTCCTTCATCTGGATCTGAAAACCTTGGCCTTTTCCTGGAAGCCTCCTGTATGGAGGAGAAGGTCTCCTGCATGGATGACTTCATCTTGTTTAGAAAATCCGAAAATTGGGCTGGAATTTCACACCCTGTAACATGCTTAAGACAATCAGTGTGTACTTTAGCAGGGTCACTGAGAGGAATAGTATGATCACAACCAACTCAAGGCTTGGTTTTAATGGCAGCCATCTCTTCCTTGGAAGATTCTCCAGACTTTAACTTGTCACCCTTAAAGGGATAGTAATACTTCATTTTAACTTTATTTTATTTTGTAGGCATTAAAAAAACATGAAGAATGATATAAGTCTTATCTCTGAAACCTTTATGGTTTAAGAGATATTCACAAACAAAGTATCCCCCTCCTGTTCAGCCAGATAAGAAGGGAGATGCCCAGGTAGACTGCAGAGAGGGACAATCTTCAATTAAGATAATGGAAAAAGCTGAAAAACTTGTCAAGGGGGGAAGGGCTTTCATTGTTTTCATACAAAGAAAATTGTCCCCTTCTGTTATCTGTACTGTCATACAACCAGACTCACATCTGAGAAGAGATGGCTTACACTAGGTAAAAGGGGCGGGGAGGGGAACTTTGCCTGTGAATATCTCATAAACCATAAAGATTTGAGAGATAAGACTTATATCATTCTTCATGTTTTTTTAATGCCTACAAAATAAAATAAAGTTAAAACGAAGTATTACTATCCCTTTAACTTCCTTAGAGTGAGACATATTAGCAGCAGTAAAGATAACTTAAATAAACCACAGAGCAGAGCAGATCACAAAGACATATTAACTGACCAACTACGTAACAGTATGACCAGGACAGTAAAATATGAAAGTTTCTACTCACAATATCCAGGAGACATGTCTGACCACTGGGCTGTTTAAAGGGTACCATGAGGAAGACGTCCAGCCACCTCTACGTTCCAAGCTTGGAGCACACGCCTCACTTCCAGTTTCAGGGACACTCCAGGAAGTGTCAGAGCAGGGCGCCAAACACAGACCCAGATTAGAAAGGGAAGACAGGAAATCAGTGCGTCGCTAGTCCGGTCCCCCACAGACACCAAAATGTCTCTGGATCAGTTTTCCTGGCCACAAAATGATTGCGGGGCCCAGGGAAGGGATGTGCGCCGCTATTAGGTCAGCCACGTAAGGTAAAACAAAACAAAAAAAAAAAAGGGAGGTGCTCTGGATGGAGAAAGGCCATTGCCTCAGTCCCCCAACTTGGGTAGGACCAAATAACTGCAGAGGGGAGAACTGACGAATATTTTATAGTTTTTCGATTGGTCCTACCAGTTGGGAGGTGTAGCCAATTGTTCACATATGCTGTGTAACGGACACAGAGGAAATAAGAGATATGCATTCCAGTGAACTTATCTCACTGTCTTCAGTTTTCAAAACATTTTATCATTTCATCAGCTTTCTTTCACAGTCCTGATAGGTTCACCTTTATTTTGAAAGAGTTTAGAATTTCTCAGCTCCTGTCCTCAGGACCCATTATAAGGCCAGGACTTAGGGATTTCTCTGCTAGAGCACAGGTGTGGTAATCAGAGGCTCATTCACATTGATTAACTCACCTGTACTCTAAAAAGGAAATCATCAAATCCTGGCCTGTTAGTGGGTCCTGAGGACAGGAGTTGAGAACCACTTCTTTAAAAGAAGAGGAAAGAAGAAATTCTGTATTAATACAACAGTATACAATTTTACCCTTTGAGTGCCAGATAGGTATGAAATGCATTGCAAAGCAATGCAATGGATACCTCTCTGGCACTCAAAGGGTTAACAAAAACAAAAATATACGAAGCTTCGAAACAAACCAAATAATCAAGTAGTGTTCATTGATGAGGTTGACTCAGACCCCCAAGTATTAAGTATGCCACTGACCAATATAAAAAGCAGATATTGTTCTTAAAGGGATAGTAATACTTAAAATGCAAAAAAAAATATGTTGTAGGGTTTATCCCCCTGAGTAAAACAAGAGTACTCCCACTGCTGAGAGGTGTTTTATCCAAAAGTTATTAATTTTCAAAGTTGAATTTTTTAGGTGCAATATCACAGTGGCCTGAAATTGTACAGTGGCGCTGTTGCTACACGATCCTATGGACAACTCTGGTCAGTTGACCATAAATTTCCATAGGATGGTGTAGCAACAGCGCCACTGTACAATTTCAGGCCACTGTGATATTGCACCTAAAAAAATTCAACTTTGAAAATTAATAACTTTTGAATGAAAGACCTCTCAGCAGTGGGAGTACTCTTGTTTTACTCAGGGGGATAAACCCTACAACATATTTTTTTTTACATTTTAAGTATTACTATCCCTTTAAGTAACACCCATCTGGTGAAAACCAGCAATTCTTTTTCACTACAAATAAGCCACAAGGTCAAGAACATCCAGTACAAAGATACTTCAGTAAAAGTTGATTTTAAAGGGATAGTAATGTTTCATAATAAAAGCAGCTCTAATTAATCATCATAGTATTTGGACTTTGGAGAGTGTTATTTCAATTCTATCAGAGTTTTAGTTCCAGAGTAATTCAATGACAAGGTGTCCCCCTCCTGCCCCTATTACTGATGTAACACTGTTCAGCCAGAGCAGAAGGGAGGTGCCCAGGTAGACTGCAGAGAGGGACAATCTTCAATTAAGATAAGGGAAATACCTGAAAAACTTGTCAAGGGGGGCAGGGATTTCATTGTTTTTATAGGAATAAAAGTGTCCCCTGCTGTTATCTGTCTGGTTTATAGACTGCATTCCACATCTGAGAAGAGATTGTTTACAGTAGGTAAAAGGGGAGGGAGGGGGAAACTGATTATGAATATCTCATAAACCATAAAGGTTTGAGAGATAAGACGTATATCATTCTTCATGTTTTTTAATGCCTACAAAATAAAATAAAGTTAAAACAAAGTATTACTATCCCTTTAAAATTGCAGTCTGGTCTAAAATAAAACTGATTACACATTTATCCATAATGGTATGCAGCCATATTGTTCAGATCAGGCCAGCTAAGGGCTGAATTCCATTGCTCTTGAAAACCATCAATGATTGAGCTACAAATTAACTCACATACTTTAATGGGCTTCTGATAACATTTTGCACATGCAATGTAATCCAGCCCTAAACTGGGCTTAGGTTCCATTGCCGGTGATATATTAACACTGCTCTTATCTCACAAGTTCCTACTGGTGTCTATGGAAAAAGGTGTAGCTAAAACCAGACATCGGCTTTCAGGGCTGGTCTGAAAACTGTAACCAGATCTGAATGTATGCCTAGGCGGGCTGTGCGTTTGAGCCAATCCACGCCAACCTACACAGCAAAACAGAGTGAAAACATGCTATCTATGTGTTTGGGGAGGAAATGCGGCAATCTGTATGTTTATTCACCTGTCATTTCCGAACAAGATCACATTATGTATGGACTAGTTTTAAAGCCCGTATATAAAGGCCAACACTGGTGGCGCTGCAGTCACGCACAGTACGGACTGCCTGAACGCGCCACGGCTGATACAGAGCGGGGTACTCCGAATTCAGACCGTGGTCCTCTCTGCGCACCTTCTGGTGTGCAGAGAGGACTCCGGTCTGAATTCAGAGAGCCCCGCTCCGTATCAGCCACGTCGCTGGCAGTCTGTACTGTGCACAACTGCAGAGCTAACAGCCATCACTACTGCACATGACTGCTTCTGACAAATATCCTTAGCAAATTATAATATAGGATAACAACACAGTGGTTCTCAACCTTTTATTTGTTGTACTTGGGGAAAAAAAAAATTAAAAAAAAAAAAATTGTGAAACACATATGAATCAAAATAATATGCATCTCCACTTTATCACTTCTTAGTGCATCTTCCCCCATGACACAGCAGATTTAAATCACATTTCTACGGAACATCTCAGAGAATTCAATAGAATTACTAATTGTAATGTGTCCACTAGAGGGCACTGTTAAAAGAAAAAAAAAAATGCATAAGAGTTTACACTGTGATAACTCTGGAAATGGGCATATCCCTGCACTAGAAGTATCTTTGCTTTACTTATCAGAAAACTCCCCACATAAAGGAATACAGAAACCATGCATGTGATGTTTTTCGCTGTAGCACCCTCTGAACTGTCAAATTTTCAGTTAGCTGGTGTGGGACATAGTGTAGTCACTGTTCATGAGACACTTTTTCTACAAATACTATTAGAGAATTCAGAAATGCCTACGATAGACATATCTATGTTGAGACTTATGTATATTTAAAAAAAAAACAGTTTATTTTGAATTAAAACAAGGAAACTGGCAGACTGGATGAGGATAATTGTTCTTTTCTGCCATCAAAATCCATGTTTCTATGGTCTGAGCTGCAGACTTTACCAGAGTACAAGACATTGAGAGTAAAAGCCATTGCCACACCAACACAGGAAACCTGCTAAACGGTTTTAATATATTATGTAAATACTAGTGTAAAAGCTTGTGTACGCGAGCCAAGGTCCCGGTAACGTTAACCCTTTGAGTGCCAGAGTGGTACGGAATGCAAAGGGTTAAGAGGCCACTATCTCACTTCTCCATGCGATGCAGTCTTGCGTCGCCTCACTCACATGATGCAATCATGTGCAGTAGAGACTGCCCATGACTGCATCGTGACAAACATCCTAGCAAATTATTATATAGGATTATGTCAGGACAGAAAATACACAAGATATCCAGCTTATTTTCTCACCTAATCATGTTAATACTGTACTTGTCTCAATTTTGACCTAGAAGGTGCTGTCTCTTTAAGGCCTTGTGACTTGACATTGTACACAAAAAATTAAATTGAAGCAAAAGTGGTAATGAACTTTGGGAAGAGATGGGGGAGGGAAAAGCATTTCATTTTTTGTTTGCATATTTTATTCTTCATGAATACCTTATGTACTCTGGGTGTCTCCCATTACCACTTTAGACTGTAAGCTTTTGAGCAGGTACCCCACTTCCAGTGTTTCACTTTGCAAAGTATAAGCCCTTAATTGTAAATCTCTGCCTACACTTGTGGCTCTATATACAAATAAGCATACAGCTTATGTAAACAGAAAACAGTGCCCCATACCCATCTTGCCAGACTAAAAGGCTTATATACAAACAAAATTAGAAATACAGGAGCAAAGTTCCCATTGTGACTTTTAACCCCTTGCAAAATAGAGAGATCTCTACCAAATTACCAAAAAATGGGTAGGAATTTCAGAGATTTTTGTCATCAACCATGCAGTATATTTGGCCAAGAATTATTCCTCTTTTGTGCAAGAGGCCCATTGTATAATCAATACTTAGTCAGAAGTTGAGGAATTTTCTTACATCAAAACTGAAAGTAAAACGTGTGTGAGCAAACATTCCAAAGAAACAATAATTTACTAACTTATATATACGCACACAACACTCAGATAAAGAAACAGTTAAATGAAATATGATTTTGGCTGGGTCCTTTATATCACGCAAGATGTGAAAATAGGCATAAGGAAAATCAATTTGCTCACAGGAATTCCAAGTAAAAAAAATGATGTCAAATCAGGAGACAAAGTGTATCACAGGGTTTTCACCTGATTTTAAAGTTAAGATACTACATATATACAGTCATAAAAACTTCCATAACTCCATCAGCGGGTGGGCAGCAAGTATCTCATCCAGGGCCTAAACGTATAGGAACACCTGATACAAGAGATAATTTATATTTGCTTGAAAACAACATATGTAAAAAAGAAAACATAAAGCAATTCTTTGACAAGCTAACTGTATAATAATCATAAAGGTAACCCATTAAATGGGTGAGAGGTCTCCAGTGCATCATGATAAGAAACACTACAGCATTCAATGGTGTTAACAGACCCATTTAAAACCGTGAGAATTTTAATTTTATATGTAGTGAAGTCATGTTTATCCCCAGATATTCCTCTCTATAAATATGCCATGGACTGTCAGATGTCCTGTCACATGAAGAACTAGGGAACTTATTCATCATGCTAAAGGGATGCAATTCAAGAGCAACATAAATGAAAATTCTGCTATTCCCATTGATTTAAATGGGATTTGTAACCCCTTTAATGCTCGTAAGCTCTCACACGCATTAATAACTCCAGCATTCAATGAGTTATAAGCTCCATTTAAATTCCCATTCACTTGAGTAGAGCTTTTTAACACCTGGGATGCTATAGAGGTCTCCAATGCATTGCTTCACTTTTACAGGTTTTTTTTATTTGTCCCCTGTGATGTAGTTGGTTTACCCCAACATATCTTTAGTTTGCTTTTATAAATATGGGCCCAGATCACTTCCCTGTTCCTGTCACTCACCTGTCCAGGTTCTGCTGCTGTACAGACACGCTGTTCTGTTCGGACATGATGCCCTCTAACTCCCCAGGCTTATACGTTTCGCACTCCAGTTATAAAGTAGCACGGCAGTACCGGATTATGATTAACATACAATGCTTCGTAAACAGAGTCGCCATGCACTGGTATAACAGCTAAAAATAGCAACTTATCCTTCGTACCGGCGAGTGCCTTCGATGTTTTTGTTACGAAGCCACGATCAGTGCGTCAAACGTCACTGAGTCGCCGTACAGGGTTTTGCTGGCGCAGGAAGTAGGACGTAAAGGCACTTAGGGAGTAGTTACCTAGACAACGCTTACAGTCAAAGAGGGTTTTTGAGCAAATCAGTGTGGAAGAACCTCAGAATTTTAAAATTGTCATTATTATACTTTATTAATCGGGGGAGTTAAGCTATGATTGAGTATTAAAGTAGACATTTTTGACGTATGTTCTAGACACGTATTATAGGATGAAATGGTTTGCGATTGTAGTGCTTTTTGTAAAGCTTGGTAAAAAATTTGCTTCTAAACAGACTCCAACGGCACCTTTTTAATAGGTACAGTGTCTTTTGTGTGTTTGTACCTTGTGAAACGGCATGAGAATTATGTTCATTCTAAATTATACTTTAAAGCATATGCTTTAATAATAATGCTTTGCTCACCCCCTCTGCTACAAAAGTTTAATTGCTTCCTTCAGGATGCCATCCATTTACCTTCAGCTCCAAAACAGTTATTAAATATTTATATATGGGCAACACAGTGTTTCTTTGACTAAACGTGTGTAGATACATATTTATTTATAGTCTATATATATATATATTTACTATGGTTTCTGATTCCATGTCTGCGACATCCATGGCAATGGGCATCGTTAGACCTGCCGAGGGGGAGAAAGAGGGACTTTTTCAGGTCCTAAGTAGCTAAAGAGTGGAACATACCAGCTGTGTCATGCAGTGTAGTGTAATTCTGTGCCTTCCAGTGAAACGTGGCTGGCAGTGTAGTGTGGTTATGTGGCAGGTGTGAAAAAATGCTGTAAAATAAGGATGCTTTCAAAAATAGACATGTTAATAGTTTATTGTTACCAATTAACAAAATGATAGTGAGTGAATGGAAGAAAAATCTAAATCAAATCAATATTGGGTGTGACCACCCTTTGCCTTCAAAACATCAATTCTTCTAGCTACACTTGCACACAGTTTGTTAAGGAACTTGGTAGGTAGGTTGTTCCAAACATCTTGGAGAACTAACCACAGTTCTTTTGTGGATTTAGGCAGCCTCTGTTGCTTCCCTGTCTTCATTTAATCCCAGACAGACTCACTGATGTTAAGATCAAGGCTCTGTCAGGGCTAGGGTGACCACATTTCCCTTCTGCCATTCCGGGACGTGGTCACCCTATTGCCTTACCTTGAGTCCCTGGTGGTCTAGCGGAGTGCAAAGTGCTCTGTGCCTCCTCCGGCACAGAGCTGAAGCTCCCACGCGCTGTGCTCAGTAATGCAGAGCGCTGGGAGATGATGTCATCTCCCAGCGCTCTGTCTTACTAGAGCGCTTGCCTCCAGATCAGGTAAGTTGCATTGCCGCCCTGGATGTCAGCCTGCAAGCGGCGTCCATGATGTGACACACCGCTTGCAGGCTGACATTCAGGGCGGCTTGGCTTCATTCCGGGACACTTCATTGTCCCGGTTGAAGGGGACCCGGGACGCGGGACATGTCCCTGAAATAAGGGACAGTCCCGGACGTTCCGGGACCCGTGGTCACCCTAGTCAGGGCCATACCATCACTTCCAGGACTTGTGTTCTTCTTTATGCTGAAGATAGTTCTAGTTGGGGTTGTTCTATAACAAACTTGTCAGGTGGCACTAGTCACAGTGGAACAATGTAACATAATGTATGACTCCCCAGAGCAGTGTCTCAATTCCTCAAAGGTGCTGACTCTCATAGACTCCTAACCAATCTCTGAGAATACAGAGGAAAAGATGAATCACACTCTTGGATATCAAGAAGATTGTAGAATAAAATCATTTCTTTAGAGTTTCAGAGAGTTACATAGACACACTGAGCAGTTTCATCTTACGCATTTTGCACGCAATCATGCTTACTCATAGACAAAGCCATAAATGTCTCCATAGGATATATACAAATGGGTAACGACTTATCCAACTCAAATTGACCAATTTTAACAACACGCCAATCAATTCAAATAGACCAATCAAGAGAAACAACATAAGATTTCTCTGTAGACTGGCCCATTACTGACCGTGTATCACAATTACTCATACATGTAATAAATGGGAAAAATTAACCCAATATTAGCATCATTAAAGCCGGTCGGCTAATTCTGCATACGTTGAAGCCCTCTTCAAGAGACATTGGTTACATCCCTTTTTCAATATAAAACACGATTAGTGTTAGTTACAAATATTCAAAACAATATTACAATTAGAAAAAAATAAGATTATAAAATAAAGAAGTGAAAAACAAAAAAATAAAATAATAGTTAAGAAAATAAAGAAAATAAATATTAACAATACCACTATCATGAGTCCCAGATTTCACCAAATCTATATATATAAAAGAAGACTTTGTGCCTGGCAAAACACACCCAGGGGCGGCATAAAGGCGGAGTTACTGCTCCCATTGGGTGATTCAATGGGGGCGTGATTTTCCCAGGGCTTGCAGTGGCCGAAGGCCACTATCCTGCCCGCCCAGCACTATCCAAGTCTGCAAAAAATAAAAATGGCTGCCACTCGCTGCTACACTACAGTAATATACACATGCCCCACAATACACACAGCAGGGTTTACACTCGCCCGGTAATTTACCACACACACGATACAGCCTGGCCGCATTCTCACTGTCTTCCCCATAGCGCTAGCCTGCTATTTTAAAGGTGCGGAGGGGCTTGGGTAGAAGGAGATTGCTGGATGCACTGTGGAAGGTAAGCGGACAACCATAGCAGCGAGGGAAGCGTCGGAAGTGTGTGTGAGTCATAGTGGAGCAGATGTGGGTCGCCAGCACATCCCGCAGCATGTTACTCATGTTTGTCTGTATCACACTCACCTCCACTATGAGTGGCACACAGAAAAATATGAGTAACATGCTGCGGGATGTGCTGGAGAGCCGCATCCGCTCCACTATGACTTTCACACACTTCCGACGCTTCCCTCGCTGCTGTGGTTGTCCCCTTCCGCAGCGTTTGTCTGTGTAGCCTCCTTTGTCCTCTCCGGAGCACACCTCTAGCTCCAGTCATCAATGCCACATACCACAATCTTTAATTCGCTCACTCTCAGTGCAGCATTTAAACAGAGCCCAGCACTGCGTCTTCCCCCGCCAGCCATATGTGTCATGCCGCAGCCGCCCACACACAGGGCTGGGAGAGCGGCTGGGAATATGGCAGACACGCGCCACTCACCATCCTGTATGTGAGGGGAGGAAGCTACACCACTAACCATCCTGTGTGTCTGTCTGTGTGTCAGTGTGTGGGACAGAAAGGGTTAATGTCAACTACCATTGGCCATCGTTTGTGTGTGTGTAAGGGGAGTAAAAGGTTAATTTGACGTACCACTAATCATGCTGCGTGTGTGAGGGGAGGAAAGGGTTAATGCGAGCTACCTCTGACCATCCTGTGTGTATGAGGGGTGCTGTATATATGTTTATATATGTATGATGTATATGTCTGTATCTATGTATGTATATGTATATATATATATATATATATATATATATATATGTGTATGTGTGTATATCTCTGTTTTTATATGTGTGCATGTATGTGTGTACTATAACTAACTCACTCTTCACAACACTCTTTTATTAAACAAATCAATCATAACTTAATACAGCCATTACTAAGCAAACCAGACGGGCAACGCCGTCCCATTCTGCTAGTATCTATATATTTATGCACATTTTTATGAAATGTATTTTCAAATCCAAGGGAAGAAAAAAAGAGCATATAAATATCTTAAGTAATATCATACACAATATGTCACATCATACTCCTTATTTAAACCCTTAGGAAATCTATTTGATAGTTTCTCATATAGAGTTTAAAATCAGTATATAAATTGAGCCACTCGTGAAGTAATTTATTTAATTATATGTAAAATATGTAATGTACAGTACACTGGCAAAACAATGAGGAGTTTAAGGGAACGTGTGTGTGTGTGTGAGCATGTCAGTAACATCAATTGAAGGGACTTTAGAACAGGAGTAGCATTATATTTTTTTACAGTTCATAATGGTAGTTTAGATGGATTCTCAGTCCAAGGCATTGAAAGAGTTAGAATCTTTTTTAAAGGGATAGTAATGTTTCATTATAAAAGCAGCTCTAATTAATCTTCATAGTATTTGGACCTTGGAGAGTGTTATTTCAATTCTGTCAGAGTTGTAGTTCAAGAGTAATTGAATGACAAAATATCCCCCCCCCTCTACTGATGTAACACTGCTCAGCTTAGAGCAGCAGGGAGTGTCCAGGTAGATTGCAGAGAGGCACAATCTTCAATTAAGATAAGGGAAAAAGCTGAAAAACCTGTCAAGGGGGGCAGGGTTTTCATTGTTCTCACAGTAAGAATATTGACCCTTGATGTGAGCTGTCTGGTCTATGGACTGGATTCCACATCTGAGGACTGGGGGCTTACACTAGGTAAAAGGGGCGGGAGGGGGAAACTTTATCATTCAGTTACGCTTGAACTACAACGCTCACAGTAATGAAATAACACTCTCTATGGCTCAAATACTATGAAGATTAATTGGATCTGCTGCTTTTGTGATACATTACTATCACTTTAAGGGATGGTGGCTTGCCATCTAAGCTTTCATATAGAGAGGTGTATTGGATCTTTACGTTATCGACTAGATTTCCCAAGGGTTTAAATAAGGAGTGTGTTGTGACATATTGTGTATGATATTACTTAAGATGAAGTGCTAGGTGTGTCTATGTAAGTCTCTGTTCAATAAAGATATTATTTTATTCTGTAATCTTCTCAATATCCAAGAGTGTGATTACTTTTTTCTTCTGTATGTTTGGGGTTGCTGTTATGCTGCAGAATAAATCTGGAGCCTCACTGATGGTACTGCATGATGGATAAGTATCTGCCTGTACTTCTCAATATTTAGGATACCATTAATTCTGAACACATCCCCAACTCCATTTGCAGAAATGCAACCCCAATTAATGTGAATGGAAAGATATATCTTTCTCTCAATCTAAGATTATGGTGTGTGATGTGATATGCTTTTTACATTATATTGTATATTGATTTTAGTGTTTTTGATTATTATAAAAAAAAGTTCAGCTTTGGTAGGTACTATGGTATGTACAATATATATTTTCCTTGAAGTCAGATTATTATAATATATATTTTTATATTATTTTTGCTGTTTATACTATATAATGGTGGTATGTTTACTGAGAGCAGATGTGACCAGATGGAATAACTTACAACTATACCACTTGAAATATTGATCCCTATGTTGTACATTGTGTGACATAATGTAATAGTTTGGATGGGGTTACTGTAATTCCTTTACAGGGATATGATAGTTGGGAACCAGAGTGCAGAGAAAATAAAGGCTATGCCCAGCACTCCTGCTTGCTTCAGATCTGTGCAACTTGGCTAAACAATGACTGGAATGTTAATTGGCTCCTGCTGTGCTTCCTTGACCAATCAGGGGAGGTTATTATGGTCCAGTCAAAAATGCCCCTTTTCCAAAACCTACTTTGCATTCTTATCTGGATAGGAGTGACTGGAAATGTAGGCCATTATCTGATTGGTCAAGCATAGCAGCACTGTCCCAAGCACTAATTTAAATTCTAATCTTGATAAGAGTGTCTGGAAGTGTATATAAGCAGTGTTTTTCATCAATAAAGCTGTTCTGTTCTACCCTCCTTAATACAAGTCTCGGCTGTATTTCTGGAGGGGACATAGGCTGGGGATTCTCACCTTAGCCATTACAGGAGCAAATTCACTTTCCTCGCCGGTCTACTGGCGTAGGGCCTCTGGAAACCCTACCTAGGGTTCTGCAGCTAAATTCACTATCTCTGCCAGTCTGCCAGGGGGCAGCATCCAGTTGTTCCTGCCTGAGCATCCAGGACCTCCAGGAAGCAGCAGGGCTCCAGCCGGCCGTGGAAGAGGGTAGCAGCAGTGGCGGTTCAGGAACCGACGGCCCCAAAAGGGTCCGGTAAATCCTGGTACCGTCACATCTGGTGTCAGAAGTGGGATGCCCTCTTCCTAAAGGCATCCAAACCACTACTGGGACAATCTCCATCGGGAGATTTGGCTGGAGCCAGTGGCAGGTGTATGGAGGAATTCTACAATCAGCTAAAGCGATCCACCTGAAGAGATCCTTTCTGCCAGAGACGGAGAAGCAAGGGGACCCAGGAAGACTGATTTGGTTGAGGCTTTGATGCAGATGGACCACCTATCAGTTGGAACAGCCAGCCCTGCCAGCCGGCAGACCAGCATGGGATCCGGGGAGAGCCCTACAGAGCATGAGGATGCCTTCACCCGAGCTGTCAAGATCCGACTTGCATTTTATGGCCCAAATCCCTCTGCTGAGGTAGTGGATAGAGTTATGGCCATGGTGACTCAGGAGAGGACAGCAGAAAGGGAGGAGCGCATGAGGATGGCAGAACTGGAGAGAGTCCCAAGAGATTCAGGATCTCCACGGAGCTATGGATCCAGGAACGGCAAACTGCCTCATCAAGCCTTCAAGGTGTTTGAGGAAAGCACAGGTGACATAGATGGGTACCTGCAAGATTTTGAGAGGCAATGTGCCCTTCATGAGGTGGATTCGAGAGACTGGGTAACAATTCTGGCAGGCAAGCTGACTGGACGTGCAGCCGAGGCATATCGAGCCCTACCTGACGACGTCAGCCGGGATTATACAGAGGTAAAACGGTGCCTGCTTGCCCGGTATGCGGTCACCCCAGATGCTTACCGGCGGAAGTTCCGGGATACCCGACGGCGGGAGCAGGACTCTTATGCAGAATGGGTGTACCGCATGGACCGTGCTTGTGCCAACTGGCTACTGGGCTGCAATGCAAAGACTATGGAGGATTGTCGGCAGCTTTTCCTACTGGAGCAATTCTTCCAACATACGCCTCCTGACGTTCGGGATTGGGTACGGGACCATGACCCAGCTACGGTGGGGGAAGCAGCCAAGTTGGCCGATAAATATGTGGAAACTAGGAAGAGTGGGCCCCGTCCCTCTCCTCTCCCACCCAGAGGGTCTAATTCCACTCCTCGAGGGGTCCAGGTACCACTGCCCAGCCCCATTCCAGCCACTTCCAACTCGCCCAGTAGAAGGCGCAGTTCTGGCCTGCAGTGTTATAATTGTTTGCAGCTGGGACATGTTAGGAGCAATTGCCCTCAGAGACGGTCCAGACCTAGACCCCTGCACCAGAGGCCAATACCTCCACCAGTCCCACCCCGGAGTGCACCAAGACAAGCCTACTGTATGGAAAGATATGTGGAGACTCAAGAGAATGGGCCCTGTCTCTCTCCTGTACAATCCAAAGGAATTACTACAGACACTCAAATGGGCCAGATACCACATCTCAGCTCCATTCCCATCAGTC
The DNA here is from genome assembly GCA_037306005.1 of Rhinophrynus dorsalis. Taxonomy (NCBI): domain Eukaryota; kingdom Metazoa; phylum Chordata; class Amphibia; order Anura; family Rhinophrynidae; genus Rhinophrynus; species Rhinophrynus dorsalis. The sequence goes on along the minus strand of CM074724.1, from coordinate 97,863,544 downwards.
ACAACCAGCCCAGCAGAGGGCGCCGCTATGGACTGCAGTGTGATGATTGTTTGCAACCTGGGCACGTTCGGAGCAATTACCCTCAGAGACAGTCACAGCCTCGGCTCTTGCCCCAGCAGCCGGTATCTCTACCAGTCCCACCCCAGAGTGCACCAAGACAAGCCTACTGTGGAGGAGAGGACCCTGGCACTGAACCTATGGAGTATAATTTATCCATGCCCATGGGAGTGGATTACAATATTGCCCCTTTTGGCAGGGACAAAGTGTGGGGACCGATCCACGAGGTGAGCCTGGTCCAAACCGCCAGAACAGATAACCGAGGACACCATGGTCAGACAGTGCTGGTGAACGGGCAGCCAGCCAAGGGGTTGAGAGACACTGGGGCCACAATCACTATGGTACAACCCCACCGGGTCCTCCCCAGGCAGAGAACTGGCCGGACAGTGGCTGTACAAGTTGCTGGAGGAGCCATACACCAGATTCCCTTGGCCCGGATCACACTGGATTGGGGTGCTGGAGAAAGAGACTGTGAGGTGGGAGTGATGTCTGGCATCCCCGCTGAGGTACTGTTAGCAAATGATTTGGGGTATCTTACCAGTGCCTTCGCAAACTCCATGTCTGTACAACCCCAAAGGTGGATGCATTTCTGAATGTTTGTAGGAAAAATGGACAGTTGTTACACAGCTGGAGCTTCTCCCTCCACCTTTACCATTCAGTGCAGACCTAGCAGGTATAACAAAAAGGCTGATAGACTATCCTGGCAAGAAGATGACTGAAAGACTTTGTGGACAGTGCAGAGGTGGATCCGTTGGGATCACACCTGGTCTGTCCAAGACTTGGGGGGGGGAGTAATGTGACCAGATGGAATAACTTACAACTATACCACTTGAAATATTGATCCCTATGTTGTACATTGTGTGACATAATGTAATAGTTTGGATGGGGTTACTGTAATTCCTTTACAGGGATATGATAGTTGGGAACCAGAGTGCAGAGAAAATAAAGGCTATGCCCAGCACTCCTGCTTGCTTCAGATCTGTGCAACTTGGCTAAACAATGACTGGAATGTTAATTGGCTCCTGCTGTGCTTCCTTGACCAATCAGGGGAGGTTATTATGGTCCAGTCAAAAATGCCCCTTTTCCAAAACCTACTTTGCATTCTTATCTGGATAGGAGTGACTGGAAATGTAGGCCATTATCTGATTGGTCAAGCATAGCAGCACTGTCCCAAGCACTAATTTAAATTCTAATCTTGATAAGAGTGTCTGGAAGTGTATATAAGCAGTGTTTTTCATCAATAAAGCTGTTCTGTTCTACCCTCCTTAATACAAGTCTCGGCTGTATTTCTGGAGGGGACATAGGCTGGGGATTCTCACCTTAGCCATTACAGGAGCAAATTCACTTTCCTCGCCGGTCTACTGGCGTAGGGCCTCTGGAAACCCTACCTAGGGTTCTGCAGCTAAATTCACTATCTCTGCCAGTCTGCCAGGGGGCAGCATCCAGTTGTTCCTGCCTGAGCATCCAGGACCTCCAGGAAGCAGCAGGGCTCCAGCCGGCCGTGGAAGAGGGTAGCAGCAGTGGCGGTTCAGGAACCGACGGCCCCAAAAGGGTCCGGTAAATCCTGGTACCGTCACAGCAGACCATATAAATTATTGGGGTTGTATACAGGAAGTAAATTTCCCTTTTTCTTTATAAACAGTCACTATGTTCTTCAAATCATTCAAGTTTATGTCCCTAAAAGTAGCTGCAGTGATGATGAATTTGAAGAATGTTATGATTAATTATTACACCTCTACAAACAGGACAATTACCACTATAAATTTAATAATAGGATAGTTCAATCCGAGAATTGGTAATATCCAAAATGGTGAAAAATGGAGCAGACCACATGGAACTGGAAAGAGTGATGACTGAGACAACCAACTGATTAAATTTGCAGTATAACATAATTTGTACATCATGAATTCATTCTACAAGTAAAAGGCCCACAGAAATGGATATGGAAAAGCCTTAATGGTAATTCAAGTGAAATCGACTTCATAGTTGCAAATAATAAAATGATATTCACTGACTGCTCGGTCTTCAATCGTTGGAAGTGACCATCATCTAGTGAGAGCAAAAATCAAAATTAACTGCAAGAATGAAAGAAAATGATCAAGTCAACAAATGTGAAGGTCAGCACTAGCAAGCTACAGAAAAATCTTAAGAATTTTGAGTTAGCGCTGTCTAATCACTCAGTGTGCTGCAAGACCTTCCAGACACAGACATTTCAACCCATAATTAAAAAATGATTGAAACTATCGTAGACACTGCCCATGTCCTTGCATATACTGTGAAACAAGACAGAGTTGCCATGATGAAAAAGCAATGAGACATGAAGCAAAACAGAAATATTAGAAACAGGGTAGAATATGTAGAAATATGCAATACTATAAGGAAACACATAAAAGACGAAATGCACAGGTTCAATGCTGAGCTCATCAAAAGGACACTCAGAAAATTAAGGGCTAAAGAAAGTAAAAGATGGCTATACATAAGAGCCAAATATTTGAATTAAAGCTTGAAGATGGAACAACAGCAAAAACTCAACAACAAATAATAAAATGAGTGGAAGAATTCTTTTTTTTTTCTTTTTCAAGTGGAAGAAATGTATTAAAATCTTTATAAGGATGAAGAACAACAACTGAATGCAGTGCCAAAGACTGAAGCTGTGCCAGAAGTTTTGGTAGAAGAAGTAAAAGCTGCAATAAAATCAATGAAAAATGGTAAAGCAGCTGGACCTGATAAAGTTGCTATTGAAATGTAGAATAGTGCAGGTCACCCCTATTCAAAGCTCTAGCTAAAGTATTTTCACAATGCCTACAACTCACCAAAGTGCCTGAAACATGGAAAAATGCAGAAGTCATCTTACTGCACAAAAAGTAATAAGGGGGATCTAAAAAAGTATCAGCCAATAAGCCTATTACAAACGGTCTGAAAGATTTCACAAAGGTACTGTAAAGAAGAATGGACACGATACTTAACGCTGTACAACCTAAAGAGCAAGTTGGCTTAAGGACCAGTTTCAGTACAATGTACCATATCCAGACAGTGCAACATGTTATAGCGTGATATAATGAATACAACCTTCCATTATGCATAGCCTTCATTGACTACAAAAAGGCCTTTGACTGAGTGAAAAAGCAAGCAAGGAATAGATAGAACTTACATCAATATCCTCCAATCATTATATGAAAATGCAACTGGATCAATACAGATCAACAATGATAAAGTCCTGACCAATATAAAAAAAGACATCTGACAAGGAGACGCAATCTCACCAAAACTATTTTATGCTTGTTTAGAAATTTTCAACAAACTAAATTGGGACAAAAAAAGACTTACGATCAATGGGGACTAACTACAGTATTTACATTCTGCAGATTATATTGTGCTCTTTAAATAAACAAAAAGAGAAAGAACAATACAGCACCAAACCCACCCCCTAACTACAGAAACTGAATTACACCGATGAAATTGGAAAAGAAGGCGGAGGTAGAGAAATAATAATAAAACTTAACCTTTTTTTAAGGAGTTGTAAAAAGCAGCGAATTAAAAAGAAAATAAAATATTCCTGGCCATCTTTATCATTATATGTGTGATGATAAAGAATTATATCAAAAAACGATGTTCACCATAGCAAGTATTAATGCTTAACATAACACCCCCGTTCAACAGTGATCAGCTGTATATTCACCTCGTTTGTAAAAGCTGGACTTATACACAAGTACTCAGACGATATAAGCTCGCAGTGCAAGGTGCGCTAACATCCCATCCGATAAAGATGAGACCAAATCCGCACAGTGCAGCAATGAGCTACGTCGTCTATATGGAGAGAGACAATCTGCTTAACTTTTACTAATCTGATTAAGATTAAATAACTCAATGTAAATTGCAATAATAGATAAACATGGTAGTAGGCTAATCAAAGAGTTGTAAATAAGTCTACCTGGAATGTAAACTAGGATGATTAGCCAACACCCGCAACTCAATTGTATATGCCTCTCCCCATATTGTCCTAATGCAACTATATGCAATAGAGTGGAGTCAACCTCTATATCAGTAAGGTAGAGATAGAAGTTCGCTAATCTCTCTTAGTGTCTCCATCTCCCATTTCTCCAAACTATTGATAACTACAATACTTAGGGTTTAGTCTGGCTAAATATACGCTAGAGTGATTCTGAAGTATCTACATCCCTATTATCCATACTGCAGCTATCTAATGAAAAAACATTGTTTAAAGGCTCAGGATGTCTAACTGTCCCTAACATACGTTTCGCTAAAATGCTTTGTCAAACGATGTTTTTTCATTAGATAGCTGCAATATGGATAATAGGGATATAGATACTTCAGAATCACTCTAGCATATATTTAGCCAGACTATACCCTAAGTATTGTAGTTAATCAATCGTTTGTAGAAATGGGAGATGGAGACACTAAGAGAGATTAGCGAACTGCTATCTCTCCCTTATCATCACACCTATAATGATAAAGATGGCCTGGAATATTTTCTTTTCTTTTTAATTCGCTGCTTTTTAGAGCTCCTTAACAATCCATGACAGTCCAGGACCGTCATGGGTCCTTAAGGGGTTAATAAAGGTTAAGTTTTATTATTATTTCTTTACCTCCCCCTTCTTTTCCAGTTTTATCGATGTAATTCAGTTTCCGTAGTTAGGGGGTAGGTTTGGTGCTGTATTGTTGTTCTTTCTCTTTTTGTCTATTTATTGTAATTTTCTACAACAAGCACATTCCCTTTAGTGTTACGTACACATACTAATTACCTAGGTGGTGCACCATATATTGCTCTGTATATTGTGCTCTTTGCCAGTAGTCCTGAAGAACTGCAACAATGCATAGAAGAGCTACAACAGTAAAATAAACATTTTGGTCTGAAGATGAATATCAACAAAACGCAAAAAGTTATGTTTAACACATTTACCATTCCAGTGAAAATCACTGTAGATGGATAAGAACTAGAAGAAGTTGGCAAATATGTTTCCTTGGACAAGAAATACCAACAGATGGAAACACCATGATGGAATTTGAGTGACAAATAAAACTGGGATGGCAAACATTTGGAAAACTTAGTAGTACGATATTTAAAGTGATAGTAACGTTTCACAAAAACAGCAGCTCCAATTAATCTTCATAGTATTTTAGCGATAGAGAGTGTTATTTCATTACTGTGAGCGTTGTAGTCAAGAGTAATTGAATAATAAAGTTTCCCCCCTCCGCCCCTTTTACCTAGTGTAATCCCCCACTCCTCAGATGTGGAATCCAGTCCATAGACCAGACAGCTCACATCGAGGGTCAATATTCTTACGGTGAGAACAATGAAAGCCCTGCACCCTTGACAGGTTTTTCAGCTTTTTCCCTTATATTAATTGAAGATTGTCCCTCTCTGCAATCTACCTGGACACACCCTGCTGCTCTAAGCTGAGCAGTGTTACATCAGTAAAAAGGGGGGGAGCAGATACTTTATCATTCAATTACTCTTGAACTACAACTATTACAGAATTGAAATAACACTCTCAAAGACCCAAATACTATGACGATTAATTTGAGCTGCTTTTATTATGAAACATTACTATCCCTTTAAGACAAATTTACCACTCTGCCTCAAGTGAAAGGTTTTTGACCAGTGTGTCTTCCCAGTCGTTACATATGGCTGTGAAATGTGGACAATGAATGCCAAATCCATACAAAATGTAAGGTTACACAGAGAAGTATGGTGCATACAATTCTAAACATAACAAAAAGAGACCAAAAACGTGTACATGAATTTGTCAGCAAATCAAGGTCTATGACATCACTGAAAGACCAAAACACCTGAAATGGAAATTGGCATGCCACATAGCAAGAAGACTTGGCTTCGCATATATATGAAGTCCTGAGAGTTCTTATTATCCATAATTCCGTCTCAGAACGAGTTGGATTTTTCAATAACTCTGGACTTACGCCGGACTATACTAGTATGGATATGCTTATAGTTATGTACATAATTATTTGGGGGTAACTTTAATCTGGGTGATAGTTCTGCTTTAATTACTTGGATGCTAGAGAGAGATATCTAAGATGTTGCTTTGCATTGTGTTTGAGACATCTATGGCATCCAAAAGTTTAAATTACATATCATTAGAATTATGCACTATTGGAAGATGTTATTTCTTTATGCAGGCAAATTGAGAATGTTTTAGTTGTCAGAAGGGCCTGTATTGCAAGACACACCATCAGCGAGAGCTAGTAGAGGAAATTGTAAAATTGTATGTGATTTTCTCCAATTGTCTGCCGTACCAAACTATGAACTGTATGTTCTCAGCTTTTTGATAGGCCCATATCCTATCATAATTGTAAACCCTTGATCCTGGGATCAGCTGGTACTGATTGCCTCTACAGGAAATGATAAGGGAGCACAGTTATTTTCTGCTCCTGCCTTACTGCAGCTGGCTGCAGTGTTGTTTCCTTTGTGATTTCTGGCTGCCTGCCTTTCTGCACTCTCCTACCAGCTGCAATGTCAGTGGAGACTATTGCTGTGAGGACAAAGAAATTATATGAATCAAGTAAAATGTAACCTAGGAACGTTTATTAAAAGGCTGCAATATTTTTGCAATCCCCTTTTCTTTGATGTTCTCCAAAATTACTGAAACTTGAATACTTACGTTTATGGAAAAACACAAGCTTAATTGAGCAGTAAACTGTTATTATTCAAAAATAATTAAATAAAGACAGTCCTGTAGGGATTTCCCTGCTGTGTAAGACAAGGGTGCTTCCACTGCTGAGAGGTACTTTTATTCAATATATTACAGCTCAAACATGTTTTTGTTTATTCTTTTTAATTAAACTGCAGTTTTCTCTAGTGGTCACCAGGTGGCAATTTTGCTATCATGGTCTATGCCTAGCTATGTTGTAATATCATATTTGCTCTAATATAAGGTAAGTATTTCATTTTGCACTTTTGTCTCACCTTATATTTAATGTCAGCCTACATTCTGGCTGCCTGATGGATTGGTGGAAGATTCAGTCAAGTGGGCAGTCTGGTACAGCGCTCTCTCTCTACCTGACTGCGTAGGGATCCAAGTGGCAGCCTTATAGAAAAGCAATCTGGAGGGTGTCATATTTGAATTTGTCATCTTCTTCCTTGCTTAAGTCCAGCATTGTTTTTAGGTCTATCAATGTTAACACTCAAACCGAACGTGATGTGTCACTTTCGTACCACATCTGGTTTGAATCTGAACATTGATACATGGGATATAAGCAAGGAGTTGGGCAGCAAATTCAAATGTGTCACCCACCGTGCCATACTTCTACAAGGCTTCTGCTTCATTCCCTATGCTGTCAGGTTGAGGGAGGGAGGGTAAGAGAGATGTAGGGAGGATGATAGAGATCAAGTGAGGGACAGACACACACAGGTTATATTTGAGCAAATATGCTACTGACTATCTCACATAATGAGCGATAAAAAAAAAACCAGTTGTCTTCTGAACACCAGTTAGCAGTCTACTCTATGGAGACCGGGACTGACGGCGCATGCGCACAGACAAGATGTCTGTGCTCTAGCCTCAGTTCCGGTCTCCAAACGGGACGGATTCCTTTAGACACACATATTTTTATGGTAAGACATCTATTTTCAAGCTAGTTGCCATGGATTTAATTAATGCATGGCAACTTGCTATTATCTGAAAGTTCCGCTTTAAGAGCTTAATGAACTTGAGGACCAGTGGGATATGTGACACTTTTCTTCACAATTAGTTGCCCAACATTCTGATTTTTAAAGGCTTAAGTAAAACAAACCAAAGTTGATATGTAATAGTATTGAAAGAAGCCTCTCCCTGTAGTAGAAATACCCTTGTTTTACTCAGCATTATTATTATTTTCTTAAAGGAGCAGTAAACTTTTTAAAGCTTTCAGGCACGTTATCATCTGTGGGTTTAAAAAAAAAAAAAAAAAAAAACTTTTTAAAGCTAAACTAGCTAAAAGGCTGGCCATGTGTCCCTGACTTGACTTTCACGAACACTCGTCAGTAGTTTAGAGGTTAATACGTACCTAGCCATGTGGCCGATCTTGCACTATATTTCAGCTCTGAGCAAGCGCACTGGTTATGTGGAGATTAGAGACTTAAGTCTCAACACCCAAGGAGCCTTCTGCTTACTTTTCAGAATACAGAATGGGTAATTATTAGTCCCTGAGATACCAGAAAATATTGGCAATAGTCAAGGAAACATGGACAATCATTTAGTTAGTTTAGTCCATAGCAGAGAAGGTGATACAGTGTTCTACTATCTTGCTTTTTTTGAACAGATGTGGTCGGAGAAGGGCTTCCCTATCTAGAGAGATACAGGGGGAGTAGCCCTGAAGAAAAGAGGGGTGAAAATGAAAACATAAATAAGTAAAAGGCATAGGCAATTTGACTTTATATATTCTGCTCCAGAGGTGGTCTTTAAAGGGTTAAAAGCTCCCGAAAAATATCAGTGACAGTTTTGGGTATTTTCCTTTTTTCCTCTAGCTAATGGAATTGCACCTTTAATACATAAAATAAAAATACACAAAATACATAATACATAAAATAAACATTTTTTTAGTAATACTTCGTTTTATCTTTATTTTATTTTGTACGCATTAAAAAAACATGAAGAATGATATAAGTCTTATCTCTCAAACCTTTATGGTTTGAGAGATATTCACAAGCAAAGTTTCCCCTCCCGCCACTCTAGTGTAAGCCATCTCTTCTCAAATGTGGAATGCAGTCCATAGACCAGACAGATAACAGCAGGGAACAATCTTCTTGCTATGAGAATAATGAAAGCCCTGCGCCCCTTGAGAAGTTTTTCAGGTTTTTCCCTTATCTTAATTGAAGATTGTCGCTCTCTGCAATCTACCTGGGCACCTCCCTTCTGCTCTGGCTGAGCAGTGTTACATCAGTAAAAGGGGAGGGAGGGGGATTCTTTGTCATTCAATTACTCTTGAACTACAACTCTGACAGAATTGAAATAACAATCTCCAAAGTCCAAATACTATGATGATTAATTAGAGCTGCTTTTATTATGAAACATTACTGTCCCTTTAAAGGGGCAGTGATTCTTAGTGAGGAAAAACTATTTTTCATAATAATGACAACATTGGGGGGCTTATCCCTGGCACTCATAAATGGCCTCAAAAACCTTGAAAATATACAGTTAAATTTTGATAATGTCACCATTCACCAAAGTTCTCTGAGATCTCTAAATTCAACAGGTGTCTTCTGCTTTCTTCTCCAGTTTTCATTTAAACCCCCATTGGTGATCAAAGGTGAGCCCATTGCTGGGCAGGTTTTGAGCAGCTGATATAACTAGAGTAGAATACATTGAGAAGAAAGACTCCCAATATCTATAGCATCACAAAACAATTGTCAAGCTGTTTTTTAATATTTTTGTGAGAACAAGATATGTGAGAGTTAAACTACATATCCTATTCATTGAAGTCCTATTGTCTTCAAATTCAAAATCAGGGGCTTCAATGGAAAGGATAGATAGAATAACTAAATGATGAGGGGGTTACTTAGCCCTGCAGATCTCTGTTATCTGCTAGGGAAATGTGAAGTGTATTGTAGACTTTCTAGCTATAATATCGCTATTCCCATAGCTGTCATGTAACTTCTTATGCTTTTAAATCCTTTTATCTAGACCTTTAATTGCAATTTTAACAGACAGATTTACCTAGGTAGGTATCCTTCATACAGCAGTCTAGATCTGTCTTTTGTCTGTATATATTTTGTTTTCCATTTGATCTCATTTGTGTTCTTGTATTAGTTTCAGTTTGCAATCTAATAAAGGAAATTTTCCCTTACGAACATTTCTTGTATATTGAAGCATATTATTCATTGTTAACAAGTGTGAAACAGAGGCAGACTTCAATAAAGGTCACTAAGTACAGGAAACTGAAGATATAGTACAAACATATTCAAATAGGTGTTCCTGGCTTCTACCTAGGTAAATCCGTCCTTGATGTAATTTGTGTGGAAGAGACAGCAGAGATAGCTGTGAGGGGGAGTTTACTCTTCAGCTATTTGACTGCTAAACTACACCGCAGGGCTATGCAGCCTCAGCTAGAAGTGTGGGTCAGCCTCTGTGGAAGCAGGCCTGACAAGGGAGAACTATTTTATGAGACTGCTCCAGCTGTAGCATCTGTTCCAGCTGCAAGGTCGCAGGTTCTAGTCCCGGTAAGGTCAGCTCATACTTTCACCCTTCTGAGGTAAATAGAGTCCAGGACATACTTGAAAATGATAGACAATCTCAATGTATCCTTCCTGGTAAAATACTTTCAGAAAATAATAAAGAAAAAAATAAATAAACAAAACTCCATTTTAACCATTTGAGTGCCCAAGGAATATGCATCACACTCAAAGGGTTAAAAGGGAATTAGTCTTATGTATTTGGTTTTTTTTTCTTTCTTCTGAAAGTATTTTACCAGGAAGAATACATAATACATTATCCATTATAAAATTATCTTAAAAGCAACTAAGATAATTTTAGAATTTCCACAATATCCTAAGACTGAGGCTGACATACTAAGTAAAACGGGAACAAGTCTGAGACAAAAAAAACTAAACTTTTTCTAAAATTCGCACTACTTTTAATAGAGATTTTAAACTATTGAATCCTTTAGCATTTTCCATCCAGCTCTCTGCTACACAAGGCATTGGATATGTCTTAAAGCGGAACTACCACCTCCACTAAAGTCACCCTGCAATACTTATGCAGGTGGTGACTAGCTTACTAATCATTATTTTACCTTTAAAAAGTGCCCACGAATAAAGTTATGCTTAAGATTCCGAGACTGGAAGCCATGCAGCACAGCGGTCATCTTGAATGCGCACCTGTGCTGTCAGTCCTCTTCACTCTTCACAGGCATAGCACTAGCCCAGACGGCTCCGGAAGAGACTGACGGCGCAGGCTCACAGGCTGCAGTAACCTGGCCATCAGTCTCAAAAACTTAAGCATAACTTTATTTGTAGGCACTTTTTAAAGGTAAAATAATGATTAGTAAGCTAGTTGCCACCTGCATAAGTATTTCAGGGCGACTTTAGTGGAGGTGGTAGTTCCGCTTTAAACATTTGAAGGGTTAACGCCTAATTTAAATCAGCAGAAAATTTTCTTTGTCCTTTATAACAAACATAATTTGGCTCAGTGGTTAGCACTGTTGCCTTGCAGCGCTGGGGTCCTGGGTTCAAATCCCACCAAGGACAACATCTGCAATGAGTTTGTATGTTCTCACTGTGTTTGCATGGGTTTCCTCCGGGTACTCCGGTTTCCTCCCACACTCCAAAAACATACTGATAGGTGAATTTAGATTGTGAGCCCCAATGGGGACAGTAACCAATGTGAGTGTAAAGCGCTGTGGAATCTGTGTGCGCTATATAAATAAAGGATTATTATTATTATCTCAAACCATGTGTGGGTTCACAGCAATACATACTCTTTGTAGTAATGAAACAATGGCAGCACTTAACTCCTCATAAATCCACACGTATCAAAGGTTGTGTGTGCAACCTAGGGATTCTCTATAAACCATGGCAAATATACAATTGCATATTCAATGTCAGTGCACCTTCTTTTTGCCGCTGAAAATTCTCTTTGTCCCTATGGTACATGCAGTTGGTTTGCCCCATAATGTATCCTGTTGTTTTAGTACATCAGCCTTGGTGTTCCTAGATTCAGTATTTTTCAACACATTCTATTTGTTCCATAAAAATATATATTGTTCTCAAGCAAATAGAATTTTCATTAAGAAGTCTGCAACTGAACAGAAGATAAAACTTTTGTAAACAAAGGTTTGAAGCACTACTAGTCACCTATTATCAGCTCTTCTTAGCACAGAGGGAAGAAGACCCTGATCAGTTACCTAATCCAGAACTGCACACATGGATCTGACACAGAGGACAAAGGGCCTTATAAATTAAGCAGTCTTCTTGCTTACCCTGAAATCTGATGACAGAAATGAGCCATAAAATTCACTGCATCATAATAACTAACTTAATGGCAGGAAATTGCTTAGTTATCTAACAAGAGAAAGAGAAATGAATGTAAAGATTGTCCGGATAAACTATACATAACCCCATGGATGAGCTGCAGCATTCAAAGAGTTGAATGCTATTTTAGAATTTTACAGTGAGTTGAACACTCTGCTGGCAGTCATATGATTACATTATAAGAATAAAACTGACAGTGTTATCATTCTCGTTCAAGGGATCAAACGTATGGAAATTATGTTATAGTTAAGAGAACTTTAACTCCATGTCCCCCTGTGCTTTGTTGGGTATTTAATCACAGGGGTAATCCAAACTATAGCTGTCATTTCAATACTTGAGTTAAAGTGTCATCATCATCTTTACTGGGATTTTTCTTTATTTGTAATAATTTTTGTTTGATCAAGTAGAGTTCCTTTTTGTTCCCAGGCTTCATTCAGAAATTATCACACACACACACACACACACACACACACAGTTGGCTCAATGAAAGCCAAGTCATGCATGTAGTAAGAGCCGCTGATGAGGATCTCACTGGTATCCATGCATTACTGGAGTCCCCCCAAATATCAGGAATGACATCTGTGTGACCCAGTTGGGGAAAATTATACAGGACACAGTGCACATAGTGCCTTGTGTACTATTTATAACAGACTGAATGGAGAGAGTCCCCCTCATTGGTCTTTTCTCCTATAGGGATAGTGAAACATTACACCACTATCCCTTATTTTAATGTCCCATACAGTAAGCTGTCTAGATAGAGAAATTATGAGAACTACCTACAACAGTAATAAATAAATAAAAACTACAACAAAAAATGAAAAAGTCTATATTCCAAGCCACACAGATTGTTTTCTATATAGTTCTGCCCTTCTCCCTTCTTTTCTTGCACAGGTAAAGGGTGGAACCCAAAGAGTACGAGAATGGTAGAGTAGAAGTAATACCTTTATTGGCAGACTAGCTCCATGATGAGGCAAGCTTTCTTCAGGCATAATTTAATTATAAAACCAATTATCACCAGTGCATACCCTGTCATGCATTTTGTATTCAGTCTTTATTCTAAAAATGCCTGAAGAAGTGTATTGAAAGCTTGCATCCTAGAGCAACTCAATTAGCAAATAAAGTTATATTTTTACTCTACCTGTCTTCTGTTATGGAATACTTTTGTCCTCTGATTCTATTACTCTCTTTTTCTTCTCCTTTCCTTATTTTCCTTTACAGGGGGAAACCTTTTGTACACCAGGTTTTTATCCTTTTGACATCAATTGACTATGCTTCCTCATTTTCCTTCATTTGGTAACTCCCTTTTTTCCCCTTCTTTTCCTTCTCCCTTTCTTTCTTTTTTCTTCTTCTCTCACCTTGCTGCTTAACTCTCTGAAATCTGTTCCTTTCTTCCCTCTTCTCTCTCCTTGCTGCTTTACTCTCTGAAATATGTTCCTTTCTTCTTTCTTCTTCTCTCGCCTTGTTGCTTTAATCTCTGAAATCTGTTCCTTTCTTCCGTCTTCTTCTCTAGCCTTGCTGCTTTACTCTCTGAAATATGTTCCTTTCTTCCCTCTCCTCTCGCCTTGCTGCTTTACTCTCTGAAATCTGTTCCTTTCTTCCCTCTTCTCTCGCCTTGCTGCTTTACTCTCTGAAATCTGTTCCTTTCTTCCTTCTTCTCTCGCCTAGCTGCTTTACTCTCTGAAATTTGTTCCTTTCTTCTCTCTTCTTCTCTCGCCTTGCTGCTTTACTCTCTGAAATGTGTTCCTTTCTTCTCTCTTCTTCTTGCGCCTTGCTGCTTTACGATCTGAAATCTGTTCCTTTCTTCTCTCTTCTTCTCGCGCCGTGCTGCTTTACTCTCTGAAATATGTTCCTTTCTTCTCTCTTCTTCTCTCGCTTTGCTGCTTTACTCTCTGAAATCTGTTCCTTTCTTCCCTCTTCTCTCGCCTTGCTGCTTTACTCTCTGAAATGTGTTCCTTTCTTCTCTCTTCTTCTTGCGCCTTGCTGCTTTACTCTCTGAAATCTGTTCCTTTCTTCTCTCTTCTTCTTGCGCCGTGCTGCTTTACTCTCTGAAATATGTTCCTTTCTTCTCTCTTCTTCTCTCGCCTTGCTGCTTTACTCTCTGAAATCTGTTCCTTTCTTCCCTCTTCTCTCGCCTTGTTGCTTTACTCTCTGAAATGTGTTCCTTTCTTCTCTCTTCTTCTCGCGCCTTGCTGCTTTACTCTCTGAAATCTGTTCCTTTCTTCTCTCTTCTCCTCCCACCTTGCTGCTTTACTCTCTGAAATGTGTTCCTTTCTTATCTCTTCTTCTCTCACCTTGCTGCTTTACTCTCTGAAACCTGTTCCTTTCCTCTACCTTTTTCTTTCTCCTCTACTCCTGTCTGATCGCCATTGTTTAAACCTCCTGTGATATAGGCTCTCTGTGCTCCAGATATGTGTATTATGAGCATATTGATCTGTGTATGTTACGTTTTAGCTTCTGCTCATATTGGCTTTAATTTGATGTATGTTTTCTGTTGATGTCATTAATGATCAAGATACATTTTGGATGGCACTAAGTTTATTAACTTTGTTGTATTGGCTTTTGCCTCAATAAAGTTTTAAAATACAAAAATATATATGAAAAAGTATAGGAAAATTGCCTTTTCATGTTCTACACATGCATACTTTGTTAAATGAAAAGTAATTTTACCCTTACTTTAATTATAGTGCTTGATTTTCTCTATATCTTTATAAATATATACAGCATTCTAATGGTTTGGGTTCTATTCAGGCCAGAATTCCCATCAGGTAAAGTATGCGAGTGCCAAAGGGCACCTAAATGTGAGGGGCAATTCAGATGTGCTGATCACTCCTTCTTTGAGTTCTGGGTGTGGTCAGCACAGTCCCAATATCCCTGCAACCAGACATCTCCTGATTTTTAGTGGTCCTCATTTTTATCCTCCAGTGCACCACTGTAGTATGCACCGGCACCAACTCATGAGTATTTTTATCATACCTGTACCTGCTCAGGACACCACTGTGTTATTCCAGCATGCACTTGTACTATTTTGCGTATAGCGTTTTCCGCATAGAATATTATGCATAGCGTTTTGCGCATTGGGGTTTTGAGTATTGAATTTTGTTTATAGTGGTTTGCTCTCTGCATATAGTGTTTTGCTTATAGCTTATCGCACATAGCATTTTGCGTATTTGTGTACAGCATTTTATGTATAGTGTTTTGTGTATAGCTTATCACGCATGCATTTTGCATATAGCACTTTGCACATAGCCGTTTGCTTACTGCCTTTTGCATATATCATTTTGCTCATGGCATTTTGCGCATAGTGTTTTTGTGTATTGTGTAAATTGTGTGTGTGTATTTTGTGTACATTGTGTCTGTATTTTTTTGTTAGTGTATGCATTGTGTCTGTGTTTATTTTGTGTGTATTGTGGTTACTGTATGTGTTTTGTGCATTCTGTGCTTTTATTGTATTTATAGTGTTTGTGTGTGAATGTGTATATGACGGGTGTGCATATTGTTTATGTGAATTGTGTGTGTGTTTATTGCATGTGTATTTCATGTGTGTCTTGTGCGTGCATGTTGTGCATGTGTGGTGTGGGTGTTTTTGCGTGTGTTTTGCATGCATGTGTTGTGGTGTGTTTTTCGCATGTGTGTATTGCATGCTTGTGTGTTTGTGTAGAAGGCCCCACAATTCCTTGCAGAGATTTTCAAATCACACCCCCATGATTTCAATTACTCTTCCTTACAGCCACCCCTGGGCGTGTGCCAGACAGGCAGAAGTCTTCTTTTATATCAAAATATTAATATATGAAGATTGGGTCTAAAATGAAAACTCTATATTTTAATTGTAAAAAGGTCTTAATAGTATTGGTTACAATTTCCCCTGAGGAAGCGGCTTTTTGGAGTCAGGAAATGAGTAGGGATATTCTTATTATAAGAGAGCATTGTTTTTAATTCGATGTGTATATAGGCCAATATGAATTTGTATTTTTATTGGTTTTACAATTAAAATATAGATTTTCAACTTAGACTCATGCTTCATTACATATAAGTAAAAGTGTATGCTGCAATAACACAGATGTATCCGTAGCGGGTACATGCGTGGTGAAAATACCCATGAGCTAGAGCCGGTGCAAACTACAAGGAGGCACCAAAGAATAAAAACAGTGAGTGCTGGGTGTATGTACATTGTTCCATATATTGTGATATGTGTACATATAATGATTGCACGCACCTAATTTCATTCGTTTTGTTGTATCCACGGTGAGGGTTCTCACAAGGTCATACAGGGAGCAGACACTATAGTGAAGGACGACCACAGAAAAGGGCTCCGTGGGGAGATATCCTCCACATGCGTATCCAAGTGACCATCATCTTCTGAGTAGCCATTTGGCAGTGTGTATTTTGAGGTTTAACATAAGGGCTCTCTTTAACTGTATTTTTATCTTTCTCTTTAAAAACAGTTCATACAGGCAGTAATGTCCAGTTTATATACTAACACAGCTAGTCTATTTGCTAGTTTATATACCATTCTACAGGCCATTTTATTTAACTCCTTGAAGACCAGAGAGGAATGTGTGAAGCAAAGCTTTGCATTTTATAGGGTAAGGGGCTGGAGGGGGGATCGTTTATCATTCAATTACTCTTGAACTGCAACTGCCTCTATAAACATCATCACTAAGATTCACCCCTTGCACGGACTACTGCACTCAACAGCACTTCTCACTCCCACCCACTGACTGGCAGTTCATGTGGCAGGAGGCACTTACACCCAATAGCACTTACTCCTTCTGTGTCAAACCTACCTTCCTCTAGACTGTAAGCTCTCACGAGCAGGGCCATCTGATCCTCCTGTTCTCCACGTCTGATTGTACTGTTTAATACCTCTTTATGTCTATTCCCAATTGTACAGCGCTGCAGAATTAGTTGGCGCTATATAAATAAAGAATAATAATAATAACTCCGACAGTATTGACATAATACTTTCCATGGCCCAAATACTATGAAGACTAATTAGAGCTGCTTTTATTGTGAAACATTACTATCCCTTTAGCCCTCTGAGTGCCAGAGGAGCATGCAAAGCATTGCTGACAGGCAGTGAACATTCGGCCCACGAGCTAGCAGTGTGAGACCCTCCACAGGCAGAAAATGTTAATTGTCCTGCAGCCCAACATCAAGGGGTTAAAAGTCCAATTTAGATCAATGGAAGATTGAAGATTGTCCCTCTCTGCAGTCTACCTGGGCACCTCCCTTCTGATCTGGCTGAACAGTGTTACAGTGCTCTTGAACTACAACTCTGACAGAACTGAAATAACACTCTCCAAAGTCCAAATACTATGAAGATTAATTAGAGCTGCTTTTATTATGAAACATTACTATCCCTTTAAGTAAAGCTTACCTAGTGATACTATAGATCTTACAAGGGAAATGGTTTATGCTACTAGTTTAGCTCCATTTGGATTGTACCTCTGTGGTATCATTTATGTAGCTCAATTTCAAGTGTAAGCTCTGTGGTGTCACTAGCGTAGCTTCATTTACAGCAGCCATCGGGAGATTTAGTGAGGTGCAATGGCCTACCAGCCTAGACATATGACCAGCCCTGCTCCCCAGGCCAGTTGTCCCCTGGTGACACTAGTGTAAACCAAAAACGAGTCCTAGCTGGGAAAATAGTACTAGCTCTATGCCCTGGTCCCTGCATTACTGCTAGAAGTGTTCTATTGTTAAAGCAGTGCAGCTATAAGCCAATGTAACACAGTTAAGTGAACTGGCAGGGAGCACCTGGGTAAACAAACATGATATAATGCAGTGCAGTGACCGAAGAGACCTATCTGTTTCTTGCTGTAAGAAATGTGCCACGTGGCCCATGTGGACTAAAGCCTTCTATGTATCCATGTACTACACCACTACTTAAGCCTCCCTGGGACTGGGACAACATTACAGGTAACTAAAATTTGTCAAAGTCTGTTATTACAGTGAAGTTATGGAACTTTCTAAAACAACACAAGATTTTGAGCAGGTATGGGCAACCTGAGGCCCTCTAGCTGTGGAGAACTACAATTCCCATCATCCCCTGCCAGCCAACAGTTGGCTGGGGATGATGAGAGTCGTAGTCCTCCCCAACTGGAGGGCCTCAGGTTGCCCATACCTGCTCAAATTCTTATGTTGTTTCAGAAAGTTCCATAACTTAGCCACCCCTCAAAAAGCAAAAAACAAAAACAAATGATGAGTAATTTGGGGGCAAATCTACCAATTTGTTGGATACCCATCAGGCATGTAAAGGGTTAAGGACCAGAAATGTGCGAGGTGGATATTATTATTTTTGCAGGACTCCAGGACCCCATGCTTCTTCCTCAAAAGTCTTCTTAGGAAGCAGAGTTCGCTAAAGGGTTCAGTTTTAAAGGGAAATGATGATCACAAATGAATTGTCTTATGAGAGTAGACAAAGCAATTTTGAAGGAGACGCATGAATGCAACTTTTTTTAAGTAAAACATTCTTTATTAATATAACATGAGGTTTTGCTATAAACTGAATATCTTTATTGTCCTTACCGTGTGTGTATAATAATTAGCTAAAATGTGTGTAACGCCGCAACATGTGCAGTAGACACTGCTGTGCGTGCTGCAGTCATGCCCAGTGGAGACTGCCCGCGCCGCGGCTGATACAGAGCGTCCAGCTCTGTACCAGCAGTGGCGCGGGCAGTCTCTACTGCGTGTGACTGCCCTGCGACCGGGTGGCAGTGGCACTGTGGCCCGTGTAACGGGCTGCTCAACTAGTATATATATATATATATATATATATATATCTCCTGTATTATAATTCGCTAAGTATGTTTGTCAGAAGCCGTCATGCGCAGTACAGACGGCTGCGCGTGCTGCAGTCATGCGCAGTACAGACTGCCCGCACTGAGACTGATACGGAGCGGGGTGCTCCAAATTCAGACCATAGTCCTCTCTGCACCCCGCTCCGTATCAGCCGCGGCACAGTCAGTAAGTACTGCACGACTGCAGCACCACCAGTGTTGGCCCACGTACATTGACTTAAAAATAGTATATATATATACACACACACACAGTACTGTGCAAAAGTTTTAGGCAGGTGTGAAAAATGCTGTAAAGTAAGAATGCTTTCAAAAATAGACATATTAATAGCTTATTTTTAGCAATTAACTAAATGATAGTGATTGAACAGAAGAAAAATCTAAATTAAACCAATATTGGGTGTGACCACCCTTTGCCTTCAAAACAGCTTCCATTCTTCTAGGTACACTTGAACAAAGTTTGTTGAGGAACTCAGCAGGTAGGTTGTTCCAAACATCTTGGAGAACTAACCACAGTTCTTCTGTGGATTCAGGTATCATCAGTTGCTTCTCTCTCTTCTTTTAATCCCAGACAGACTTGATGATGTTGAGATCTGGGATCTGTGGGGGCCATGCCATCACTTCCAGGACTCCTTGTTCTTCTTTACGCTAAAGATAGTTCTTAATAACTTTGGCTGTATGTTTAGGGTTGTTGTCATGCTGCATAATAAATTTGGGGCCAATCCGATGCCTCTCTGATAGTATTGCATGATGGATAAGTATCTGTCTGTAATTCTCAGCATTGAGGAGACCATTAATTCTGACCCAATCCCTGACTTCATTTGCAGAGATGCAGCCCCAAACTTTCAAGGAACCTCCACCATGCTTCACTGTTGCCTGCAGACACTCATTCTTCTGCTACACCCAAATATTTCAAATTTTGACTCTTTAGTCCAGAGCACCTGCTTCCATTTTTCTGCACCCTAGTGCCTGTGTTTTTGTACATAGTTGAGTCGTTTGGCTTTTTTTCCACATCGGAGAGGAATTAGTCAAAAAGTGACACTTTTGTTTTAGCTGGTGTTTCTGGGAGCATGGCTGGTGAGCAGGGCATTACCAGGAATTTTTAGGTTATTTCATGACCTATTGACACCTCTTTTTGTAGCTGAATAAATGATTTAGAGCATGATCAAAGTATTTTAATTACACAGATTAATTTATAAACACATCTAATGAAGATTAAAGCAAAACTATCCTGTACATATAACTGACCCCAATTAATTGTTAGTATACTGGTAATCATGGAAATAGTGTCATAATGTTTGTTAAAGTGGATCTATCACCACTTTACATTTTGATCATTATGTAGAGTACTTAGCGAATAATTATAAAATGTTGTTTAAATAAAAAAAAAATATTATGTGTGAGAAAATTACAGTTTAAAGTATGTGCAGGAGCCTACTTCCGGTTAAACTGCTCTTGCCACTCTACCTCTGCTCCCGTCTCTCTCCCCAGCATCCTCCGATGACAGAGGCGTTCTGTTAGTAAGCTGGAGCAATCTCATTGGCAGAGATCGATATCTAGCCAATGAGATCGCTCCAGCTTACTAACAGAAAGCCTCCGTCATTGGAGGATGCTGGGGAGAGTGACTGGAGCAGAGGCAGTACAGCAAACTGCGGCAAGAGCAGTAGGCTGTTGGGCATACTTTAAACTGTAATTTTCTCACAAATAATGTTTTTTTTTTTAAATAATAATGTTTTATAAATATTTGCTAAGTATTGTACATAATGATCAAAATTTGTAAAATGGTGATAGATCCACTTTAAGTGGTATTATTTGCAATTATAACGTATGGGACTTACATCAACACGACTGCTCAGACATCTTGGGGAAGTGGGATCAGTGTGCCTGCGCTGTCATTCCCTGTCTCATGCTGATATACATGTATAATCTATGAATACTGAGTGTTTTATTCAAGGACCTGTAAACACGGTACACATATAGGTTACAAAATGATTATGATAAAAAGGTAGTTTTACCATATATATTAGGACCATCTACAATAATATTGATATATCAGATAGATTGTTTAAAGATATGTAATGTACATGTATATTATGATTTATTAAATAGTTTTGATCCTTGAGTATTCCCATTCTCGAGATTCCCATTCTCTCGAGTATTCTTTCTATGTACATGGTGCACTCAGAATTTGTATGGGAAAGTAATTCGATACATAAGTGTTATGAAATGTTCTAACAGAGAAGGGTGATTTTTCAAACCGATGTTGAGATCTGCAGTGACTGGTCAAAATCAATTCCAATTATTGACCCTTGTAAGACTTGAAGGGTATATAAAGCATAGGGAGCGGACCCATCAGACCATAGATATCTCCTGATTAAGTTGATATACCGGCAGAACGCGTTTGGGGGTGCAACTAGACACTATGGGCATAACTGATATTGCCCTTTAATAAGATACTAAATACCTATGTGTTTACTACCTTTACTAACACAGGGATGGTTATTAACTAGACCGCAGTAGTAGCAATAGGATTACAATGTGGCTTAACCACAAGGGAGTTAGCTCAGTGTGATATATGCACAATGCATGTTTCCAAATGAGCCAGTTTTTATGTAGCCAGCTTCTGAGATCAGACTGCTTGTAGATAATGTGTGTTGTGATCTTTTACTGTAACAAACTGAGTGGGTAGGGTAGCAGGGCACCTGCAGTTCGATTGTATGCAAATTCCTATTACAATACAATTGCAGCGTTTCAAAAGAAGTAGACTAAATGCATGACTACAAACTGAATATCTTGCAACAATGCCACTGTCTGATAACTAATACCTTATATTAGCGGATGTCATTAAACTTTTTCACTCGGTTGGGTAAGAGCTAAAGTGGTAGTAATCAGGGCGCCTGTAACGAACCCTACAATTCCAATAACTTTTGTATATTTCTACATTGGTTAAAGTATGTGCATAAATGACTAATAAACACACATTCTGGTCACACATTTACTTATACAGTGTTTAATAATTGTTCTGTCTGATAGCTGAAGAACTGAGCAACAATGGCTGTATGGCACTTGATTAAAAAGTTTTAACTTTGAGCTAACCCCACCAAACAGGTAGTTGTAATAGGTTTCTATGTTGTACTGTGTTTTTAAAGGGTAATTATTTTAATTGATACCCTGGTTGTTTGTTGTATGTGTCAGTCATTTTAATTCTAATTAATACAATGTACATTTTAGGAGTTCAGGTCTCCCTGGTATACAGAACTGATATCTAATGGTGGGGAAGAGCTTTCTCCTATAGCTAGATGGTTCACTTTCTATCAGGCTGTAAGGGTTCCTTCCTTTTTTTTTTTTTTTTTTGTATCGTCGCTGATAGGTTATTTGTTAAAGTGATAGTAATGTTTCACAAAAACAGCAGCTCCAATTAATCTTCACAGCAATTGAGCCATAGAGTGTTATTTCAATACTGTCAGAGTTGTAGTTCAAGAGTAAGTGAATGATAAATTACCCCCCTCCCGCCCCTTTTACCTAGTGTAAGCCACCTCCCCTCAAATGTGGAATCCAGTCCTTAGACCAGACAGCTCACAGCAAGGGTCAATATTGTTACTGTGAGAACAATGAAACCACTGCCCCCTTGACAGGTTTTTCAGCTTTTTCCCTTATCTTAATTGAAGATTGTCCCTTTCTGCAATCTACCTGGATACTCCCTGCTGCTCTAAGCCGAGCAATGTTACATCAGTAAAAGGGACAGAAGGGGGATATTTTATCATTGAACTACAACTCTGACAGAATTGAAATAACACTCTCCATGGCCCAAATACTATGATGATTAATTAGAGCTGCTTTTATTATGAAACATTACTATCCCTTTAAGGGGCAGTTGCATTGTATGTTAAGGATCAGGCAGGGATGGACAGTGGAGGAGCACAGATCCCAGTTTGTTAAGATGTCTGCGCTGCCGTGTTGATGTAAGCTCCATGATTACCAGTATACTAACAATTAATTGGGGGTTAATTATATGTACATGATAGTTCTGCTTTAACTAAACATTTATGTGAGTCGTATTGCTGTGCAGCAATGTGATACACTTATATACACACCACACAGTCTGATTTCCTAAAAAGAGGGACAGAGGGATTTGGGTCTTAAAGAAGGACTTGTTACAGCTTACCTTGACTTCAGCATCATTACAGGCGCGAGGCTTCTAGCATGCTGCAGGCCTCTGTTTTATCTGTTTGCTTACTGTAGTCTCCTCCTACCAACTTCCTACTTCCTCCCTCTGAGCTGCTCCTTCTACTTCCTCTGGAGGGGTTTAAAAGGCAGACTGAGGCCTGACTCAGATGCCCTTGCGTTGTTCTTCAAAGCAGTTCTGTACCTTGGGCTCTGTGTATGACCTGGCTAGTCTTCCAACCATTCTAGTGCTGACCTGTGGCTTTGTCTGACTATTCTTTTGCCTCACCCCTAATAGTGGACATCCAGTCTGGTGCAGACTTGTGGCTCTGGCTGACTACCTGAACTGTGTATGACCTGGCTTGTCTGACTACCCCCTCTGGTGCTGACTAGTGGCTCTGTCTGACTATTCTTTTGTCTTTTTCCCTGGTGATCAGACACCCAATATAGTGCGGGCCTGGGGCTCTGGTAGACTTGCATCTGACTGCAGGAGTGAGTCAGTTCGCTCTTTACTGACTGCAGGCGTGAGTCAGTTCACTCCTTACATTGGATCAAGATCCTGAGTTCCAATTCCTGCTATTGCTCCTGGTTCCTGTTGAGACTACCAGTGGCCAAGGCCTAGTCTCCAGCAGTGTGGTCTAGCTTTGCAGCCTATTATTCCTGATAATAGTGCTTTCTGGCTGGTAATCCTCTGCTTGTTCCTGTATATGTTGGTTCTTTCTATCTAATTGTCAATAAATTGCATTTACTGTACCATACTGACTCCTGAACTTCTCTGGGTAACCGTGACAGGACTGTCCTAAAAAGGGGCACTTGGGAGGTATGCATGTATGTATCTATAGCCAGTAATCCCATCTGCTTCTTTAAGATTGGATCCAGTTGCTTGCAAGTTACTGTGTTTGCCTGGATAAAGAACAATCCCAAATGTGAGGTGGCTCTCCCAAATTTCATTTTAAGATGGGGAAAAAAACCCTGATTACAAAGGAATCCTTATTACCTCCCTCTACCCTCTACCTCACACCCTTAATGTCATATCCATGAGCAAACAGGAATATGTGTCTGGCAAGTGGCATGTTTGGATTTGCCTATTGCTTCCTTCATCATATTTCTATGGTTTTTCAGGGCCTATATTTTCATGTGCAAACTCTATACATCTTGGCTGGTTGTGAGTCTGTGACTTCAAAGACGAGTCCTGGAAGGACCTGAAAGGACATAGAAAAGAAAGGAAGGAAGCAGGCAATAAATCAGAATGTACTTCCTACTTGACACATCTTCAGGGCTGCTCCTGGATATAAGGTTGAGTGCTGGAGGGAGGGAGGTAAAGGGTTTGATATACCACCAGGCTACCAGCTGGGTTGGATCTTCTACTGATCCATTGAGAAGCCTGATTATATAAGATGATCCCAAAAATAAGGCAAGGATATTTTTTAGGCTTAAGTGTCCGAAAAAACCTTTGCCTTATATTCAGTCAAATACAGTAATGTGTATGTTAACAATAGGTTAGCTATACAAGATCATTTCCTTTTCTCTGTCGTCCAATACAGGTTTCTGGTAACTTTGGGTAGGCGATCTGCCCCTTTAACTAGGCAGGAACAATTATAGAAGTGAATGCAGGGGGTGAAGCTTACCTTCCCTCCTTGGCTGCAGCTAGCCGATCAGCTCCATTAAGATTTGTTTCTTGGTGAAGACACAGGCAAGAGAACAGTTCTGCTATAGTTTTAGCTGTTTTTTTTTATTTTTCTGTTAGATATGGAATACCACCATTAGGCAGATTACCATAACTGACAATGCCCTTAGATGTGGCTAGCTCAGTATCCAGGTTCTTTTTGTGGACCTTAAGCCCTGGGGGGAAAATCTTGGGTTCAAGGTCTTTCCTCAGGTAATGGTAATCTGAAGACAGAAGATCTGCAGGAAAGGTGAGCAACCCTTTGATTGCTGCAGGTCCACATGTCCCACAGTGCCCCTCCGCTCAGGGGTTTTCCTTTGGAGTTCCTGTTGCACACTCTTGCACTCATTGGCCTTATCTGTATGTCTGTTGGGTGATTTGGAGCAAGTTTTTGTGGTATTTAACCCTTTAGCTGCTGGTTTTGCATCTTTTGGGTGTTTATTGGCACTTTCCCTACTGTGTTCAGTGTTTTTTTTGGGTCTGCTCTGGTGACTTTTGGGGGCCTTGTGCCTGGGCCTTGCCCTACTTCCCGCCCCTGGTAAACTCAATGGTTGGACATCCCAAAGTTACCAGTAACCTGTATTGGACGACAGAGAAAATGGGATTTAAGTCTTACCTGTTAAATCCTTTTCTCTTACTCCATACAGGTTACTGGTCTCCCACCCTGTCAAGGGACCATGCTTGGCTCTCCTGTGGCAGGCCGTGGGGGTCCTTCGGGGTCATGCTCACAGGAATCTTCTTTCCCTTCTACTATCTAGTCAATAGTTAATGTCTCAAATCTTACTGGAGCTGATTGGCTAGCTGCAGCCAAAGAGGGAAGGTAGGCTCCACCACCTGCATTCATTTCTAGAATTGTTCCTGCTTAGTTAAAGGGGCGGATTGCCTACCCAAAGTTACCAGTAACCTGTATGGACTAAGAGAAAAGGATTTAACAGGTAAGACTAAAATCCTCTTTTCTGTACAGTAACAGACATATGCACATAAATAGAACAGCAAATCTGGAGAAGAAAAGGTCCCCAAATCCCCATTAATTTAAATGGGGCCTATTAAACCCTTAAATGTGAGAGAGATCTTCGGTGCATTGCTTTGCAATGTGTTGGAGACCTTTCCAGAATTCAAAGGGTTAAAATCCCCATTAAAATCATTGGAGATCTTTATTTGAATGTAAAAAATACTCCTAATATTCCCTTTGATGTCAATGGGGCTTTTAACTGGTTTACTATTGAAATGTCATCTCTATATGGCAACCATCAAAAGGGCGACATCAGAATGTCATCCGCATCAAAAGGGCGACATCAGAATGTCATCCGCATCAAAAGGGCGACATTTAAAGTGGAACTACCACCACTAACAAACTTGCCCCCCAATAATTCCCCATCTGGTGACTAGCTGCTCAGTAGCTAGTCGCCAGATGGGGAATTATTGGGGCCAAGTTTGTTAGCGGTGGTAGTTCCGCTTTAAATGTCACCCTGCCTTGTAGGAGAACGGCTATGTAGGCAATATGTGAGCTAACGAAGAGCTGCCTGCAGCCTCTCACCTGTCTCACTGGTTACTTGCCTGCTGCCAGGGACTTGGGAGCTCTGTCTCCAGCTGGACTTGGCCTGCATCCCACGCCAGTCCTCTGCTGGCTATGTCTGAGGATCCTGAGTGCTTCCAAGCCGGTAGCCCCCTCTTCTTGAGTGTCTGTTCTGCCTTACCCTGGGCATTCAATGGGATAAAAGCCCCATTTAGAGCAAATGGATGTAGTGTAGTTGGTCTGCCCCACAATTGCTCCACTTGTGTGCATATGGCTCATGGTTAACCCTTTGAGTGCCACAGGGTGTCTAATTTAATGCACACCCCTCTTTCAAAGAGTAAAATGGGTTTGTTGAGAGTATGGTAATCCCTGTCCATGATGTGAGTAGAAAGCTGTACAGTAACACCATTCACCTCTGTAGGGACATCTCACGTCAGAAGTCACCTCTTTCAGGCTTGTCTATCCCTTGCCGTTAGGGTGCAGCACGGTTGAGGAGTTAATGAGTAGATCGAAGCAGCCGAAGTCCTGTCTCACTCTGTCAGAAGTGCTTTGTATATCCCTGGGCTGGTCACATCCACCTTCAGTATGGAGAGGGACTCTGGATACTGCTCCAGCAGGGCTTGCAGCTGTTTAGCAGCACCGGGTTCCCTGCATGTCGTGATCACATTGAAGCCGTACTGAGAAAACTCTAGGTACTTAAAGAACTGGAAGCTGATCCCCCTGCTTGCTCCTTGTACCTCTACTACCCTCCAGACATACTTACTACTTTCCTCCCGGGCACTGACTAAGCACTAACAACATCATCTCCCCACTTCCAAAATCCAGGAGGCAGAAAGGGAACAAATGGGGATGATACCTAAATTCAATTCCTGCTGCTTTTAACCCCTTGAATGCTACAGAGGTCAGCAATGTATTGTGAAGGAATGACTTGGAGGTTCCCCTAGCATTTAAATAATGGTTATTGTTAACTCTTTGGGTCATATGTTCAAAGAAGTAGCGACATAGCTTTTGTCATTTGTAATGACTTTTCAAAGTACAGTGTCGTTGGGATCATTAATATTTTCAGAGAGTGTCGGTTGTGATTGGAAATATGTCTTTTGTCCTGACTGAAATTGTCGTATGTAACGACAAAAAAAATGTCTTAACTAATGACAAAAATGTCTTAAAAAATGTCTTAACTAACGACGAAAATGTCTTAACTAAAGACAAAAATTCTCACATTCAGAACACATTCCCTCCACTTTTTTCTTCACAAACAAATTATGTCTTTTGAAAGACATTTTTTTGTCGTTAGTTACGACAAATTTTCTTTTTCTCTATATGACACTGGAGGATAGTTTAGCCACACCCTTTCCCCACCCCTTTGCCTGTCAATTCTGGAGTTGTGTCGTACACAACGAACATTGGTAGTTTTTTATCGTATACTCTATAGAAAATATGTCCTTCATGCATTCAGTGACTTATTTTTGTCTTTCATACGACAATTTTTTGTCATTATCCCTTTGAACATACGGCCCTTTGAGTACCAGAGGGGTACGCAATGCATTGCAAAGCAATGCGTTGCGTACCCCTCTGGTACTCAAAGAGTTAAACTATTACATTCTTTGAGTGCCATTGGTTTCTGTGACGCATTGTGACCGTCCCTGTTCTCGGTCACTCCTGATAGGTTATGCTAAACTACTTACTTGCAAACATGCTTATTTCACCTACATGGTCATGCGCCTACAAGGCAGGGGGACCCTTAAGCGGGATCAACATTTAATGTTGCCCGTTTGATGCAACATTCTGGTCTCGCCCTTTTAATGCGGATGGCATTCTGATCTCACTGTTTTGATGGTCTCCATAGAGGCAATGACATCTCAATAGGATACCCTTTTAAGCCTTTTAGAATTCATGTGGATAAAGGAACACTAACAGCAAAATGAAAATGAAATAGTTGATATAACTTACAGCTAGCATATGTAAAAATTAATTATTAATATGTTACATTCCTAAAATATAATCCTATATTTGCTATTTAACACATTTGTAAATCATTATTTTCACTGAGTATCTATTTAATGCTGCTTCCATGAGTAATAAGAGCTAAAGGTAGTTAATTGATTGTGATTTGTGCCCAGTGCTCTTGAATTCAGAAAGGCTTTTATTCAGACAGTAATGGCTGCTCCCTCAGTGCATATTTAAGACTAGATTTTAGGCCTCAGAAAACAAAAACAGCATTTTTACAGCTTCTAACATGAAGTACAGGGTAATTAACCCTTTGCGTGCCAGAGATGTGCTGAAATGCGGCGGATACCTCTCTGGCACAGGAGCTCCAGCTAAAGAGGTCTGTGCAGGAGAAGGCACAGACCTCTCCTGCCACACCGCTGGACCACCGGGGAGGTAGGACATGGGCAAGGGGGGGTGTCAGTGGAGGCAACTGGGGGCAATGTGGAGGCAATTGTGGTGATTGGGGGCAATGTGGAGGCAATAGTGGTAATTGGGAGAATGTGGGGGCAATTGTGGCGATTGGGGGTAATGGCGGGGGCAATGTGGTCGGGGGGGCCCATGGCACTTTTTGCATCACGGCCCGGTGGCTTCTAGTTACGCCTCTGGGGTTAAATGTATATAACCTCATTTAATTTTAAGGGATTAGTGTTCCTTTAATCCCCCTCCCCCATTTAAATCAGTGTGAATTTTTACTTGTTCCATGTAGTGCAGTTGGTTTGCCCCCAAATTGCTCCTTTTTTAGGCTGTGCATATGACCTTTGTGCCACAATTAGTTCTGGTTATAAATTCCTGAAGGGTGTAGTAGAGTCGTTTTTAAGAAATCCAGTTTTTTTTTTTCTTTGATCCTTTTCCTTACTGGTTCTGTGGCTTTCTAAGAATAAATAAATGTTATTTACATAATATCTACTGAAGTGTACTCACTCTGTTAATTTCTACCTCATTTTGGTGGGTGGGGAGCTGCCATTTCTGGAGTACAAGGCTCCAGTGACTAATTTATGACTTGAATATCATGTGATCAGCTAAAAATACACACTCCAGTGTTAATGGCAAGAACAAACATTGAAGAGAGATAAAGCCCAATTTTGAAAGCAAAGCAAATATTATTTTATGCTCACCCTTGAAAAACTGGAAAGAATGCAAGGGTGGTCAACGTTTGGCTCTCCAGCTGCTGGAGCCTGTAACTCCCCTCATGCCCAACAAACAGTTGTTTGTTTGGGCATGCTTGGAGTTGTAATCCATAACAGCTGGAGAGCCAAATATTGCCCGGCTTTGTTCTAATGAACAGGTGAGTCCCAATTGTGGTGGGCTTATAAGGTGTATGCTAGGATCAAGCAAAAGAGGCAGTATACCCTAGTTGTGTTAGGACTTTTTTATGGAGTAAAAGAAGGGAATCCCCAATGCTTGCAGATGTTTTCATTTTTTTTTTTTTGCAGAGATAATTCAATATATTTTGCAGTCAGTTGGTTGTTGCTACAACTTTCTATAGGAAGCTTTTGTCTGCAGCACTCAGCTCTTTACAGGCAGTAATAGCAACATCACCAACAGGCTGCAAAACATCTTGATTTGAACTCTAGTCCTTACAATGAACACAAAAAACACACACTGCAGGGCTTCTCTAAGTCATATGAAGACCTATATATAGAACGACATATTCTCAGGTTTCCTGCGTTAAAGAGATAGTACTGTCCAAAGAAAACTCTACATACGATTATTCATAGTAATCGGCTATAATGCATAACATATTTTAGAATCGTGTTACCTTCATATTCAGCTTTAAATTTGATTTAAAAGGTTTCCCCTCCCACCCCTTTCAGTTACGTCAAAGAAGATTCAAAAGCCAGTCCAGATGGATCGCAGCAAGGGACAATATTGTGTCAATAATTGTGTCAGTATGAGGAAAAAACCTTGCCTGCTTCTTCAAGGGGCCAGGGTTTTCCATATACTGACAGATACAAACAATATTGTCCCTTGTCGTGACCTGTCTGGTCAAGCAACTTGCTTTCAAATCTGAGGGATGTCTCCCTGACGTAACTGAAAGGGGTGGGAGGGGAAACATTTTAAATCGACTTTTGAGAAAAATATGAAGGTAACACGATATTAAAATATGCTATGCGTCATAACAGATTACTATGAACAACTGAGTGCAGTTATTTTTGGACATTACTTTCTCTTTAAAGGGAAGGTCTGGTCACCTTACTCTGTCACCAAAGAGAACAAGGCCTTCGAGAATACTGCCCCTGGAATTTGTTGCCATTGATAATTAAAGGGATAGTAATGTTTCACAAAAAAAGCAGCTGTGATTAATCTTCATAGTATTTGGGCCGAGGAGAGTGTTATTTAAATACTGTCCAAGTTGTAGTTCAAGAGAAATTGAATGATAAAGTATCCTCCTCCCCCCTTTTACTGATGTAAGACTGTCCGGATGGATCACAGAGAGGGACAATCTTCAGTGAGCATAATGAAAAACCTGTCTATAGGGCAGGGTTTTCCTTATGCTTTCAGTAAGAAGACTGTCCCTTGCTGCAACCTGTTCAGTCAAGAGATCAGACTCCACATCTGAGGGGAGGTGGCTTACACTAGGTAAAAGGGGCAGGAGGGGGATCATTTATCATTCAATTACTCTTGAACTACAACTCCGAGAGTATTGAAATAACACTCTCCATGGCCCAAATACTATGAACATTAATCGGAGCTGCTTTTTTTGTGAAATATTACTATCACTTTAATGTACCGGCATTCTGCAAGCAACATAGGTGTGTTTCTGGGGCAAATCAACTGCACCATAGGGGACAAATGAAAACTCACCAAATCCCCATTGATTTAAACTGAGCTTTTTAACCTCTAGAATCCTTGAAAGGTTTCCAGTGTACTGCTTCACAATGCAGAAGACCTCTCTAGCATTCAAGGAATTAAAAGCCGCAGTTTAACCAGGAGGACTATACAGTTTGTTGCTCCAGAATTGAATATCTTAGGCCTTATGGGAGGAATGTAAGAAATGTGTGCAATCACTATTTAAGATATACTTTTGATGGAAAAATAATTAGCCCCAAAATGTTACTGAATTTCACGTGTTTTAAGAATTAGCAACTGTTTTCACTTTTTTTCTTAGTAAATGCATTTCAAAAAGTGTGAATGGCTAAAATATCTGTTCTGTGAGAAGGTTAAAGGGATAGTAATGTTTCATAATAAAAGCAGCTCTAATTAATCATCATAGTATTTGGACTTTGGAGATTGTTATTTCAATTCTGTCAGAGTTGTAGTTAAAGAGTAATTCAATGACTAAGTCTCCCCCTCCCGCCCCTTTTACTGTTGTAACACTGCTCAGCCAGATCAGAAGGGAGGTGCCCAGATAGACTGCAGAGAGGGACAATCTTCAATTAAGATAAAGGAAAACCCTGAAAGACTTGTCAAGGGGGGCAGGGCCTTCATTGTTTCATAGGAAGAAGATTGTCCCCTGCTGTTATCTGTCTGGTCTTACAACCAGATTCCACATCTGAGAAGAGATGGCTTACACTAGGCAAAAGGGGCGGGAGGGGAAACTTTGCTTGTGACTATCTCTCAAACCATAAAGGTTTGAGAGAAAAAACTTATATCTTTCTTAATGTTTTTTAATGCCTACAAAATAAAATAAAGATAAAACGAAGTATTACTATCCCTTTAAAATTGCATCTAAATCAGAAAAGTAGCTGGCACAAATTTTCATATTTCTGGCTACCTTTGCCATTAGTTTAGGAGCAGGTGCTAACTTTGCTGTTAATTTAGGAGCATTTGCTATTCAGCACATACCACTATATAAGATAATTTGTCCACTCTAGAGCATGGTATGGTCTGCTCCTTTTTCAGGATATTTAGGGTAACTTAAAGTGAAACTACCTCTGAGTCTGCACTGTCTGTCCCGTGCACTGCCCAGTTTGATGGTGACATTAGTTGGTTACCTTAAAGGGTTAGTAATGTTTCATAAAAAAATCTGCTCCAATTAATCTTCATAGTATTTGGGCCATAAAGAGTGTTATTTCAGTACTGTCAGAGTTGTAGTTCAAGAGTAATTGAATGATAAAGTATCCCCCTCCCGCCCCTTTTACTAATGTAACATTGCTCACCTCAGAACAGAAAGGAGGTGTCCAGATGGCTTGCAGAGAGGGACACTAGCATAAGGGAAAAACCTGTCAAAGTGGGCAGGGTTTTCATTGTTCTCACAGTAAGAATATTGTCCCTTGCTGTGAGCTGTCTGGTCTTAAGACCAGATTCCACATCTGAGGGGAGGTGTCTTACACTAGGTAAAAGGGGAGGGAGGGGGATACTTTATCATACAGTTACTCTTGAACTAGAACTCTGACAGTATTGAAGTAATGCTCTCCATGGCCCAAATACTATGAAGATTATTTGGAGCTGCTTTTATTTTGAAACATTAATATCCCTTTAAAGAAACGGAAGTTACTGAAGGCACAGGCACACAAAGCTTCTCTTTTAAGCTCTATGCCCTGGATGCCTACAGAAGAAGTTGATTTTCTTTAACCCTTTGAGTGCCAGAGGGTTACGGAACACATTGCTTTGCAATGCATTCTGTACCCTTCTGGCACCCAAAGGGTTAATAACACTAACGTTTTCAGCATAATAAAAGTATGGCTTTACCTATCGCTACATTAGTAAAGAATTGGGGGGCAATATTATGAGGGTGATCGTTCCGTTTTAAAGCGGCACTATCCCTCCAAATAAAGTGCTCCCCAAATAATTATTGATATAGCGATAAGCATAAAAATACTAGTATTCAGAATAAATCCAACATTATTAAGAAATCCTCCTTAATCTGAGATGAAGAGGAAGGCATCAGCACAGACATCTTGCCTTAGAGACATCTGTGTGTCTGCGCTGTCCGTCCTGGTCTCCTCCAGGATTGGTAAGGAAGAGTAGCATTGTATCTTAAGGTAACCTGAAGCAACTGATGGCGCAGGTGCGCAGATGCCTCTAAAGCAAGACGCCTGCCCATCAATATCAGATCAAGTAGGGTTTCTTAATAATGCTGGATTTATGTATAATACTATTATTTCTATGCTTATTACTATATCAATAATTATTTGGGGGCACTTTATTTGGAGGGATAGTTCTGCTATCACATATATATATAGTTGAGAACAGACTTGCTGACCAACAGGGGAGCAGAACGAGGGTCTAGAAAGAGATACCTAGGGCTCTCTCATTGGTCAATGGAGAAGACTGAAGTCTTGCAGTTCAGTCTTGTTGGGTTCTGCAGGCAGTCTCAGTAGGTTCTGTTTTTGTCTTGAAAAAGCCCAACAGAGAATCTGTGGAAGTTGAGGGCCAAATACTTATTGTTTGCATTTCAGCCTGAGGACAGCCAGCATATTGAGTTTTCTGACCTCTAAACAGCTGAAAGGATATTTTCTTTAGGGTTAACAGTGCAGCCCTGGGCCTTTTTACCAAATCTGCTCCTGTGTAAGACTGCATTGCTTTCTGAGTACCATATTGAAAGTAAAGGCACACTCATACCAGCCTTTCTTTTGACTTTCATGTGGTCAGATAAGTAGCTGTGGGTCTATATTGGACTCTGATGTACATGCATTTATTATATTACAAGTTTAGGTCCATTGAGTAGTTGTATATATATAAATTCCACATATAACTGTGATTGCATTTACTGAGTATTACATCCTCAGTGCTCCACGCTTTAGGTATTCTCATTGTAATAAATCAATGTGCTTTATTCTATGATTACTAAAATACTACACTTAGTTTAATTTCCTCTGTTCTCACGCCCATATTTCCTGTTCTGTCTCACCCCCCACCACCTTTTTTTTGTCTTTCTACACCCCAATCTGAATACTTCAGAGTAAATGCAATAACAGTTATATACTTGGGGAAGTACCCCAGTCTATCTAGTGTACAGGTGGTGGTCTGTACAGATAGCAGAAGCACATTAAACCAATGTATTGCAAGGTGCTATTATGGATTAAATGTGGGGTCTTTATATATTGTTAATTAGTCATGGCCACTTACAGGGCACAACAAATTCACACATGTAACCTTAACATTAAACCAACCCATTCAACTTCATCAGAACCTCTCTATCATTCAAGGGGTCTAATATCCATACCTGAGAACTTTCAGAAATAGCTCCCCTTGAAGTTATAAAATTAATTAAAATAACCCCTTGCTACCATGTTTAAAAAAGTGTTTCAAGTCATACTGTAAGTAACATTTAACAAGGGTTAAGACTCCCCACCTTACAGCCCTGGTAAGGTCACCACAAATCCCTTTAAATCA
Source organism: Rhinophrynus dorsalis (assembly GCA_037306005.1). Taxonomy (NCBI): domain Eukaryota; kingdom Metazoa; phylum Chordata; class Amphibia; order Anura; family Rhinophrynidae; genus Rhinophrynus; species Rhinophrynus dorsalis. The sequence continues at coordinate 97,829,090 of CM074724.1, read as the reverse complement.
GTGACAATTAAGATGACTTAATTCTGCAGGACTGCATAGGAATCAGTGGAACCCTGCCATGTGTGCTGTTAATAAGTGTCCTTGATTTAAAGGGATATGTGGTTTTCTTCCCTGGTGGTATAAAGAAGACGATAGGTTGCAAGACATTTGGTTGTTCAGGAGTCCTTTTCATGGGCTGCACCAGGACACTGGACTCCCCAGAATCTAACAATCCAATATTTTAATTAACCAAATAAATGGTGTTTGATGGGGACAGTTACACAGGCTGTTGTCAGCAGTGACAGTTTTCAGGACACAGCTTTATCCCTGCATACAAGTTTATACTAGAGCAGGGGATGGAGGTGATGGGAGTTGTACTTCCCAAAAACTGGAGGTCATACAATTAACTAGCATTGCACCAGGAACTTTGCCTGTGTGTGAAATACAATGGTCAGTCTCAGATTGCGAGCACGAAGTGGGACAGCCAGTCAAATGCAGTTGAGATCGTCCATATGGCCACCACTTCAAGCAGTCACTCACAGAGTTCATAGGGATATGATAGTTGCAAGAGCTTTCGGTTGTTACCCTGTTGACATTATACCAGCACACTGGTATATATCGGGCTTGCTCTCAATAAGGTGTATGACATTAAGCGGAGAACTTGTGTTTAATTGGAGAAAAGGTGGCAACTATCTGTAACAAGGTCTATGAAGAGGATTGAGGAACCTTGCAGGACCAAGGAGGACACAGCATTAGGAAAGTTCAACAACAGATTCAAGATAATTGTCAAGGTAAACTTGAGGTGAGACAAGTAACCTCAAGAATTTAAGATCAACAAATGGACAACAGTCAACAGGATTTCACTACAAACAGAAAGTCTAAATACACAGGATGGTGCTTGGAGTTCAGAGTCTCTAAATGGTTGACTGTAATTGGAGGCGTAGTAGGTTAGCTATGACTTCTCGGGTACTAACTTTGAGTTGAACAAGGTTGAAATATTGCAAATTCTAAAGATTCGACTGGGAGTCGAATTGCAGTAGACGGAGTTCTACGACTCCTCAAGCTGTGCAACTGAAGATCGATATGTAGTCGAAGGGTTCCGACCCCTAGAGATCCAACTGAGAGTCGAACTGCAGTAGGCAGAGGTCTACGTCTCCTGGAGGTGTGCAACTGGAAGTCGATCAGCAGTTGAAGGGTTAGCGTGGAGTCAGAGGCTTGCAGGCCGACGAGGTATAGCAGGCCCTGCGGGAGATCTACCTGCCTATTGCAGCAACTGGGGTCAACCAGACTCATGGTAAGGTCATAGACGAATGAGTCAGGGAACAACCAGCAACAGAAGAAAGCTCTTGGAGGATGAACGGTAGAGGAAAATCGAAGACAGAGTTGAGGTCAGAGACACAACAGAAGGATCGTAGTCGGGAATCAAGCCAGGTCATAACGGGTAATCAATATTAAGAGGATCAAACAGGAACGGAGGTCAGAAACAGGCTGAGGTAGATGCAGGAACAAACGGACAAAGTTTCACCTTGAACACAATGAAGCTTGAAGATCAGGTGCGGGAAATCAGAAATCATGAGGATTTAAGGGGCTAACACCCAATCATGAGTGAGAGGGAAATGAAGCAGGCAAACGGAGTGACACCATCTAGGATCCCAAGGATTTTGACATAGACAACCAAAGTTGCCTGTGTGATCTTAGGCCTAAATCACATAGGTTTTTCTAGCTGAGTGTTTTGTAATCTGTGCTAAACACACCAAAGCGTTCCCCATAGCTGGTGATTAGGCTGTTCACACAGGCTGTTTTGCCTTATAGTCCAAATACAGCTTGGTTAAACTTTCCTGTGCTTGACATAAGTTTTAGCAGCAGTTATATGCATGATGGCCTATAAGACAACTGTACAGCTAATGCACAAGGATAGTTGTATTGCAGCATTTCTCATTGCAATGATCCATTCACTTTCCTGCCAATATCAGTGTCAGCCAATTACAATTTGCTTACACCTATGTGGGCCAACCTTCAGCTCCACTTCTGTAAAGCAACAGTAGGTAGGGTTGCCACCCAGCTGGTATTTTACTGACACAGCTGGTAATTGGTGCACTGAAAAGCCGGTATTTGTGTTTGTCCAGCAGGGAGGCGGGCACTGCAGTCTACTGAGGTGCTCCACCTCTGCTATGTGACGCATCACGCCAGGCGCGGAGTTGCCATGGTAACATGTATTGCCCACTATGAATGAAGCAAGAAAAGTGTGGCAGGAACCCCTGGGGGACACGAAACAGAAGACGCTATCTGGCAGAACTAGTGGGAAGTGGGGCAGCAAAGTACCAGAAGTGGTGGAGATCCCATGTGTGTCCGGGCTTTGCAGGGCTGTTATTAACCCAGGATGGTTAAGTTTGTCCAGTGGAGGATTGAGGACCGGAGCTTGAGCAGCTGGTGAGAGTCGGGCTGCTGCTGACCAGAAAGGAAGTCTGGTGAGAGGGGGTTAGTGAAAGTGGCATTCTAAGGTTAAAGCTTCACTCTTCCTGCCACCAGGACCTTATCTGTGTCTGAGGATAGGGGAGAGTAAGGAGAGGAAGGTGGAGAGGGAGTTAGATACTAAGACTAGAGGACAGATAGAGGGAGAGGCACTGGTGTAGAAAGGGATATGGGATCTTTCCTGTATGGAACTGGTGTCTTCTAAACTGGCATGTATGCTAAAATGGAAGGATCAGAGAGGGTACTGAGAGCTCACCATTTATTATACTGCTGGCTAATCCTGAGACTAGTTACTAGTGACCAGACTTGCACAGAGAGGGTATGGAGTGCTCACCATTTATTATATTGCTGGCTAATACTGAGACTAGTGCACAGCCTTGCACAGAGAGGGTACTGAGCACTCACCCTTTATTATACTGCTAGCTAATACTGAGACTAGTGATCAGTGCACAGCCTTGTACTGAGCACTCACCCTTTATTATACCAGTGGCTACTCCTGAGACTGGTGACCAGTGCACAGAGAGGGGACTGAGCACTCACCCTTTATTATACCGCTGGCTAAGCTTTGAGACTAGTGACCAATGCACATTCTTGCATAGAGCGGGTACTGAGCACTCACCCTTGACCAAAAGTCATCCTTAGATTTACAGACTCATGCAACGTTGAGTGGTTCTGCCCCTTTTGCAGGCTCCTCCCTTTTGTGGCTCCACCCTCCCAGACCCATAACTATGGCCGGTATTTTTTTGAGGAAAAGGTGGCAACCCTAACAGTAGGGGGAATGCAGGGACAGCACAAGTATGTTTGAATGGTGCTGTAATGAAGCACATTAAAACGGATGTGTGAATGTAATCTTAGGGTGTTTTCACATGGGCTGTAGAGTGTAGGAACCATCTGCTAGTCTTGTTGCCCATGTTCTAAACTCACCTTCCTGTGTTCCCTACCAATCCCATTGCAGGGGGAAGTGGTTGACAGCCAACCCATGTGAGTGCTACCCCAAATATTATCATCGGAACCCCAAATGGGTCAGCTATTCATTGGAGGATGCTATGATCATCTCAACCTCAAACACTGCTTAAGTTAAAAATCTGCTGGGGTCCCGTAGGCCTGTGCGCAAATCTGCCCTGCTGCATCTTTACAGTGTGAACGCAGTAAAGATGCAGCATGCTGGTCTTTGCTGGGTTCATATGAGGCAACTGTTGCCCATGAGAAAAGCAGCAATAGTCCAGCAGCTTGCCTTTCATCCAGACAAGATAAGAAACAGTGTTGCTGAGTCACTCTTGTCTTTGTGAAAGAGCCCTTTACTTTAGTAAAACAATTATTATTTTACTAAGACTGGTATACAGCAGTTCCTGGTGTACTAACAAGTGGAGCAACTCTGGGTTTATCCAACGACATCACAGGGAATTAATAAAAAACACTGATTTAAATGGGGCTTTTTAACTCATTGAATATGAGAAAGGTCTCCGGGGCATTGTGAATCAATGAGTTGGAAATCTCTCTAGAATTCCAAGGGGATAAAGCGATTGTAACCCTTTATATCAACTTTACTTATTCTGCAAGTGCAGAATATGTAAAGTCAAATTAATTGTAGCCTTTTATATAATTTTTCGTTTGTACCTATATTTTTGTACACTTTTATGCTCCTAACGTGCTCCCTGGATCTGTTACTAGTGAGCGGTCTGTCAGGCACTGTGGAATCTGTTATAGTATAAGAATGTAATAAAGCTACTGCTCTTGTATCCATTGCTACCTAGTAAATTGGACTCTCTGTCCCTTTATGAGCAGCCACACTATGCCGATACAAATGTGCAGAAACTTTTTCTGTAAATTATTAGGGTTTTTCCAGTCTTTGCTTATATAGCTACAGTTTAAGGATTACTGATCTTTTATCAGTGCCAGTAAGCTTCATTTAGCCATACCCCAACCAACATGCTGTCACTTATCCGGCCCTTACAACTGCTTATTGTGCTTGTCATCAGCTGATGTGCGGCCCGGCAGGGACAGCTAGGTAACTGCAGTTCTGGAAAAAAACATCCAGCTGTCATGCGCCTCTACTTGGAAAAAACTACGTTTCCCAGATCGCTGTATGTGCGCATGCGTATTTTTACGCCACTTGTCAAAGTGCTCTTGCCGATCGGTCGCTCGCTTTCTATAAGCAAAGAGGAACGCATAATACCATTATTTTTTTCTGTCGATCTTTAAAAGTGATCACACAAAAAGGTAATTATAACCGAGACATAAACGCGTGTGCCTATATGCATGTGGAATAATAATTTGTGTGCACCCGAAATACTGTTTAATTCATTTTAAAATGGAAATACTAGGAATGGATCGGGCTGTGTGATATGGATATGCCCTTTTAATTTTCTAGTTTGAGCGGAAAAGTTCGCATTTGTTATATGCTATTAATCCAGACTGGGTTTATAAATAAAAGATCTCGGTGTTGACCTTGAACAGCCAGGCGAATTGCTGGGAGGTAATTAAAATTCCTGATTGCAAATCGACTACTTTTTTGCTGGGGCATATCGGCTTCCTAGTAATCTTTAGGATGGGTAGTTAAACCACTAGAAGCCAGAGACCTCTCTAACTGCAAAGTAGTGTGTTGGCGTAATCTAATGCATTTAAGGGGTTAAATGAATCTGCTCAGCTCCTGTGTCATTTGACAACAAATAAACAGCACTGGAACTGGCATTGATTTTGAAGCGTTTCAAGTGCCAATGTTTGTGTTGGAACTAACTGTATTAAAACGAGTAATAACATACATGTATGTTTGGGGGGATACTTGATCCCACAAATCTTACACACGTTTCGTTCTTGCTTTTGATTTGGAACAACGCGCAGCCTATTTGAGCCTGTTTACATCAGCAACCGTCCAGTTGTGCTTAGATGTTTTTAACCCCCTGTTTGCAAGAGACGACGTATGGCACATAAACGGTTAATCAGTGAAAATGGGGTTACCCTATTTACCTAATTGTCGAAGTGTACTTATAACAAGCAGTCAAACACCAAAGCCCCACCAAAGGACATGCAGCTATGAGCCCTCTTGTAACAGGGTTCGGCAACCTATGTCTTAGCAGCTGTTGGGCTGCAGATCCAATTTTTATTATCAGGTGGCCAGTTGCTCTATATCAATCCTTATAGTATGATACCCTCTGGGCCATCACGTTTGCTTTTGTAAACAGTAAGAATGTATTTGCAAAACACCCTTTCCTTGCAAATTTAACAAAATATGTTTCATATTAATTTCATACATCAGGCTGTATGTACCCTGACATATTTGTATGAGTGTTCTATGTAAGATTGCTTCCAGTAGGTTTTCTTCATAATATAAATTATTTTGAAGAGAATGCCATAAATCACTAACTCTTAGGATGCTCCTCATTGTGTTGGACACCTCTATAGTACATGCTGAACCTACCTTTCCTATTTGGACTAGGGCATTGCTTTGTATGCCTTCCACTAGCACCAGCCTTGATTGCTGCAGTACCACACTGCAGTACATACACAGGGAGACACACGTCCCTTATCTTCGTGCAGCTTTATAGTACCAAGGCCTTTTTGCAGGATGGCAAAGAGGGGCCAGTTTGGAAAATACATCTGCACTGTATGAGACACCCAAGACCCCCTTGATTTAAATGGGGATTTTAATGCTCTCTAGCAAAAAAAAGGTTTGTTTGTTTTTTGATAGAGAGGAAGCAATGTTTTGGAGACCTCTAGCATTCAAGGGAACAACAGCCTTATTGCATATGTTCTTCTTTTAACCCCTTAAGGACAGGAGCAATGTGAACCACACCTCTCTGATACTTAAGGGGTTAAACAAATTAAAAGACACTTTTTCCTATAGTAAATTTTCCTTTTAATGCTTTGAGTGCCAGAGAGGTATGGGATGCATTGCTTTGCAATGCGTTCTGTACCCCTCAGACACTCAGAGTTAAGCCTAGTACCCCCATGTCACTGCAGACAAACAGTATTATGAAACCAGTGTTCACCTATTCCTACCCACTTCCACGTGTATAAAAGAGCAATCCAACTGCCCCATAGGAACAAATAAAAATTCCATTTGATTCAAAAGGTAAATTTGTACACATTGAGTATTAGTCTCCCAAAGCATTTCTCCTGACTGTGTTTGAGACCTCTATTATTTATTACAACACTCCACTTAAAGCAGCGGGTCTTTTATTTTAACCTATAACTCAATATATTTCCTTAACGTACAACTGAACAGCAGCAATGGAAAATAACACCCAGATCCCTGGAATCAGCACACGTTCACATTGCCTGCAATAGCCGTGACAGATCACAGCTCTGCCAAGCAAACCAATTCAGTCCTTTGTTTTCTTAAAGGTTTTCCTAATTATCTGCAATAAATACTTGTACTAAGACAAGAACGGTGGTAAATAGGCTAAATAAATAGTATTTGGAGGAAGATTTTTCCCTGCCCTGAAAGACAACAACCTTTAACCCTTTGAGTGCCAGAGAGGTATCCAGTGCTTAGATACCTCTGGCACTCAAAGGATTAATTCTTTGACACTGTACTATGTATGTACTATGTGTTGCAAATCCTAAACCCTTTGCGTGCCAGAGGGGTACGGATGCATTGCTTTGCAATGCATTCTATACCCCTCTGGCACTCAAAGGGTTAAAAATAGCTGCTTCTTTATATCTAGAAACAATATGTAACTGTATATAGTCTGTTAGTTTGTGTATGTATATATAATCTCTCTGTTAGTGTAAATACGCATCTCTGTGCTGTAAACTCTCCAGGACAAACTTTAGAATGAGACAAATCTCAGTGCATTCTTCCTGGTATAACATTTATCTAAATAAATAAAGGTATGTGTAGCAATGCATTACATTGTCCTCTGGCACTTTTTTTTTGCTCTTGATAGCCTTATTTGCTATGAGTTTGTGTGACAGGCTGACCACTTTGGTGGGCAGCTTTATATTCCAAGTTATTTAACCCCTTGAGTGCCAGAGGGGCATTGGACATACCTCTAGCATTCAAAGAGTTAACCCTTTAAGGACTCATGACGGTCCTGGACCGTTATGGGTTGTTCGGGGAGTCTGGAATCGGATCGCGCAAAAATAAAATGCTCCGTGGTCCTTAAGTGACCTCCAAGTACGTGCGCGGCCGGTCCTTAAGGGGTTAAAAGCCCCAGCTGATGAGTCTGTTGTTATTCAGGCCCACAGTAGAAGCAATAATTAAAGAGGAACTACCATCAGAAGTAACGTTTCCCTGCAATAATTAGACAGGTGGTGATTAGCTTCATAAGAGTTCTCTTACCTCTCACAACAACACGATGCCAGAGAAATCCTTATTCTTTCAAAACTGTTGGCCAGGTTAGTGCAGTCTGCGCGCCTGCTCCGTCAGTTCCTTCCGGTGCCTTTCTGGACAGTGCAGTGCTTCTGAAGGGAGACCGGGACTGACAGCGCAGGCCTGCAGACAAGATGTCTGCACTGATACCTGGCTTCCAGTCTCGGAAGATTAAGGATTTCTGTAGCATCGTGTTGTTGGGACAGGCAAGAGAACTCTTATGAAACTAGTCTCCACCTGCCTAATTATTGTAGGCCGACTTTACTTCTGATGGTAGTTCCACTTTAAAGTGTTAATAATGTCCCAGAACAAATATTTATCATGCTGTAGTGCTTAAAAAGATGAACTGAATGCAAAAAACCCTACCTCTCAAACCATTATGGTTTGAGAGATATTCACTGTCAAAGTTTGATGTTTCCTTCTGTTAGCTGTAAAGCTGACAGCAGGAGATCTGTGTCAGCTGACACAAGGAGGCTCTTCAGCAGAGCAGCAATTGTGTTATTTAACCCCTTAAGGACCTGGCGCGCATGAATGTTGTGGTCACTTAAGGACCACGGACCATTTTTTTTTTTGTCACATCCGATTCCAGACTCCCCGAATGGTGTGCAGCCGCACGGGGAGCCCGGAATTCCATGACGGTCCAGGACCGTCATGAGTCCTTAAGAGTATAACAACCCATGATGGTCCAGGACTGTCTTGGGTCCTTAAGGGGTTAAAACAAATTACTTCATTGTAATGGTCTACAAAGTGTGCTTGCAAACCAGGCACATTTTGTAGACCTTTCCAATGAAGTAATTCTTTTTGAATAACACAATTGCGGCTCTCTTGCAGAGCCGCCAGTTGGTCCCCAAACAGGATTCCCCTGCAGTCAGCACAGCGCTGACATCAGGGAAAGGGGAGGGAGGTGCTAATTTTGACAGTCAAACTCTCTCAAACCATAGGGGTTTGAAAGATAGGGTTTTTTGCATGTAGTTCAACTATTTAAAGGGTTAGTAATGTCCAAAAAAAGTTTTTTGCATTTAGAAGAGCTTAAAAAGTAGAGCTAAATGCAAAAAAAAAAACCATATCTCTCAAACTGCTATGGTTCGAGAGATACAGGCATTTAAAGTTCAATGTCTCCTACTGACAGCAGAGCCGCAATCTCGTTAGTTACAACAAATCCCTTCATTGGAATGGTCTAAAACGTGTGTCTGGTTTGCAAGCACATATTTTAGACCATTCCAATGAAGGAATTTGTTGTAACTAACGAGATTGTGGCTCTGCTGCAGAGCCTCTGTGTTGACCGCTGTCAGTAGGAGACATCGAACTTTAAATGCATGTATCTCTCAAACAATACCGGTTTGAGAGATATACAGTTATTTGCATTTAGCTCAGCTTTCTAAGCTCTTCTAAATGAAAAAAACTTTTTTGGGACATTACTAATCCTTTAAGCACTACAAAATTATAAATATTTGTTCTGGGACATTACTGTCCCTTTAAAATGCTATATAGTCTGACTATAAGTATAAATCAGCACTAATGATAATAAACAATTTGCTTTGATATGAAAGAATAGGTAACATTCATATATATTCCATCATTTAAGAGAAATTAACGGACAATAATCATGTTTTTCTACATCAGCTCCAATGGAAGCAAACTCAAACAGCACCAACCAGTTGTTTGGTGGTTCAGACAACTGACCCCCTTTGCTGGAATCCAACCAGGAAGTCTGTGCCTCTCAGCTGTGCACTGCTGGGTTGCGTGCACATTAACATTGATACAATGTTTTGAGATATCAAGAAAATATATGTACGATGCATTTGTCTGTTCCAGGGGGAGCACTGAGTTTTGTTTTTTTTTCTTCAGACTCCCCTTGTGCCGCTCCAAATTTTGCTGCCAGGGCACAAAATGCAGAGCTTTCTTCATTTGCAGGTCTTCTGTCAGTTGAATAGATCTGCCAATGGAGCAACAATCATTTGCATGATAATTGGCCTTTAATATATTTGAAACTACACTTGGTTTTCAGCAGGTTGAGAGAAGCAGTGCCTTGCATGTCTCACTTCCTGTTGTGTTTTAACCAATATTGTGCAGCCTTCTGACTAGAGAGAACAACAAGCAACATTGCTTCATCTAACTTGCTGAAAAGCAGCACATGCAATATCACACATCTTATGTATATGAATTGAATGTTGAAACATGCTTTTTATCCAGTTGCAATTTTTATTTCAACATAAATGTTACTTTAATCCTTTAATGACCAGATGGGTTTGCAATGCAGCCTTTTTACAATGTATTGCTCACCCATTCGATTCATAAAAGGGTTAAATATCCAACTATGATTTCATGATGTGCCCTTAGTTATTGGCATTTACCTAAAGCCCAGATTAGTAATGCTTACTAATGCATTCAGCTGAAATAAGATTGTGCTTCAGGAGCTGATATACAATCCTTCTTTGTGAAGATAACTAAAATGAGTTTTCTTAAAAGTGAAGTATGAAATCAATAGCCCTTATATCCTTTATAATAATTCGCTAGAAAGTTTGTAGCGACGCAGGTATGTGCAGTAGCGACTGCCCGTGATGAGGCTGATACAGAGCGTGGAGCTCAGAAGGAGCTCTGTATCTGCCGCGGTGCGGGCAGTATCTACTGTGATGACTGCACCGCAACCGACTGGCACTGTATCAGCAGCAGCATGGGCAGTCTCTACTGTGCATGACTGCCCCGCGACCAGCTGGCAGTGGCACTGTGGCCCGTGTAACGGGCTCTTCAACTAGTATGAATAATAATTTGCCTGAAAGTTTGTAACGGCGCAGTCATGCACAGTAGAGACAGCCCATGATGAGGCTGATACAGAGCGGGGTGCTCCGAAGTATCAGCTGCGGCGCGGGCAGTCTCTACTGAGCATGACTGCCCCACGACCAGCTGGCACTGTATCAGCCACGGCGTGGGCAGTCTCTACTGTGCATGACTGCCCCGTCACCGGCTGGCAGTGGCACTGTGGCCTGTGTAACGGGCTCCTCAACTAGTATATGAATAAACCTTTTACTGTCAGGCTGTGTTCACATGGGTGACTACTGCAGAGCTGTTAACTCTGAGCTAAATTCACCCATGTGAAAAAAAATGGTTCTGTTTAAACTGGTAATTTTGCCGGTTCACTATTGAAATGTCGTCCTGTATTTGGCGACCAATAAAACATTGCATTGAAAATGTCACCAGCATGAAAAGAGTTACATCAGAACGTCACCCGCATCAAAAGAGCGATGTTCTGATGTTGCAGGCTTAAGTGTTGCCGAGCAGAATGTTGCGCATTCCATTTCGAACCCCATCTCAACTCAACTCAATAAGAATTCCTATTATCCTCAACCAGTAATTGGCTATTTGGGGATGAGTGGAGTTGTATGTCCCTACCGCCAGAGACCGACTTCCCATAACCTTGGTGCTTATAGCTGCCCTGTAAATACAGTTTTAACTCTGTATGCTAGAGAGGTCTCCCGAACATTGTGAAGCAATGTGTTCGCAGTCTCTAGCATCCAAGGGGTTAAATCAGGGCTAGGCAACATGAGGCCTTCCATCTGTTGTAAGGCTACAACTCCCAGTATGAGAGGGTGAAGGGAATTTTAGCCCAATCCTAGGTTAAATAGAGGTGTATCGTTTCTTCTGCAAATAATTTTTAGCTCATCTGACATATATTGACATTAATACAAGTATTTTTCTATGATTAGGATAACTGAACACATGTGGAGACACACTGGAATTGTTATCAAACATTAACCAACGTGATATAATTCTCAGACTACTTTAGATATACTTTATTTGACTAGTTGAGTCACATTAAGAAGCATGAGATCACAGCCTGCTTGCCTTTGTGCTGTGTGTGAAGAGCAGCTGTGTGCAAATCATATGCAGTATTCTGTAGTAACAGGCAGGTTTAGACTGTGTTTTCACTGCAATTTGTTTCATTTGCTGAAATAGCCTATACAAGTGAAAAAAAACTTTGTATTTGATTTTATTAGTGATTTACATGAGATAATCATCCTGAGTGTTGAATCTCATGATTTTCTACTTATCCACCCATAATGCTTTCCATCAGCTTCAACAGAGCATAGTAATTTTGTTTTAAAGGGATAGTAAGCTTCGTTTTATCTTTATTTTATTTTGTAGGCATTAAAAAAAATGAAGAATGATATAAGTCTTATTTCTCAAACCTTTATGGTTTGAGAGATATTCACAAGCAAAGTTTTCCCCTCCCACCCCTTTTACCTAGTGTAAGCCATCTCTTCTCAGATGTGGAATCCAGTCCATAGACCAGACAGATAACAGCAGGGGACAATCTTCTTCCTATGAGAACAATGAAAGCCCTGCCCCCCTTGACAAGTTTTTCAGGTTTTTCCCTTATCTTAATTGAAGATTGTCCCTTTCTGCAGTCTACCTGGGCACCTCCCTTCTGATCTGGCTGAACAGTGTTACATTATTAAAAGGTGCAGGAAGGGGATACTTTGTCATTGAATTACTCTTGAACTGCAACTCTGACAGAATTGAAATAACAATCTCCAAAGTCCAAATACTATGATGATTAATTAGAGCTGCTTTTAGTATGAAACATTACTATCCCTTTAACATGCAATATTTGGTGTGATACCGTTTGAATTGCAATAAGACCAAAAACAGAAAGACCAGAGAGCGCGCAATGGTATAATTCTGTATGATGAGTATTAGAGACAATGAATAATACAGGATACTCCCAAATCTTTGTGGTCAGATCAGTGTTTATACGCAGTCTGACAATCCAGTTTATTGAGAACACCAGCCCCTCTCCGTTCGGGATCCTGGGTCCTGGTTCCGTCACTTCAGTTCCCTTGAACCTCTACTAGCGATTTGACAGTATCAAAAAATGAATTACAAACAAATGTGACACTGAAAATTTAGTTCAAATCAAAATAAAAATAGAAAAGCAGGGCGTATCATTCTAAATGTGATATTAAAATGTATTAATACAAAATGTATATAATGGACTCTACGCTTACGCGTTTTGTTAGCACCACTTTCATTTAAATGTGGATGTTAACCTATTGAATCTTAGAAGATTCCAATTTGTTTCAAATTCTAGACCCATTTGGCATTCATGGAGATTATAGCTTCTTTTAACCCTTTGAGTGCTGGAGAGGTTTCCAACGCAGTGCATTGGATAACTCTCTGGCACTCAAAAGGTTGTCACATGGAAATTATCACATATGGTGCAGTTGATTGCCCCAAATTTGCACTTGTTTTTTGTGTATTAGGCCCAATAATGCTACAAAGTGTAGTTTAAGTGAAGGCCATCGTTCAGATATAATTGAATGGATTCTAGCATCCAAATGAAAGATAAGCGACTACGATAACACTAAAGTAACAATTTATAGGGAGGAAGGAATTGTACTGAAAATTTTAAAATATAAAAGGTTTCTGTTGGTGTTTTCATGGTGATGCATAAACGAAATTCATTTATAACGCCCCATTTCCGGAGCTGTAATTATAAAGGCAATGTTTCCCATAATATTAGCAAGTATTTCAGATTTGTGAGGAATTATTAGATAATATAAAATAATATTTGCATATTCTTATTGAGAGAAGATGTTAAAATGCGGTAGAAAATGTTACAAAGACAGACTATAATGCCTGGTTTTATCAGGAAGAGATAATCATCAGCTTATTCTGTTTAATTCCAGCAGAATGTTGTTAGCAATCCAATAAGCTACGAGTTAATATCTGTCTAGTTTAGGTGTGGGTAACCTGATGCCCAACTCCTGTTACTGAACCACAGTTTAACCCTTTAAGGACATTGCTGTCTGGGGGTGGCTGGCTCTAGAGGGATATGGCACTTTTTTTTTTTTTTTTTTTTTTTAACATCACTCCATTCTGGGATCACAGAGCAGCGTGCAGCCACTATGCAATCCCAGAATTCCCAGATGTGCCAGGACCATCACCGGTCCTTAACTCCTGATTAGTTGAGAAGGTCCTGGAATGTTATTGGGCATTAATGGATTAAATCATCCAAAACTGGCCGTTTCAGGCTAGAACTGTATGAAGACAGTTTCAGATGAAGGGAAATTAACATCTGTACACAAAGATGTCTGTTACCTTAAAAAGGTAGTAATACTTTATATGTAAAAAATATATATTGTAGTGTTTATATACCTAAGTAAAACAAGGGCACTCCTTCTGCTGAATGGTGTTTTAATCAAATGTCATTGGAGCTCAAACTTGATTTTTTTGAGGTGCAGTATTACAATATTAGGCGCAGTATCACAGTGGCCTTAAATTGTACACCAACCTATGGACAGGTCTGATCAGTTGACCAGAACTCTCCATAGGTGGGTGTAGCAACAGCTCTACTATACAATTTCAGGCCACTGTAATACTGCACCTAAAAAATGTAAGTATGAGCTGCAATAACTTTTGGATAAAAACTCTTTCAGCACTAGAAGTACCATTGTTTTACTCGAGGGGGGAACCCTACAACTTGTTTCTTTCATTTATAAGTATTGCTACCCCTTTAATACAAATATTGATGCATCATGCAGCCATCTAAAGACTTCTGGGGGGCTTTGTGCACCACATGGAGCTCTACCCCCCCTGCTGGAACCCCATAGCAACTGCTTTCCTGGTAGAAAAGAAGTCTATTTGAAAGATCAACTCTCTCTCCTTTCTGGAACAAATGCAGCAGTCTCCCGGATGTACAGCTACATTCGGATGCATGTCCATAGACTTAAATAGGTCACGCAGAAGCCCTCTGTGTGTCTTCAAACAAGTTTGCTTGCAGCCCCCCGTGAGAAAACTTTAGGAAGCTTTGTGATGCTTCTCTACTTGTATTAAGGCAACAGAGACACTTTTGTATATAGTTAATTTTACAGGGGAATACAAACTGTCTATGTATTGTGTTAGCCATTTGTTTGCAATATATAATTAGTTTATATAATTAGTTTTTGAAAAAATAACCTTTATGTCTTGGTGGCACTTTGTATCACATCATTTTAATTAGTTATTTGCTGGGCCAATATTTCCAGACTCTTTGCTATGAATAAATCTATAAAGAGTCCACACACTGGGGACACTTTTAATCACGCAGTTAGCCATAACTACATACAGCACCAAATTTTGAAGGATGCCTCAGGTAAACTAGCTGCACCCACAATGGCTAGTTTTCCATGTGGTCCCATTCGATTACTGGCAGTTGGGAAGTGAATCATAGCAGCAAAAGACCTTCTGCACAATTTAAAAGATGAGCAAACCAACTACATTGTGGAGGTAATAAAAATCCCCATTAATTTAATTGGAGCTGTTGGTATTGCTCATACTTTTTTTCTGCGTAGTGCCCCAAATCTCTCATGTAATCTCCTGCTCTGTGGTTCCATAGGCTACAGAACATACTGTGATTGTGGACAAATATCAACAATAGTCACTATAAATGCGTGTCACTTTGCATCTATGGACAGCTGTTGGTTCTCACGTGTGTAACAAGACTCTTAGGATATCAGATACTATTAGTGTTCCTTCTAAGGCAGGGTTTGACAAAATATGGCTCGATGAGGATAATGGAGCCGTGGTCTCCAGCAGCTGGAAGGCCAAAGATTGACTAGCCTTGTTCTAAAGTGAGCAACCTATCAGAGACACATTAAAGAGGTCTGTAAAAAAATGCATTGTGGATGGCTGCATTGAAATTGCAGATGCTTCATGTACACCTGCATTTTTTTAATTACTGTTAACTTTCAGTACCCAATTGCTCTCCTTAGGACAAAAGCTCCCAATAGGTTTGTAACTTCACATATGTGTGTTTCTGCACCAAACTTTGTTTCCCACTTTTCCAAATGCATCCCTTAAAGGGACACTAGCAACTAAAAATGGAATGGGTTGATATAACTTTAAATATCATGTACTTACAGGTAGTGAAAATTAATTATTTATTCCTGTCTTGCATCCCTACAATATCCCAACTCTTGTTTAAACTGTTGTATTCAGACAGCATTTATTTAAATTGTTTGTAATAAGAGCTGCTATCATTACATTTGTGACTAGAGCCTACTGCTATTGAGTATTCAGAAAGGCATTTATCTTGCAGCAGCCCATATACAGAACACACTGGACAATCACCTTAAGATTGCTATGATACTTGGAACCCAGGAAATGCAGGAATGATTGCTCCCACAGCTCACATCTAATGCTGCATTTTAGGCCATAGAAAACCACGAATATTTATAGATACTAGCAAAAATACATGATATTTAAGTGTATATAACCTATTAATTTCATTTGTATTCCTTTTGGTTATGTTATTTTTGATGCACACATTTGTCCCAGAAATACAGATTTTTTTTTTTTCCCAGGTACATGGTCAAGCGTTAAAAGGTTTGGAACCACTTATTTAGGCTAAATGTTGCTTGGCTGTGTAACTAGTTGTGTCAGCTTGGTCAATGTGATAGTCTGCCATGTAACCACATAGGTTGATGGTATTAATAGCTGGAGAGCCACGTGTTGGCCAGTCCTGATTTTGGTGGATACATAGCAACCTGTAGATGCATTCTCATTATTTGCTAACCTCTTATTTTAACCCTTTGAGTGCCAGCGGGTTATGCACTACAATGCTTTGTATACACCTTTGGCACGCAAAGGGTTAAAATAAGAGGTTTCTTATATGGGCAAAATCAAGTAAGACTTGAACTCTTGCCTGTGAGACTTCTCCTGAGCATTGGGATGTTATATTGTGGTGACTTTTCTAGTATCCATGATGTTAGTGAGCTTGTAACTCGTTTATTGCTCTTTTATAAAACACGTTTAAAACACTGAGCAATGTGTTGGATATCTCTCTTGCAAACAATTGGTTAAAAGCTCAATTTAAATCGATGGGACAGTTAAGTTGTTCTCGGTTATGCAGTTGGCTTACGCCAGAATTGCTCCATTTTAAACTCTTGCATGCCAGAGGGGTGTGCAACGCATTGCGAACGTTGCACAGCACTCTGGCACTCAAGGGGTTAATGTGAGCATATAGTCCAGTCCCCCTCCCCCTGGGATAGAGCAAAGTGGAGGGTGTGGGCATTTTGAGTTAGGGAGATTGTGGGTGTAACTAGTAACCTGCAGCTGTGTGAAAAGGGTTAATGTGGAAGCAAGATGGGTGTCAGAGAGGACTGGGATTGGTCAGTGGGTTGCTGCAGGTCCTTGAGCGCTGGGCAGTAGTGGCTGGTAACCTTGCAGAAGGACGCTGTACTATTTATTGACGTATGTAAATAGCACAACGCTGGGAGGTGCCTGCAAATAACAGGAACCAGAATCAGGCTGTGAGTGCAGCCTCAGAGAGAAGAGTTCCGGTACGGGAGCAAAGAGACGTGGCGGAATAGGAGTGTGATCTGGCCGCTGGAAGCACGTCTCTTATTTATACACGGTCCGGGGAAGGGGGAGTCGCTTAAGTGTTTGTAACCAGCGGCAAAGTATTGGCTGACATGTTCCACGGGGGAGTAGGACTTTGCATTGCAGTCGGTTAGTGGTAGGCAGCACATCAGCTGATAGTAAATCATAACCCACATCTGGTTTTCTCCTGTTTCAGCTGTGCAAACCATGCAGGATGATTTACTGATGGACAAAAACGAAGCTCAGCAGCGACAAACAGAGCAGCAGCAGTCGTCACCCTCCGAGGCACAGCAGCAACAATCCCCTTCCTCCTCCCAGCATCAGCAACAACAATCCCCATTCTCACAGGTACAGCAACAACCATCCACTTCCTACCTGGTTCAACAGCAACATTCCCCATCAACCTCCAAAGCACAGCAGCATCAATCTCCATCGCCCTCCAAGGCACAGCAGCATCTACTCTCATCCTCCTCCCATTCACAGCAAAAGCAATCTCCATCCTATCAGGCACAGCAGCATCAGCCAGATCCCAGCTCAGAAGGCTCCTGTACTGCAGTGCCCCCAAGCCCTGCCAGCAGCCCCAGTGTCAGTGTCCCTGGGCCCAAAGAAAAAATGCAGATGGAGTCCCCCATATTACCTGGTCTGAGCTTCCCACAGCCTGGCCAACAGGAGCCCCCAGCTGCCCCTTCTTTGTCCCCATCCTTTGGCAGCACTTGGTCCACTGGAGGCACTAGCAGTGCAGTAGATGACAGCTTTTTCCAAGGGATTACACCGGTAAATGGGACCATGCTCTTCCAGAACTTCCCCCATCACCACGTTAACCCAGTGTTTGGGGGTACTTTCTCTCCCCAGCTGGGACTTGCACACCAGACACAGCAACAACAGAGACGGTCTCCTGTCAGCCCCAATAACCAGCCCCCCTACAACCAGAGGAATGCTTACAGCCACCAACCCATTCTGACCAACAAGCCCTCTTCATCCTCTTCTTCCTCCTCCTCACCGTCTCCTTCTAGCTGGAATAACCAGCAAAATGCTGCCTGGAACAACCCTTCCAACCCATGGGGAGCCCTACAGCCTGGGAGGGACCCCCGCAGGGCAGTAGGAGTTGGAGTCGGGGTTGGTGTTGGCGTCCCCTCTCCACTCAATCCTATTTCCCCACTGAAAAAACCTTTCTCTAGCAATGTGATCGCACCCCCCAAGTTCCCACGTGCCTCCCCTTTAACTCCTAAATCTTGGGTGGAAGACAACGCTTTCAGGACTGATAATGGAAACACCCTATTGCCCTTACAGGTAAACTATAAACTGCCAATATTTATCATGATGGTCCATATTTATAACAGCAAAGTGAGCAATTCTGAAGCAAACAAACTGCACCATATGGGAAATATTTACAGTTCCAGATTATTTAAATGTAATAACACCTTGAATGCTTGGGCTCGTAAACTCCTTGCTTTGCAGTGCATTGAAAACCAAAATGTTAAACCTGCATGAAACCTCTTTGAGTACCAGAGAGAGATCCAATGCGTTGGCTACCTCTCTGGCATTTAAAGGGTTCGAACAGTGGACATATCTGGTTTGCTCTGGAATTCTTCTGGTTCATCCAGTTTTTCTAACTGTGTGTGTGAGTGATTAATATAGTGCAGACTTGCAGTGGCGTCCCTCTTCATCACCATCATCTGACTTCCTTTTTTTAAAGACACTGTGAAAGCAGGTGTTTGTAACGTGTGACCCTTTATCTGTTTTTGGACTACATCTCATATTCCTGGCTGATTTGAATTATAGAGGGAGGACAGCAGGTTGCCCACTCAAGCTTCTATCAATAAAGTCCAGTATGCTGCTGGAATTGAGTAGATTACATCTGTCACAATTTGTACTGCCGAATATGTAATTGAGAGGCTTGTTTTTTTACCCATAAATAACTTCCCCATTTAGTGTAGATCTGCATCTGGGTCATTGACATCTGCTGCAGGGCTCATAACTCCCCGAAATGCTCTGTGTGCATTTTGCTTAACACCTTGAGGACCAAAGAGGTGTGCAAAGCATTGCTTTGTCATGCCTTGCCTACCCTTCTGGAACTCTGAGGGTTAAATGGATTTTGCAGTAACGTGTCTGGCTGTTAGATCGCTAAGGGCGTTTTGGTCATACCCTCAGGTACACAAGGGGTGGAAACTGTTTTTAAAGGGATAGTAATACTTCGTTTTAACTTTATTTTATTTTGTAGGCATTAAAAAACATGAAGAATATGTCTTATCTCTCAAACCTTTATGGTTTAAGAGATATTCACAAGCAAAGTATCCCTTCCCTGTTCAACCAAATCAGAAGGGAGGTGCCCAGGTAGACTGCAGAGAGGGACAATCTTCAATTAAGATAAGGGAAAAAGCTGAAAAACTTGTCAAGGGGGGAAGGGCTTTCATTGTTTTAATACAAAGAAGATTGTCCCCTTCTGTTATCTGTCTGGTCATACAACCACATTCACATCTGAGAAGAGATGGCTTATACTAGGAAAAAGGGACGGGGGGAAACTTTGCTTGTGAATATCTCATAAACCATAAAGGTTTGAGAGATAAGACATATTCTTCATGATTTTTTAATGCCTACAAAATAAAATAAAGTTAAAACGAAGTATTACTATCCCTTTAAGTGTCCTAACATGGCATCTTTCCTTCTTTTAATGTTAACTGTATTTGACCTTGGGATGTTATGGAAATATTAATTTTCAGTGCAGTACACACATACAGAATTTACACAGGGCCTTGTTCACAAAAAAGGATGATTTGTGAAGCTAACCAATTGCGCTATAAAAGACAAATACAATTCTCAAAATGGCCTTTGATTTAAATGCAGATTTTAACCACTTGAATCCTTGAGGTCTCCAGTGCATTTCAAGGTATTCAATATGTTAAAAGCCTCATTTTACCTCTTTACGAACCAAAGTGGTACACAATGCATTGCAAGCCTTTTTCTGGAACTTAAGGAGTTAAATCACTGGGAATTTTCATGTGTTCCCTTATAGTGCAGTTCGTTTACTCCAGAAGTGCCCATCTTTATCTTCCTCAATATGGCCCTTATGGCCAAGCGCAAAAAAAGTGGAGAAATTCTGGGGAGAACCAACTGAACAACACTGCGGAACAAGTAAGAAAAAAATCCTGTTTTATTTAAACAGGTATTTTATGTCCTTGGGTGCTAGAGGTATCTGAAATGCATTGCAGTGTGTCCATGGGGTTATACACCCAATTTCAACATATAATTTTCCTCATTGGTGCAGTTTTTTTGTGGGTATGGCCTCTAATTGCATGACAATAATTTACCTATATAATCTCCCGTTTTAACCCTTTAAGTTAGCTTTGCAAGGTGTGTTCTATAAGAAAAATAATACTTATTCTGAAGAAAAAAAAATATTATTATATTTACTTACTATGGAGGCTGTTGTGTTTGGGGCTATTTTTTTTAATTTTATTTATATATACTACTTTTCCTGGTATGTGGGGTGGGGTGTATTTTACATAAGATTTTGATTTATAAACAAATAGAATGGCCATCTCTCTCTACCCCCTTTTTTTTTTTTCCCTCCCTCCCTCTATCCACCTCCATAGCCAGGAACCCCCTCCAGAGCAAGCCAGGCGGTTTGCGAAGTAGGTGGCATTCTTGCATTTGCTGACAAAAAGAGTTGTGAGGAGCACACATCAAGCATTTGCTGCCTGCCTATTGCATGTATGCCTGTGTCCTGTAAAGATCTTCAGGTCCTGACAGGACATTATCATTGTTTCGATGACACCCCCTCTCTCTGGGTGCCTTCGTGGAGTGGCCTGGTTATGAATGTGACTAGAGAGTGGGAAAGGGGGGCACTCTGATAACTATATTGAGGTGGGGGGAGGGAAAGAGGTGAGAGATCGGGGTTGGCATTTTTAATAAATATATTACTGGTAAAACTTTTTACATGGGCTATTACCTTTTTAGTCTCTAAAATGTAATGTATTCTTTAGTCACCTGTTCTTGAATTTACACTTAAGTAGACATGTTCTTTACCTTTTTCTAATCTTTGTTTCCGTATATATTTTGCACATTCTGGCACTTTATACAATTACACTTGAATATTTGCACAAGAGTGTGTGTATATAATACTATACAAAATACTGGTCATAGATGCTCTACTAGGAGCCACCCTGCTGCCGTGGTATTTAGTAGACTCTATAGGAATGGTATCTTACCCAGGGTACACTTTATTTTAATTCACAATTGCCAAACTCGGCAAAGAAATATTCTAAAACACAGCATACTGGTCTTACCCAATTGGCAGTCCATCCACAAAGTACCAGGCAAATTCCTTTTGAACAAGAGAAGCAGCCAGTTCCAGAAGTTTATTTTGTTTTCTTGAGAGAAAGCTGCAGCTCATCGACAAGGCCCAATGTATGGGATTGGCTGCTTTTGTCATTCATAGAGGAATTGTCAGCTGTTTCATGGCTTCAGAATATTTCTTTTCTGTGTATGAGCTAGATGAGATTTCACCCTGTATAAAGAATACTTGTCCTAATTAGCTGGTTTCATACCCTTGCAGGTTCATAATCTCATTTGAGCATATCTGGCCAATTCTTTCTTTATGTGTATGCATAATAATAATAATAGTAAAAAAATAAAAACATCAAATATATACAGAGAGAGCTGTAGAAGGTTATCACGTTAACCCTTTGAGTGCCAGAGTGGTACGGAACGCATTGCTTTGCAATGTATTCCGTAGCACTCTGGCACTCAAAGGGTTAAGGGTCTGTCATGCTCAGTCAGCTAAACAGGTGCATTTCTGGAGCGAATCAACTGCACCATAGATGGCAAATAATAATTCCCCAAATTCCTATTTATTTAAATGGGTCTGCTTAGCAGTGCACTGGAGATGTTGAATTTAAGGGTTAAAAGTCCAGTTAAAGCAACAAAAGCATTAAAAATCCCCTATGTTTCATTTGCTTTGAGCCAGAATTGTACCCTTTTTAGATTACTGTCTGGCCCAAAATGATCCTAATGTGCCCACTCAAATGAAATCTATTAAAACAGGGGAATGGCACTAGAAAGGTTTAGAATTAAATGAGAATTTAACTGGTCACATGACCTTTTTATTAATAACCTTTGATTGCCATTTTTTTTTTTCTAATGACCTTATAATGATTCATTTAATCTGGACCTTGAAGGGTTAATATATTGAGCCTACTATTTTTTGCATGCTAACTTGGATTAAGTGAAATATTTGTCTTGAATGGGCTATGCAGTGTATGTTAGTATTGACATGGGGATCTACATATCATCCCGGTTATCTACAGACATAAGTGTGCATAGTACGGTAACAGCTGTTAGAAAATACAGTACCGGGAATCCAATAGACCAAAGTCTACAAGTTCTTAAGACAAAATAACTGTTAATTTTGTGATTTATTTAAAATATTATCACTGTTCATATCCTATTGTTGTTGACATCAGTAGTTCAGACTGGGTTCCTTGAAACCCCAAAGCATCCTCCTGAAATAAAAGGGGTTCAGTGGAACAAATGTAAATAATTGTGGACAAATCATCATCTGCAGAGTTCTATGATTTAAAGGGTAAGGGTTGAACTTGATGCCATTCTGTTGAAGTGAACACTATTTTTAGGTGAACGGCAGGCCCACAGACTTGGAATTAAAGTCAGAATAAACTGCTTTATGGGAAGGTGTAGAGCAGCATATTGGGATCATTGTCCACCTAACACTGAAAGGTTTAATGTTCTTTTTACCATCTAAGGCCAGAGAAGGCACACAGTACATTGTGCTGGGATTTGTTGCACACCACTCTGATCCTTAACCCTTATAGTACAATGCATTGGATGTCTCTTTGGCACTCAGAGGATTAAAGGAAACTTTTAGGTTCTTATAACATTTTAATGTGATGATGTCTTTCTGCCCCCCATATACATGTTTAAAAAGTGTAGATTCTCACCAGAAATGTAGTACAACCTGGGCTGCATTGTATCCTTCTAGTGCAATGATCTAGATGCACTTTTAATTTTAGTGTAATATTTCCATAAAGTCTGTTCGGTCCCTTCTTAACCATTTGGTGCTAGACTGCTAAGATGTTACAAAAACACCTCACCTTCTATTATATATATTATATAATATAATAATCTCACACAAATGCTTTTCACCAGATTGTGGCATAGATCATTATGGATTTGTTAGTAATCTCATTGTAATAAGTTGCTGATAATTTACTGTAGAAGTGCACTCACACAGGCTGATGTACTAAGGAGAACTGGGGGAGATGCATTAAGATGTGATAAACATACCTGGGAACTCTCAGGGTTTGACCCTGAGACTCAGGGTTTTGACCCAGATCTCAGGGTCTCAGGTTGAAGGGCCAAATTCTCAGGGTGAGAGAGGTCTGTGTCACCTACTATATGAATTTCCCCAATTAAATGTTTCGTTCGCCTCTAAACTGGTGCCATTAGTACCAGAAAGATAGTGGGAGATGTCCTGCTTGTCTTGTTTGTGTTCAGGCAGTGAGGTATCCAAACTGTAGCATGTTAAAGGTACCTTGCACACTGACCTGAGCACCTCTGTGTTAGAAAAAGCAGGCACATATCTCATAAAATCTACATTATGGGAAGCTTTAAGGGTTATTATTTCAAAGATCTCAGGGTCAGCTCATCTTGAAAGTTCCCAAGTATGGTGATAAAGAGGAGATGACTTCTCCAGTTCCTGTGTTGTTCAGTGGAGCCTGTGCACTAAGATTTCTCAAGTAGGAGAGACCTTAGTGCATAGGCTTCATAGAAAAACCTAGGGATAGGAGAAGTGTGTCCCTGAATAAGTAATCTCCACTGTATCAAACCTTAGTGCATAACCACCCAGGAGTTATACTGGGGCAAAACTGCTCATAGGGAAGAAATGAAAATTCCTACTGTGGAATAAGTTGGTGCTATAAAATATGTTGGTAGCAAATCTGGCACTCTAGATAAAACCTTTTTATGCCTGTCTTCTATATATAATAATGAACAATTAAACCAATACAAAAAATACGCACTCACTGGTCTTGTAAGAGAAACAAAAATAACCTTTGATTGCTTGAAAGGTCAACAGTACATTACTTTTCAGTGCATAGGCAATCTCTAGCATTCAAAGGTCCTTTTTTAAATTGGCGGGAACTTGGGAATTGTTGTTTGTCCCTAATTGGCGGTGTTCTTGAGTGCTCCAGAAATAGTGCTTTTAGTTTAAAGAATACAGCTTTGTCATGGTAGATGTGCAAGACTAGGAACTCTCAGGGTTTGACTGAGACTTGAATTTTACATCTAAATCTCATGGTGAGAATCGAGTGTTGCCTACTATGTGATCTGCACCAAATAACTACTTCTGTAGTCTCTAAATTGGGGTCAATTGTAAAGGTATTCTTTTAACTCTTCTAGTCTCCTGCTTGTACCAGAAACGCAGAGGGGGAAGTCCTACTTGTCTCGTGTTCAGGCAGTAAGATCTCTAAGTTTTAACATACTAATTGAAGACTGAATGGAGCATATCTAGGTTAGATTAAGCAAGGTCATATCACTTACAATGTGTGTTCTTTGGAGCATCGCGTTACCATTTCACAGATCCCAGGGTGAGCTAATTTTGAAGGTTCCCAGGTATGTGCATCATTTGTCTTGATAATCTCCATTTAAATGGACACTCTCACCCACAGGCCTGATTTAGCATTAAACCGCAAATTGGGTCCTTTAATACTATGCCTCTCTTACAGACTGCAGGTGTCTATTTCTCTAGTTATATTCAGTCTTGTTTCCTGGACATGGGGAAGCAGAACTTCCTCTCCTTCAACAATGGGCCTAGCCTTCCTTCCTCATTGGTGAGGGCATTGCCTTTGTGCCCTCACTGGTGTGCTTTTGGTTGGTATCCTAACCCCCAGTGTGACACCACACCATTCTGTTACTTAAAAGATTGGAATCTAGTATGAGGTTGGGGCAGGCTGCCCCAGCCTTGAGCTGTGTTCAGACAATGGTAGCTTGATTAAAAGCCTTACACCACTCCTCAATAGGAGAACACTAGCCTCCCAGTCTAATGTTCCCACTAACCGCTACAGAAACTGCCGCATCAATGAATTCAAGAGCCTATAGTTTGAAATGTATTTCTTATAGGTAAGAGCTTGTGTCGTACCACTGATCTGTTCATGTTAACTATCAAAAAGACTAGTAGTGAATGTAGTCCTGAAGAGCAAAAATATAATACCTGTCTTCCCCAGCCAGCTAATGGATTGTTGGGGATGAAGGAAATTGTATTCATGAAGTGCTGGAGGGCCTCAGATTGCCCACCATTTACTTAGCTGTCCTGACATGAGGAACTGATACTAGCCTCAGATTGCCCACCATTTACTTGGCTGACCTGACATGAGGAACTGATACTAACTTCAAAATCAGTGGGTATTGATGTAGGAAAGCAAAGTCGAGCACCATATTGGGCAAGTAACATTTGCATAAATTCCCGTGGATTCAAAATATTGATCGTAAACCCATAATGTCAGAGAGGTTTCAGGCCTTGAACGTTTAACGGTTTTGAATCCCCAGCTAAATAAATGTGACTTGGTTTACAACACGGTTGCTTCACTTTGTTTTGTGTTAAAGCCCAGTTGCAATCTGGTCACTCCCACTTCCCTCTTTTCATGACCAGTCCGCTGGTAGATTGATGTACATCAGTCTGTTCCACTGCTTGTTTGCCTTCCTTTAGTAATGGACATGTGGTGGGGAAAAACTGTGATAAGTCACATCTCTTACAATACATCCCTTTAAATGTACCAGACTACTGAGGGCACCTGCATATAAGTCCTTCCATTTATTTCAAGGGTAATATACCTCTTTATGTTCTCACTTATATATTGCTGCTACT
The DNA here is from genome assembly GCA_037306005.1 of Rhinophrynus dorsalis. Taxonomy (NCBI): domain Eukaryota; kingdom Metazoa; phylum Chordata; class Amphibia; order Anura; family Rhinophrynidae; genus Rhinophrynus; species Rhinophrynus dorsalis. The sequence goes on along the minus strand of CM074724.1, from coordinate 97,803,087 downwards.
TTTTTACATATTGCATTTAAATTTCAGCTTTTAACAGGTGCATGTTTAACTGACAAGCAACAATGCAGTGACAGTTTGAAGCTGAGTGTTGAAAATGAATAGGTTGAACAGTTTTTTTGGGAGAGTCTTTCACTTATTGGAGGGAAGTTGAGGGTGGGGTGTGGTGTATGGGGCTGCAGTTATACTGTCCTTCAGTTTGCTGGGATTTTATACTTGCGGTCAGCTGATAGAAATGCAGAACTGACACTTCCATGGGAAAAGGTGTCTACACTGCACCTTAAAGCAGAACCTTCATCTTCCGTAAACCCCTCCCAATATCTCTATAGATGTTCAACCCATATATATAATTAAATGTTATGCAGATGTTCTCCCATCCTTAAAAAGTACCTTGTCTTTGCAGCTCATTCAGGAGAGAGAGAGAGAGAGAGCAAGGCCATCTTGCTTAAGTTGGAAATGATTGGCAGACCTCTCCCTCTTAGTTGCTGCCAATCTTTGCCCATAAGCCTGCCCCTACTCACAGGGGCAGGCTCTTTGTGTGCACTAGGTTGTTAGATCTAATTCAGCCTGGTGGGTGGGGATTCATTCATAAAGAGGCTTGCTAGCCTTGAGATTTCATGCCTGTGTCAATTCTGTTTTATATGTGTTAATTTTAAGGAAACCATTCTGCATATCTTCACAGTATCTTGGTTTTTGTCTGTCACAGTAATTGTTACGGTCTTCGTTTTGTCATTCAGTTGCAGGGTACTGCAGATTATGCTGGCACTCAAATAATAATGTTTTATTATCCTAAAATTAAAGGGATAGTATGGTCACATATTAAACTATCTTGTAGGCATTACATAATTAGACTAAATGCCCCCAGTCCCATCTCTCAAACCATAAAGGTTTGAGAGATGGGGCACTTAGGGGGCCATTTAGTCTAATATTGTAAGGCCTACAAGATAGTTTACTTAATATGTGACCATACTATCCCTTAAAAGCCAAGAAGTTTTACCCACCAGGATGAAACCTTAAAATATAAAGCTCATACTAGGAGTTAAGGGGACTTCTAGGACTTTATGTAGTTCAAAAGTGGTGCTCTTAAGTGCTGCCTGACTTTTCAGGCTAAGTGCCAACCTTCATCAAGAAGCAAAACACTTAAAATAAACCTCTTTTGAAGTTTGTGGTCAAGTGGCATGAGTGACCTTATTCCTTATAGTTCCACTTGTGTTTGTTATACTCGAAAGGGTTACAATTATTTAATATTTAAAGCCTTCATTATAATACTCACTAAATTGATCAAAAGTATGCTTTTGTTAGTTAATAAGCAACTATAAAAGAAAATCTTGAGTGGCCGTGGAGACGGTGTTTATCACTTCCTTAATTTTGTCCTCTTGAGTGACAGCTGTCACTGGCATTTATTTATTTTTTGAGTGAAACTAAGTAGTCCCACACAAAATCTATTTCATCTCAAGTCAGTGGATAGCTGTTTACTAGATTTGGCTGTAGCTCCAATGAAAAATACGTGATTGCATAAAACCGTATATGGTATTTACTCGAATATAAGATGACCCCTACCCAAACGTTTTGCTGTTAGCATGTTTCTTTTTCTAGAACCTGACTATAAGGTGACCCTTTGTCTGTCTGTCTCTCATTTCCTACCTTTCCTTTCATCTTACTCTCCCTCCCTCTACCAGATAGCATAGGGATACATCCGCAAGCCTTGTAGATGTGGGTGGCATGTTTGAATTTGCCAACTGCCTCCTTGCTTATATCCCATGTAATTTTTAGGTTCTTTCACCACCTTCTATCAATGCACAGACTCAAACTGGACAGGGTGCTGAAATTACATATCCTGTCCATATTGAATCTGTGCATTGGTAGAAGGTCTTGAAAGGACCTAAAAATTATGTGTGATATAAGCAAGGAGGTGGGTGGAGTATTCAACGTGTCACCTGCCAGACCACAATTCTACAAAACTGCTACTTGGACCCCTGTGCTATCAGGTACAGGGAGGGAGACAGATGTACCAGACTGTCTGCTAGATTGGGTCTTCCAGTGACCCAACTGGCAGCCCGCATATAGGCTGAACTCAATTATAAGTCAGTGTTCGTATGATTCAAATCGCCCTTTCACATAGATATTGCATTTCAACCTGTGCGATCAGTTGTTGTTAATAATTATACAATGCATGTAATAGACTTGATCAATGAAGAAGAAACCTTGTCTAAATACCCTCCTATATAATAATTCGCAAGGATGTTTGTCAGAAGCAGTCATGCTCAGTAGAGACTGCCCACGCCACGGCTGTTATGGAGCAGGGCGCTCCAAATTCAGACCAGAGTCCTCTCTGCGCACCTTCCTGGGACTGCTTGTTCCCAGGAAGGTGCACAGAGAGGACTCCAGTCTGAATTTGGAGTGCCCTGCTCCGTATCAGCCGCGGTGCAGGCAGTCTCTACTGTGCATGACTGCAGCGCGTGCAGCCTTCTCTACGGCACATGACAGCTTCAGACAAACCACACATCTAACAAAAAGATGGACCCAGAGCTTCTATTACTGGACTTGGTAATACCACCACTCACACAGTCATTCGTTGGTTCATATATCTTCACTTTGTGCTAGAGCATAGATATTAGGGGGTCTTATTCAGGAAGCTGAACAGTATAATTTCTAAGGCATTCCAGCTGCACCACAGGGTACAAATACACATTTTCACAATTTCCATGTATTTTAATTGGGTCTTTTAACTCCAGTGATTACTAGAGGTCTCCAGCACATTGCTCTAACATATAAATAATTAGGAATGTTAATTGGTCCCCTACAGTACAGTTTTACCCCAGAATTATTCTGAATACAACCTTGGATTTTAAAAATGCTTTCAGTAACCTAGTCTCCTTCCATATTGAACAAAACTTTATTAAACATGTTAACCTTAAGCTCGTTGCTGTTAAGTTCTATAAAGGGTCACATGGCCTCCAATGCATTTTTTTTTCTTTTATTATTATTATTATTATTATTATTATTATTATATTATGCTTTTTTGTGTTACCACTCTAACACTAGAATGAATTCAGTGGAACATTATAGTGAAGCTGAACATTCATATGCATAGTCAGCTAAGAATGTTTGTTGCCTCAGCAGATTAACCTTTAAACCACCTTGAAAATAATGAAATCTTGCTGACGCTTTGTTCTTTGCAAGTCCTTTTTAATAAGCCTTTCCTTGTACCATTTAACATTAAAATTGGTGCCGCATAGTCTCTTTAATCATTAAAAAAAAAAAAAAAAAAAAAAAAAAAGTCCTAAACTCTGATTTGTGCAGAGATTGTGTTAATTACTAAGGATTTCTGAAACGTGTGGGCAGTGTGTAGTTGGGTTTTTAAACCTGAAAACAAAATTAATTGTCAGATATGACGAATCTGTATCTAAAATGTTACCGCTAATGAAACTATTCAAAATTACTGAAGACTAAAATGATGATACCCTTTAGCTCAAAGGGAACATATCTTAGAAAATATCTATATTAGGGGTTAAGGGCCTTTCTGCAAAAAGCAGACCTGCAATTCTGGAGCAAATCAACTGCTGTATAGGGAAACATGTAAATATGTGATTATTTTAAATTGGACTTTTAACCCCTTTTAATGCTTGCGGGGTCTCCAGCATATTTTCTTCCAAACTGATATAAGGTTAGTGGCAGGAAGCGACAGATTTGTCAAATGCCACTTCAGATGCGTATAACTTTAGAACAGAGAGAGGAATTTGCCAAAAAATTTGGATTGACAAAAAAAATAAAGCCTCTGCTTCCGATATCCATAATACAGAGACCTAAGGACAAAGGAGGCCTTGCACGTGCAGATATTCAGTCCTACCATGATGCCGCTGTCCTGGACCAACTAAGTATTAATATGGGTGCTCCCTGTCCATAAAAGGTGGTTACAAAAGTGAGTCTTTGATGCTAGCTTCTAGATTGATTCTTGTGGCTACAAACGCATTATAGGCCTACAGTAGAGTGCAGACCTCTTTATATTTCATAACTGTGGGATGCCCTTTCTCATAATTGTAAAGTGCTGCGTAAACTTGTGGCCCTATATACTGTAAATATATTCATTCATAAGCACCATCTTGCCAAATTCCCTTCCTCTTTCCTACCAATAGACTTTATCCAATCTCAAATCCCCAATATTCCTCGCTCTTCCTGGATCATGAAGGGTATAACCTAGCTAACACACCTCTTAATATTCATAGAAGCTCCAGGAACAGAAGAATAAATATGATCTCCCTGATTCGGGCAGATGCCAGTATCTGCAATTGTGTCATTATCTAAAGTCTTCCTCTTTTATGTTCTCTTAACCATACGTTTTTAAATCCACTGTATTAGAAAACGTGACACTTATTTGGGAAGAGTCTTTGAGACTCCCAAATGGATAGAAGCATTCAAACAATAAATAATATCCCATGGGCAGGCAAACTGGTTCTATTGAATTGAGAGGTTATTCCCAGATCCCACTGGGCCAGATTCTGATCACAAATGGAAGCTGAAGGCTGCTTCTTCCCTAGGTTGCAGAATACAGAGCGCGATTGGCTATGCAACACTGTAAATATTTAACCCACTACCACAGCAACTTGGTGTTAGTTGGGTGCACATTGCCAGTCTTTTAATTTATGGTTTATTTTTTTTTTCTTTAAGATTGTACTCTACTCTGGTTTAATAAGCCAGGTTATTCCCAGTTCCTGATTTAATCGGTGGAGGCACTGGTACCTTATTACATTTATTATGGCATTGTCCTACAATTCAGCCACTGTGACACACTTACTTCTCTAACCTTTAAATCTATCATCATCTTCACTATTGATCTTCTACCCGAAATGTCCCTCCTTCTCCTTTAACGTAAGCCTTTTTTGACTTTCTAATCCAAAAGTTTATCGCTTACATATTAACGATGACTAGCATATACATATTTAAACAGTGGAAGCCATATCTCCCCATGGCAAGAAATCCTAAATATGTTAACAATAATTTAACCTGCAAGAGGCTCTCCTGTAGTTTCCAGGGCAACTCAAAGGCATTTTATACAACCAGGGTACCTTGTTTTAAGAGACCAAATGCTGACCACACCTGAGGAACTTCCTCACTTACTTCGCTCTATGCACCCTAATCATTCTACCCGGTCTTATTTCCTCCCTCTCCTCCATCTCTTCTTCTGTCTTCTCCTCTCTGACTCTAATTTATGCTTTTCTCTCACTTGCCTGTGATTTTTGTTTTTACATGCCCTTAGTATGTAGTGTATTATTTCCTTTTGTAAGTGGCAGTATTTGTCCTTAATGCTTTGCTTGTTGTTTACTGCTGTGTAATGTATGTCTGTCTGCTACTGTAAATTCTTGACTCTCATCACAAAAAAAATAATGGCTAATACACAGCTGAGAATGATGGGTATTGAGGCCAACAACTCGATAGCCATAGGTTGCCAAACTGTGTTCCAAGTTCAGGTACCCACAATGAATTCTGAATGAAGTCATGACACTTTAGATATTTTTGTGAAACCACACTTTGCAAAACCTGGGTTTGCTTCTGTGATATCCATCTTCCTTGTTTGTAAGCTATGCAAATGAGCAAGTACTGGCAGGCAAAGGACAAATGTGTGCCGCTTGCGGCCCCAGTAAAATGACTCCTGCGGCCCACATTTGTCAAGCCTGGGGTGGGGCTGTCATGTACACTGCTCGCAGTAGTGATTTGTATTTTTTTATTATTATTAATTAAGATTGTGTTGCTCATTTCAAGAAACTGTCCATCCCACGTAGGTGTCAGCCAGTGGCATATGGCTGTTACCCTCATGTGCCAGTCATCTGTCAAACCTCCACCATGCCGCCAAAGCAATGGCATTGCTGGAGGAATACCATAGATAAGCAAGCCCACGTAGCTTGATCTGCATTAAAACAGATTGAACATCATCTTTAGTGGTCCAGCATTTGGACCAAGATGTCCATGTGTCCTCCATCACTGATCTGTTTCTCTCCCCAATAATTCAAAGTGCTGAGATATGTTTTATCCCAGGCTCTGTATCAGACCAAACTGATACTGCTGAAAAAGACATCTGTGCCAAATGTTGGACCACCAGGGATGTTACTACCTCCTCTGCCAGAGAAGAGAGGCATGCAGAAGAAGGATTCAAGAATATTTGTGCGTATGTTTTTCTATGGCTACTAGTGGACAGTGGAAAATGTTTAGTGAAGGTGTGTTAGTGTTGCTGGCACTGTATGTGTGGTTTTAAGGCTTCAAGTGGACAGTGGAACAAGTCTGGGATGTCAGTGTGAGGTTCTGTGACTACCAATGGAATAAAGCTGGTTGTGTCAAACTGTGTTTATATGCATAACTTAGGGGCTGGCCTTGAAATGTTTAGTATGTGTTCATTGACTGTGTTTTGAGTTAGACATGCCTACCCTAGATCACTGTGCTGATCAAGAATGGTACAGTTTAGGATTTGCCCATAACCCAGTGCATTCCACCAGTTATTCACCCATGTGAAAGTGGTTTTGTTTTTGAACAACACTCATATTGTTCCTCCTCCTTTTTTGCATTTTTGACTTTATCACTTTTCATTTTACATTCTGATCCTCTTGCATAGGTCTGCAGAACAGAGAAGGGGCGTTTCTCCAGAATATGCCTTTTGTGGCCTAAATGCAGTGGACATAGATAAACACAAGTAACTGAAGAAAGCTTTATGGAGATCTCTTATCTTTATCCAACTGATCAAAAACCACTTATTCCTGTATGTGTATTTTGCAAAGGGAACTTTACTTTAGGCTCCAAGTAGACAAAGAAATGTGCTCAAAAAGGGGACAGATACATTCACTAAATTCTCAGAGTTAAATGTGTTAACCCCTCGAATGTTAGAGGTCTCAAATGCATTGTTTCACAATATGATGGAGTTGTCTAGCATTCAAGGGATTAAAAATCGGTGGACAAATTTGTCCAAATGATTCAGCTCTTTTTGTTCCAAAAGTGTTAATTTTTGTACATGCAGCCCAAAAATAACAAAATACTGTTTTAGAGCTGTATTTTTTTTTTTTTTAACTTCTTATAAATAGAAACCTGTATATTTACCAGATGTCACATTTAACACTTTCAGGAACAGAATGGTGGGCAGTCCCCCCCCCCCCCCGACTCTCTTGATGGGTTAATAAGCTCACTCATTTAGAAGTTCTTTTGCAGCTGGTATAAATATAGAATCGGAAGCTGCTGAACGACGCTGGCATTTTGCTTCCAAATGTAGTAACAGTGATTAGCACTTGGCATGCTGTTTTGTTAATTAGAAATTAATATTCACGTTCAGGTTTCCCTAGCTTGTGTGTTTATCTCAAAGATGCATTCTTGCCGTTCTAGCGTTTAGGCATATGATAGTGAGAGACAGAGCCATCTTTTGCTTTCAGGCATGAAATGGAGGCCCTGCTAACACAAGTCTCATCTAGCACACAAGGTTAGCAGGCATCTGTGTAACACTGTATGTGCCAGTGGACAGTTCTGTTCATTCCTTTGCATACTACTGGTTTCACAATTAGCTTGAGGCACCAGGTATTGGAGGTTGTTTTTTTTTTTTTTTTTCCTCCCCATAAATTATTTAAATTTCTCACCCCCCCCCCCCCCACCTCAACTCTTTAGCTCCTTAGCTCTGACATCTCTAACATTTCTGTGTTGGCAGTGTTTCTAATATTCTGGGGGTTAAATTGTTAGTTTGTTCTTAACCCCGGAGGACCAGAGGGGTTAGTAACACATTGTTCTGCTTAAGAGGACTATTTATCTACTCTTTTTGTCTGTTGCCCTGGAGATAACATTGCTGGGGGCAGTGATCCTGATATGATAGCCAGATATGACTGGTTAACACCCAGGTGGACCACCGCTAATCGTTATGGTGCTTACTGCAATATTTAACTTTGCTATGTGAACATGCTGTAGTACTGCCTTATAGGCTACCGTGAATGTTTTGCTGCATAAACTAACCTTGGTTCTACGTCCTGCGTCTGGGCTATTTTTTATGAATTTAATCCACTGCAAAGCGCTATATTTTAATGCGGGGATATAGAACTGTAATGGAACTTTTGTCAGCTGCCTTCCTTGTGAAAAGCTAATGAGGCAGACTTTGGGAGACTGAGGAAAAGAGCAATGGACCACTATGCAAAAAGCTGTCTTGAGTTGAGGCCAGATACATCCTCACAAAAAAAAGTGACAAGTGGTGAGACCTACTCTTGGATACAGAGGTCTTTGTTGGGTGCTCTCTGTGGGTTTATTACCTTGCTCACTCAACAATCCAGCTATCTTCGAAAACACTCCGAATGAAGCAAGTCCTTTAATTGGAACTTGCATTGAAAACACACAAATATATGCAGAGGTAGTATAGCAACAATATTTTGGGTTAAAGCTTGCCTTTCCCAAACACGACTGGCAGTATTTTACAGAGTAGCAGTAGCCGGTATATGAATTTCCAATGTGACCTCTTCAAGCACTTGTAGATAGCCAGTCCAGACTGTTCATGAAACTGAGGCTTGGTTCACTTCTCTAACAACATTTATAATATATAGAAATATCACCAGTGGATGTGCTCCTCTCCTCACCCCCCCCCCCACACTTTCCTCTAAATACAGCCATTCAAAATGGGTTCAAAGGTTTGACTGATGGCTGCTATTATTAGACTTTTAACTCCTGAATGCTAGAGGTCTCTCTAATGAATTGCCTTTCAATCATATATTAACCCCTTGTGTGCCAGAGAGGAATCCAACACATTATATGCATTGGATACCTCTCTGGCACTCAAAGGGTTAAGAACAGACTTGTTAAAATATGATCGTTGGCCTTTGACCTTTAATTATGATAAGGAGAAAGTGTTTTTACAAAGCATAACGTAAATAAACAGAATTAAACTACAAATACATGAACACCTCCGTTCCTTAACAGTCAGAACATTTTTTATGAATTTCTCTTCCCACACACACACACTGTTAAGCCTCTAGCACAGGGTTTTATCAAAGTGATTTATCTCATCTTGAATCGAATGACAGAGATTTTCTATTTCCATAATCTCCATGAAATGACCTTCTAAGCTGTCTATATGAAGAATTGATTTCCTTCTGAAAGTCCAGATTGGACACCTAATTACAGTTAATGTATGCTAATTATCTTTTTGGAGGCAGCAGTCGATGGATTAAAGGAGCCCTAACATAAAATAACATCACCTCACTATGGCCAGCTAATGGCCCCTATTAATTTTGCTCTTGTGTCTTTGCCCATGAGAGGACCTCTTCAGTCAGGTCCTGGATGTGTATGGAGGTGGACATGACCGTTGCTGGCAGGACCACAGGATGTGAAACTCTGCTTGCTCCACATGGTCGTTTCAACCCTTTAAGGATCAGGGTGGGGGGAGTGCTCTTCCTGCTTCAGTTAGCAAAAGATGCCAGCCACTGTCATGTCTGCCTCCGTGAACATTATGGCCAGAGCCGACTGAAGATGCTGGGGGTTGTGCACCGAGGCGTGATAAAGCAGAGAGAACTTCTCAAGTTTCTATGGTATTCTATAGCTCCTGTGCACCAAGATCTCCAAAGTAGGAGAAATCTTTGCATTTGTCACGGTTTACCAATAACGTTCAGGAGTCAGTATGGTATAGTTAAATGCAAAATGTATTAATAATTAGAAAAGCAGAGCACACTATATACACAAGTAGCAAGCAGAGGGAATAATAGGCTGCCAAGCTTGACCACTCTGCTGGAGACTAGGCCTTAGCCACTGGTAGTCTCTGCAGGAACAGGAAAACTGGATCTTGATCTGAGGAAGCGTGAGTACTGACTCACACCTGCAGTCAGTATAAAGAAAGGGATACCTGACTCACTCCTGCAGTCAGTATTGGAGTTAGTCTACCAGAGCCCCAGGTCTGCACTAGATTGGGTATCTGCTAGGTACAAGGAACAAACGTAAGAATAGTCAGACAGAGCCACAAGTCAGTACCAGAGGGGGTAGTCAGACAATCCAGGTCATACACAGTTCAGGTAGTCAGCCAGAGTCACAGGTCAGCACCAGGTTGGATGGAAGACTAGCCAGGTCATACACAGACCCAAGGTAATAGAACTGCTGTGAAAAACAATGCAAGGGCAACTGAATCAGGACTCAGACTGCCCTTTAAATCCCTCCTCAGGAAGTAGGTAGGAGGAGCAGCTCAGAGGAAGGAAGTAGGTAGGAGGGGACTACAGGAAGCATGGCACATAAAACAGAGGCCTGCTGCATGCTTGAAACCTTGTGCCTGCAGATGACGCTGAAAACAACGTAAGCTGTAACAGTATTGGCTCCATAGAATAACATAGGACTTGGAGAAGTTATATCACTAGAGAAGTCATCTCTGCTTTATCACATCTTAGTGCATTTCCCCCCTTCTCTGTACAAAAGTACAAGGGCAAAATTCATAGGGACTATTGGTATTTTTGGCCTTAGTGGGAGTGGTCATTAGGGAAGTTTAGCTTCCTTTAACAGCATATTTTTAACATCCTGCACCACGGGGTGTATGTTGAGGGTCGAGAGGGCCATAAGCACAAACTAAGAGGAACACTTCTGAGGCAAACCAACTGCACCATAGGAGAGAGATTAAAATTGCCATTGGTGTCAGAAGTATTGTGAAGACCTTTTAACTCAAACGCAAAGAAGAAAAGAAATCTGGGCACTAGCAGACCATAACCTATAAATATTCTATATAATAATTCACTAGGATGTTTGTCAGAAGCAGTCATGCGCAGTAGAGACTGCACAGGCTGCAGTCATGCACAGTACAGACTACCCGAATGTGCCACGGCTGATACGGAGCGGGGTGCTCTGAATTCAGACCAGAGTCCTCGCTGCGCACCTTCCTGGAAGGTTGCGCAGAGAGAACTACGGTCTGAATTCCAGGCGCCCCGCTCCTTATCAGCCGCGGCTTGTTCAGGCACTTTGTACTGAGCATGACTGCAGCGCGGGCAGTGAGCAGAGAGGCACCGGCCGAGGCTGCTGGGTGTCACTGTGGCCAGTGTACATCGGCTTTTAAACTAGTATGAACCCAAGTGATTAAAGCATTGAGAGCAACAAGGAGCAAGGGGATTCTCCAAGTCCCCAAATTAGGCAAAAGCTGAAACAGAAAAACACACCTATGCTTTTCCTGAGAATTGCTGTAATTTATTTGACGCACGAGGCCTGGAATGTAAGTATTTATGCTGTTTCATACAACACTCCCACATAAATAAATTAGACTTAAAGGGATAGTAATGTTTCATAATAAAAGCAGCTCTAATTAATCTTCATAGTGTTTGGGCCTTGGAGAGTGTTATTTCAATTCTGTCAGAGTTGTAGTTCAAGAGTAATTGAATGATAAATTATCCCCCTCCCGCCCCTTTTACTGATGTAACACTGCTCAGCTCAGAGCAGCAAGGTGGTGTCCAGGTAGATTGCAGAGAGGGACAATCTTCAATTAAGATAAGAGAAAAAGCTGAAATACCTGTCAAGGGGGCAGGGTTTTCATTGTTCTCACATTAGAATATTGACCCTTGATGTGAGCTGTCTGGTCTATGGACTGGATTCCACATCTGAGGAGTGGTGGTTTACACTAGGTAAAAGGGACAGGAGGGGGAAACTTTATCATTCAATTAGTCTTGAACTACAACTCTGACAGTATTGAAATAGCACTCTCTATGGCTCATTTGCTATGAAGATTAATTGGAGCTGCTGTTTTTGTGAAATGTTACTATCACTTTAAGTTGGTCCAAAATGCATAAGGCCAGGTTCACACAAGTGAGTTGGCTGTACTTTGTATATAGCATAAGTCAATACAATAAACCTATCCCCTTAATGACAGGGGTTTGTTTTTTTTCCATTATACCGAATGACTTCCTGGACTTACCAGGTAAGTCATCTGTCACTAAGGGGATATTGCCAGTGGACTGCAAGTTTTTCACAAAGGCACTCTCAAGAAGAATGGACTCAATACTTAATGAGGCACAACCTAAGGAGCAAGTAGGCTTCAGGATCAACCAAGAAATAGATCACTTACATTAATATTCTGCAGTCAATATATGAAACCGCAAATGCATCCGTACAGGTCTACAACGATTAAGTCTGGATCAACATAGAAAAGGGGGTCCAACAGGGAGACTCAGTTTCTCTCACACTATGTTTAGAAGAAACTTTCCGCGCACTAAATTGGGACAAAAAAGGACTTAAGATAAATGGAGAATACCTACATAACTTATGTTTTGCAGACAATATCATGCTTTTTGTCCGTAGTCCTGAAGAACTGCAAGAACCCATTGAAGAGCTAAAACAGGAAAGCAAAAATGTTGGTCTGAAGAAGAATATCAACAAAACGCAAGTCATCTTTAACAAATTTACAGTAGGTGGACAAGTATGTTTTATCTTGGACAGGGAATGTCAACAGATAGAAACATCATGATAGAAACTGAAAGACATAATTGGGATGGCAAGCGTTCGAAAAACTTAGTACTGTCTTTAAAGACAAATTTACCACTCTGCCTCAAGTGAGAGGTTTTTGACCATTGTGTCCTCCAAGTCATTATGTAGGGCTGTAAAACATGGATACTGAATGACAAAGCCATACAAAAATTTGTTTTTCATTAGAAATTGAGGAATAACAGTGTATTCTCTTACAGTATCAGTGACAATAGATCTAGGATGAACCGAACAGATGGTTTATTTCTCTGCTTGCCTGAGTGCTGCTCTGGCGCATAAGCCCATATAGTAGCTACATCCAAATATGAGTAGATTTACATATATTCTATGTACGTTTGTTGCCCAGTGACCATGTACTATCAGTTCCAGAGAAGTATAGAGCACTGAATTCTAAATATAACAAAAAAGAGACAGAAAAATGTGTGGATGGATTCATCCGCAAACAAAGGTCCATGGTGTAATTGAAAGTGTAAAGTGCCTGAAATGAAAATGATCATATGATGGTAGATTGGCCAATCAAATTTTGGCATAGATTCCCCTTAATACTAAACACCCAAGAAGAAGACCAAAGAAAAGATGGGTAGATGAAAGTATCAAATTTGTTGGTAGACAGTGGCAACCAAATTCACAGATCAACGCTGGAGGCTTGCTGAGGAAGCTTTTATCCTGCAGTGTATCGACAATGGCTGAAGATGATGCTATATAATAATTAAAATGTGCATGTCAGTCATAAAGTACAACTGGTGAATGTTACTGTGTCATATAATTGAAATTATTTGAGACACTTTTTTTGTGCGTGACCTATTCTTCAGGCATCCTTCTCTTCCTGCCTCATTTACTTTTGGAGGAAAGTTAGCAAGAAGAACTTTATGCACAAAGAGAAATTGGAAGTTGTGCACAACTGCACAGTGGGGGGACAAAAATATTATCTGAATTCCCAATGATTCAAAGGGCACTTTTAAAAGGTTCACTGTTAAAATGTTGCACACTATTTTCCAAGCAAGCAACTGGCTCATTCACCATGTTGCGGTGTTAAAAAGGAGACATAAGAATCTCACCTGCATCAAAAGGGCGAGATTCATGTCACGGGCTTAAGTGTCGCTCATTTGAGCGTCCATATCCTTGTCATAAACATACCTTCAGGACTTAAGCCACAACTTAATCACTGTACCTTCAGGTCTACAGATATAACTTCCTTCTTTCCATTCTGCCTTTGATCGGCTGCCTGCTCCTGGTTAGTGCTGTGTACCCTGGTCTGCAGCCTACAACGTTCCACAAGTACTGAAGATGGAAAGGTTAATTCTATGTGCAAAGACACAGGTGCACAATTCACCCCCTACAGTACTTAAATATATTGCTTTGATATGTGCATGTACTGTGGAGTGAATTGCTCGCCTATCTTGAATGCTAGAAGTCTAGCAATGTGTTGGATACTTCTCTGGCACTTGGATGGGTAAAGGGATTATAATCCCCATTTGGATCAGTAGAAACATAGAATTTGATGGAAGATAAGAACAATTCAGCCCATCTAGTCTGCCCATTTTCTTACTGTAAAAAAAAACAAAAAACCTCAAACCTTATTAGGTCCTTGGTCTTGTCTTATGTTAAGGACAGTCTTATGCCTGTCCCATGCATGCCTAAATTCTGTCACTTTATTAACTTCTGCTGCTAGGCTATTCCACTTACCTACTACCCTCTCAGTGAAGTAAAACTTTCTTACATTACGTCTAAACCTGTGTCCCTCTAGTTTTAGACTATGGCCTCTTGTCTTAACATTTATCCTCCTTTGAAATGTACTTCCCTCCTGCACTTTGTTGAATCCCTTCATGTATCATATTCATTCTCTCTCTCTCTATCTCTCTCTCTATCTCTCTCTCATATCCATTAGTCTATCATGATATTTCTTTTCCTGTAAATCAGTCACCATTTTAGCAGCCCTTCTCTGAATTTTCTGTAGAGTATCTATATCCTTCTGGAGATGGGGTCTCCAGTACTGTGCACAATACTCTAGGTGAAGTCTAACTAGAGATCTGTAGAGTGGCATGACCACTTCCCTTTTTCTGCTATTAATGCCCCTAGCTATTCAACCCAGCACCTGCTTGCATCCCCCACCACTTTATTACATTGCCGCCTTACCTGTAAGTCATTAGAAATAATTACTCCCAAATCCCTTTCCTCTGTCTCTGAAAACCCAGTACCCATAATAGAATATTTTTCCTTTTTGGATTTTTATGTCCTAAGTGCAAGCAAACTTAATGTATCACCTACTGTGCAGTTGGCTTGTTCCTGTAGTGCTCTTCTTAGTATACACAGCTCTTAGTATTAATTCATTGCCCTCTCCTGTTTCAACATTTTTGCTACATGATCTAAAATGTATCCTTTTCTTCAATCTAGGGTGTTTCCATAGTCTTCCTGAAATTAATAAATAAATAATAAAATACATATAATATAAAATTATTTTTTTATTTATTTATCTATAAAAAAAATAATTATTGATGGATATGTGGCGCCCACCCACCTGGAGAGTGAACAACACAAGAGATTACTATTGTTTCTATCCCCCCGCTCTGTTAGTATGCAGAGCAACAAAAGAAATAGATTAAGAAAACCGTATGGGGAGAGCGCTAGTATCTCTATCGTATTTCACAACTTATATAGGATCAATGACACTAAATAGCAAACAATATAAATCTAATAATAACGATGACAGTTTATTAAATATAAAATATTATACATAGGAGAGCTACTACTAGGAATATCTAATCAGAATTAGTAATTACAATCAGTGATATCACTGGAAAAAAATATCTAAAATGACATAAAAAAAATCGTATAAGTTTGATATGAAGAAAAGCTAAAAAAAAAAAAGTTAAATATGTACGCTCTAGAGAAATTGCGCCTTAGAGGGGATGTCATAACATTATATAAATATATTCAGGGCCCATACATGGGGTCTCCAAAGACCAGTTCATTAACAGAATGGTACAAAGGGCAAAGGGTCACCTGCTAAGACTTGAGGAAAGGAGATTTCGTCTACAATATGGAAGGGATCCTTTATGGTAAGGCTATAAAGGAAATGGAATTTGCTGCTTGAAGAGGTGGTGCTATCGTATATATTAGGGCCTGGATGATTTTTTTTTTTTATTTTTAAAGAGCAGAATATAGAAGGCTATCTATGTTCCTTTTGAGATTAATATTTATTTAGTGCTTGTTGATCCAAGGAGACATCTGAAGTCAAGAAGGAATTTTTCCCCCACTGAGGCAGAATTTGATATTGCTGAAATAGGGGTGTTTTGTGTGTGTGTTTTTTTTTGTTTCTTTCTTTTGCCTTCTTTTGGATCAACAGCGGTGAACAAGAATAGGAAAAGGGTTGAACTTGATGGACGCAACAACGGAAGAGTGTTGATAACTTGGTTCTCATAGCTCTTGGGGGCATAATGCGTCATTTAAAAGAGCATTATTTTTTTAATTAAAAAAAGATCTCTGATTCTCTTAATGTTTGTATGTGACTACTAGAGAGGTGCAGATGAAATTCAGATTTTAGATTATACCTGATACAGGGTCTAAAAGATTGCATTTAAGACGTAATAAACGGCTTTACTTGGAAAGAATGGAAAAGAATGAGGCTGTGTTCTGGGTTTATCCATAATATTTGATCCTTCAATATGGGATGAAGAAGGGTTGATGTATATCTATCTGGTAGTGGTAAGTGCCATTGTTCAGATTGCGCTAAACTGGTGGCTTGATGTTGTGAGCTCAGATTAGGATCAAATGCCCATTCTTATTAAAAAAACAAAAAAAAAAAACCACATATTTGAGTGAACAAACTGTACCATAGATGTCAACACAAACATTTTTAAAACTCCATGCACTTGTATAAACCCCTTGCATGCTATTGAGGTTGGGAACCCCTTAAGCATTATAGCAGTTAATAGCCTAAGTTAACCTATCCAAGCTTTTTGTCTCCTATGGGGCAGTTGGTTTACTCCAGATTTACTTTTATAAAAAAATGGGCCGAAGAGAGTAGTTTGGATAACTGTATGTCCTCCCCCATCTCATATGAAGTAGTTTTAATTTTTGTTTGACTATTCTTAGGGTCCTTAATATCAATTGGGAATGGGAGAGATCTTTACAAGTAGAAAAGTGGATACAATATTCATCTTGATGGCATATATTAGTGCAATATTCCACGTTTGATATAGGTTCTTTGTGGAGGGGCTAGTAACTGGAAATTTTAGAGGTCTTTATAATCCTTAGTGAGGAATTTACCTAGATTATTTATTTACCATTTCAATTCAAAGTTGAGGTAGAAGAGAAGCTGAGTAGTTTGCACAATGAAGACATGTAGTATTTCAAAGTCTGATCTAATTGTTTTAAGAATAGTTGTGTCCATCTTAAGACTACTTAAATTCATTTAAAGTTTTAGATGCAACCACTTGAGCTGGGAGGCTTTTCCATTTATCTTATCTATTGACATGCTTGATACATGTTATCAGTCTGGAATAAGGAAATCTCATGTGCACATCTGGAACCAAAGTTAGTAATGCAGTCATTTACCAGTATCCTGTTGTGAACTTTGAACAACATGGCCTATCCTCATACGTGACATCACACTAGAATGTGGTTTATTTCCCTTTTAAAAAAAAATTTAAATATAAAAATGTTAAGGTGTTTGTGCCTTTAAAGGGATAGTAATACTTTGTTTTATCTTTATTTTATTTTGTAGGCATTAAAAAAACATGAACGATATAAGTCTTATCTCTCAAACATTTATGGTTTGAGAGAGATTCACAAGCAGTTTCCCCCTCCCGCCCCTTTTACCTAGTGTAAGCCATCTCTTCTCAGATGTGGAATCCAGTCCATAGACCAGACAGATAACAGAAGGGGACAATCTTCTTCCTATGAGAACAATGAAATCCCTGCCCCCACCCTTGACAAGTTTTTCAGCTTTTTCCCTTATCTTAATTGAAGTTTGTTCCTCTCTGCAGTCTACTTGGGCACCTCCCTTCTGCTCTGGCTGAACAGTGTTACATCAGTAAAAGGGGCGGGAGGGGGATACTTTGTCATTGAATTACTTTTGAACTACAACTCTGACAGAATTGAAATAACACTCTCCAAAGTCCAAATACTATGATGATTAATTAGAGCTGCTTTTATTCTGAAACATTACTATCCCATTAATTGTAAGCCTTGTGAAGCAATCTTATGCCCTCTAGCTGTTTGGCTCTATGATTGTCATTCCCAGCAAGCTGTTTGACTGGGTATGATGGGATTTGTAATCTTGAGCAGATGGAAGGCCATGGGTTGCTCCATTACTGGATTAAGGGCAACGGGTTCTTAAAATAAAACTGTACGTAATTGCCTGTGATTTAGATATTGAGGACTTGTGGTGTTTTTTCTGCTTAGTAATTATTATTATTATTTATTTATTATTTATTTTTTTAAACGTTTATTACTGTGGTGTTACAAATCAGTGATGTTTAGTCTAACTGGATATCCAAGTGTGAGCCCGTCATAAACGCACTAGTTTGAACTTTTCATGCAAAGCCATGTTTCTGAAAAACTTGGCAGCAGGTTTATAAATAAATGAGGTTAGAAGATATTTTTTTTGGCTTGCGAAGGATACATTTGTAAAATGTGAATAGATGAGCAAATGAAAATGCTGTTCAAATTGAGGCATTTTTTTCCCACTTACTAGTGTCAATTTATTCATGTTTTTGAATACTGGCAACTAGGGTATACAGATGGCATTTTGGATTTGGCAATCAAAACAGATGTTTCTTATATACATTTTGAAAGTGCAGCTATCCTTAAAAAACACTAATTATTACATGTCAGCAAACTCGCTACTAGTGATTCTGAATGTTCATATTTTGTGTCTGATATCCCAGGTTGATTGCATGTGAGTAATCAGTGGCTAGCTTATTTTCATTGATTTTTACCTGTGCTTAATTAAAACCCGACCTGTTTTTTCAAGGACTGAAGCTGAGAATCACTGCTCCATACTCTGATTTACAGTATGAGATTAATGGGCGTATGTATTAAAAAAAGCTGGTGCAATTGCTAGGTAGTAAACTGTTAGAGACTTGAAGCTTGGTTTTTAACCCTTAGAATACATAGTCTGCTAGAGTGCTAGAATGTATTCCAAAGCAATGTGTTGCACACACCTTTGGCGCTCATAGGGATAAAGGCAAACTGAAGCTTTATTAGTGTATACAAACTGTATCATAGGGGACAAATACAAGTGTCCACTTATTTAATTGAGGTGTTTCTTACCCATTCAGTGCTAGAGGTCTCCAATGCATTGCTTTGCAGTGCTTTGGAGACCTCTAGTATTCAAGGGGTTAACTTTCTTGTTCCCCCCCCCCCACCACACCATTATAGTGCATTTGGACAGATATTACTGCTGTTGCTAACAGATGTGTTTTAGCTGTAATAAAGTTTAAAGTAGGCTGACCAGACCTCACCTTTAACCGGGGACGCATAGGAGAAATGCATACTGCAGGACTGCATTGATTTCAGTGAAGCCCTGCAAAATGGCTATTTCCTATGTTGCCCCGGTTAAAGGTGAGATCTGGTCAGCCTAGTTTAGAGCAGTAGGTGTACTCGTTTTAACCAGTTGAGTGCCAGAGGGGTACACAATGCATTGCTCTGAAATGCGTTTCATACCCCTCTGGTACTCAAAGGGTTAATAAGAAAATCCCTATTGTAGTGTTTTTCCTTAGTGTCCGTGCTTTGGGTACATGAAGAGTGCAGATTTTGAAGATATCCCAGCTTAATCACAAGTTCGTAATCAATGGCTCAGTCTTTGTGAGTGAGCTGCCTGTGTTTAATTAGGGATATGCGGAAAACCTGACAAAGGACAGGAGTTGACTCGCTGCCCCTACAAGGTGTGCGGATGTGTGGAGATTAATATAATATAATATAATATATAAAAGCAATTTCTCCTTGGAAGGATAAAACCATAATCTAGAGTTCGCCAAGGAAATGCATGTTTCCTAATGCCAGGTTTGGTCTGATGAATCCATTCGTTACTCATTGGGCTGTATGTTCAAAAGAAAAGTGAAGGCGCTCGGGGCAAACCATTTGCGCTGTGGGGGAGAACGAAAAATGTCAAAAATTCCCGTGGATTTAACACTTTGAGTGCCAGATGGGTATGCAACACATTGCTTGGCAATGGTTTGCATACCCTTCTGGTACTCAGTTAAGTGGGGATTTAACCCCTTGAATGCTAGAGGGTTCGCCAAAACATCGTGAAGCAGTATGTTGAAGGCCTCTCTAGCATTCAAGCATTTTTAGTTATACTCTATAATGCAAATGGTTTGTCCCAGAAGGCCTCCACTTTTTTTTTTTTTTCTTTTCTTTTTAACAATGAGTATCTCTTAGAAAGACACAGTTAACCCTTTGAATGCATTGCTTACCTCTCTGACACTCAAATGGTTAATACCACTCCTGGCCACTGACAGGTCTCTTGATCACCACTCTAATAGTTTATCCCCAGCATCACACCACTGCACAAGCTCTGTACACAAACTACAGTTCTTCTTCCTCATAAGCATAGGTCCAGATAACAAGTGATCCACATACAAATAAACTGTGTGCTGTGAAACGAGTTGCCCTCTTATGAGTGACCTGCTGTGTTTTAATGCATACTAATATAGTCTTATATTTTTATGGAACAAACCTGCTTTATTTAACCCTTTGAGTGCCAGAGGGTATGCAACACATTTCTTTGCAATGTGCCGCATACACCTCCGGCACTTAAAGGGTTATATGACTTCCTCTGGAACAGATCATTTCTGTCTTCATTGTTGTCATTGTGTCTCCTGAAACAGATCAGAACCTTTTAAATTTGTCGGTTCATATGATCAAACACTTGGATGCTAGAGAGGTCTCCTAAGCATTGCTTTGGAAACTTATGTAGCATTCAAGCAGTTAACCCTTTGAGTGCCAGAGGGGTACGAACACAATTCAATCAAAGGGTTAACCATTCAAAAAACAAAGGAAAGCTACACCCAAGGCCCCTTTCACATTGTCATCATTAATGTAGCATTGTTGTATTGGTAATGACGCACATGCTGAAAGGAAAGCTGTTGAACGATGGTTCTGGTCACATGAGTGCCGAATCCAGTATGCACCTCACACACTCACACTATTGGATGTCGCCGGAAGCTGCTACCTTTTTTTCACTGGTGTGATGGAGCCCTAAAACTCAAAAAGGACAAACTGGTTGGAATGTGATGATGATCATTATTTATGAATGGGGTCCATTTATTATTGTATATAGTGCAGGGGGTATTTAACAGCTGCTTGGTCAACAGCCGGAGGTCCAACAATTGACTACCCTAGTTTTTAGAGCCATTTTAAAGCACAAAAAGCCCAACTGTACAAGTCTGAGGTGTAGTGCTTTGTAATAATCTCTTATCTGAGTCTCTGTGGAAAAGTCTGTAATGTAATCTTGCTAGTGGAATGCAAGTCACATTCATGTCCGTTCCGCCATCTATAATTCACATTGTTTCCGAGTGGAATTATATTCTCATGGTGATCTCTACAATAGCACTTTTTCCTCTGTTTTCCTTCTACAAGTAGAGGACCCATTCAATATCACCGTTATATTGTGCAGTGAGTGTGTAATATATATATATATGTGTCTGTGACTAGTCAAAGGAACAGTATTTTTTACACGTTCAATGGCTCAGACATTTTATTATGTACTAATGTTTTTATTTTTTAATTAACAGTGCCAACTAGTCTCTAAAAGGCAATATTCTTTTTATTTTATAAAGCAGTCTGTGGAGAGCTTGAATCACCATGGCACTCCATAGAAGTGTTGAGTGACCAGGGCCTACAATTGCTATTTAAACCTTTCAGTGCCAGAGGGGTATCGATGCGCAGCAAGCAGTGTGTTGGCTACCCCTCTGGCATTCAAAGGTTAATAACATTTGAGCTGCAAAATGTTATAATTGGGGGAAAAAATATCTCCACAGCAGGAGTACCACTGTATTTTTCATAAGGAAAATAGCCCAATAATATGTATCAATTGCAGCCTTGATTCTTTTCTCATTCTAACTAGTATCAAAAGTAGCAGATACGTTCTAGAGTGTAAACAAACTGCCTCATGGAGGGGACACATTCCCATTTATTTAAAAATTACACTTTTAACCCTTTGGGTGCCAGAGTATCATCCCTCTGAATACTTCACAATATACTGAAGGACTTTCTGGGAACTTGGAGAATTTCTACTTTTGTTTTTTCTTGAACTATGATGCAGGTTGATTTGTTCAAAAATTGCTTTTCATCTGTTTACTGTATAAGGTCTCATGTCTGTGGCTTTCATCTTCATTCATGAATTCCGTTCTTCAATGGTACTTGTCCTGATGAAGGTATGGAACTAGATTTAAAGATCTGTCTGGACAAAGGGACCTGTACACAATGAAGATTGGAATAATTCTGGATTAAGTGGACGGCATCATAGAGACCAATACGTTGCCAATTATTTAAGTAGGGCTTTTAAATTAACAGGAGTTATTTGTCCCCTGCAGTGCAGTTGGTATTCCCCAGAATTCTTGCTTCTCAGTTTCTATTTTTTTATTATTGAATTCTTTCATCTGTGATAAGATGGGGAAATGTATAAAATTTGCACTGTCAGGGGTAGTTGAGGACCGTGGTTGAGAAACTGATCTTTTTTTGTGTTCACTTGTCCCATCAATTTCTGATTTTACTGAAATATGATGAAAACATTGTTAATTAAGAAACTTTTTCTGTTTAAAAATCTACTATTGCAGACTATTTCAAAATAGATCTTCCCATTAAAGGGGCAGTGATGTTGAGGGAAAAAATAGAATTAAGCTATTAAAGGGAGAAAACACATTAGATCTGCATTGCTATTTTTGTCTTTGCAGAAAAATACTAAAATACAGTTTTAACAAGCTTTTTGCAACTGTACGTCTTTACTTTTTCTTATGCTCTGACATCAGCTGCTCAAATCCCACCAAGTCGGCTTGGTTCCTGTTCCTACAAACTTAATTTGTTTACCTGTCTTTGATCATTATTGGGAGATTTGGAAGAAAAAGAAAAAGGGCATATTAGGAGGAGAGGCCCCTTTTTCTGTCATCCAATACAGGTTACTGGTAACTTTGGGTAGGTGATCTGCCCCTTTAATTAGACAGGAACAATTCTAGAATTGTATACAGGGGGTGGAGCCTACCTTCCCTCCTTGGCTGCAGCTAGCCAACCAGCTCCAGTAAGATTTGTTCCTTGGTGAAGACACAGGCAAGAGAACAATTATGCTATAGTTTTAGAAAAAAAAAAAAAAAATTTCTGTTAGAACTGGAATACCACCATTAGGCGGATTACCATAACTGACAATGCCCTTAGATGTGGCTAGCTCGGTATCCAGGTCCTTTTGTGGACCTTAAGCCCTGAGGGGAAAATCTTGGGTTCAAGTTCTTTCCTCAGGAGTTGCCCACTGAGGCTTCTTCTTAATACATGGTAGTCTGAAGACAGAAGATCTGCAGGAAAGGTGAGCAACCCTTTGAGTTGTGCAGGTCCACATGTCCCACAGTGCCCCTCCGCACAGGGGTTTTACCTTTGGAGTTCCTATTGCACACTCCTGCACTCATTGTGTTTATCTATATGTCTGTTGGGTGTTTTGGAGCAGGTTTATGTGGTAAACTTAACCCTTTAGCTGCTGCTTTTGCATCTTTGGGAGAGTTATTGACTGTTTCCTTACTGGGTTCAGTGTTTTTTGGGTATTCTAACGTGTTCTAGTGATGTTCATGTATTTTTGTTACTGTTTCAACTTTGCACAAAACTGAGTTTGGCGCCTTTTAAGGTGGGCTTTACCTCATAGACGCCATTACTCCATTTACTTCTATGGGACTGTACAGTTTGGGACATATCTCTGCAACCGCTCAACATAGCGACTTCAGAGATGGCTCATTTTAATTGTCTGCCCTTGCTCTGTCACCCGGTTAACATTTTATGTGTGTTGGGGGGCTCAGGGGGCTTTGGGCCATGAGCGCTTGCTTTGCGCACTCATTCCTGATTGGCACCTGCTGCGACAGCCATTTTGTGTCTTTTCCAGAATGAGTATCCTATGCAGGGCTTGGCCTCGCCTTCTCTCCTCTGCAGATTAACCCTTCGTCTGCCAGATAAGTCTGTTTTAGCAATTTCTGGGGTGAAATTTTAATCTTACACACTGTATTTGGGTGATTCCTTATACTTTAAACGTTTTGACACTGTGAGAATGTCTTATCTGTTAGAGCTTGGGGCCAGGCCTAAGATTAAGGACCCTGGGGTCTCTGTGTCCCCTATTGCACATTGCTCCTCATGTCATTCAGGGTTACCTAGAGAATTCTCAGGTCATTTATGCCCAGCATGTTCTGATGTCCCTGAGTCTCTCCCAGGGACCTCCAGCCATTCATTAGAACCAGTGTGGGCGCAAGAGTTCAAGGCTGCTACTAGGGACCTTTGGTCTACATTGCAACTCTCTCCATCCCAGTTACAGGGGGTCTTCCATTCTTGGCAGACCCCTTCTTCAGACAAATCTTCCCTGCCAAAACCGCAGGGAGTACCTGACTTATCAGATTCCTCTAATTAGGAACTGTTGGTGGATTCAGATGTTGAGGTTCAGATGTTCTGCTGTGGGCTCCTCTCAGTTTTTTTGGGGACCCCTTTGAGGCTGAACCTGAGCCCTCGGCTGAGGGCCTGATAAGGGCTGTCTTGACTACCCTAAACATTCCCTTAGTTCAGGAGGTTTCTTCAGATCCCTCTGATATGTGTCAGGAGCCTAAAAAGCCCCTTCTTGTTTTCCACCTAATCCCACTCTTGACCACCTTGTGTCTGAGTGGAAATCTCCAGACAGGAAACTTTCTGTTTCCAAGAAATTTGCCAAGCTTTATCCCTTCTCCTGAGGCGACAGTTGCTCAGTGGGTTAAAGCCTACCCCAAAGTGGATGCTCCTATCTCCAGGTTATCTATTGCCTTGCCAGTTTCTGATGGGTCTGCTCTTAAAGACTGGACTGACAAGTGTCATAGATAATATCCAAGAAAGTGTTAAACAAGAGAACCTATTAGGTTGGATACCTTCACATAAATAGATAAAATTACATTTGAGAACTTTACACTATATTAGGTATTGACATGCTACGTCACAGTAAAGAATTGATTAAAATAATCAATCCCGCATATTTGTGCAAAAATATATATATTTAAGTAAAATATAATATATATGTAAACAACAATTATATAAATGAGTGACCAGCAATTACAATAGATATAGAGTAACTCAAACCACAATTATCACCATTAGGATTACCAGCAATTAAAGGGTTAACCACACATAGGTATATTCAGAGATATTAAATAACAATAATTGAACTCCGCAGCATAGAAAAGGATAATTGATCCTATAATTACAATAAAGTTGGCAGCAGCATATATGAATACCTCTGCCCCAGAAACTGTATAAACTGTGCTAATTGAGGTTTAAGGTAGGTTGTCAGGTGAGCAAACTTTAATATTAAGCCAGGTCCTCTGACAATTTCCTTATACCATATATAATAACCAAATTTAGAGAAACTAACTGGAATAAAATCCCAGATTGAAATCACTATAAATTATCTACCGATTTCAAATATTGCATACCTTCTGAATAAAACATATAAATTGCATTTAAAGTGGAACTACCACCCAATAATAATGGATTAAAGAGAAATCTCTATTCTTCATGGACTGACAGCAAGACGGAGGGTGGACATCTTGCCCCAGTGACGTCCATGCGCCTGCGCTGTCAGTCCCTTTTGGAGAAGGTCGGCTCCAAGCAATACGCTCCTTCTTGCTGTCAGTCCATGAAGAATAGAGATTTCTCTTTAATCCGGTAAGAATTCTGGAGACTAGCGCTACTGAGCAGCTAGTCGCCAGATGGGCAATGTGATGCTATCTTATTATTGGGTGTTAGTTCCGCTTTAATATAGTCAGTAATAGATTATACTAAGAATATACTCTGAATCAATACAAATAATATATGTCTAGACAGTATATTAAACTTTGTGCAATATATATCACAAATATGACTATAGCAGTCCTATGTAAAACCTATAGGGTACTCCAAGGGTTAAATCACTAGTAAAATATAGGATGCCACACCCAAGATGGCTGCTACTTTTTTTTTTTTTTATTGAGATTTTTAAATAAACTTCTCATTGTGCAAAAGTTTAGACCCAAAACATACACAAAGAAATCCAAAGAAACACCACAAATTAAATAGACAAATAGCAGTTAAAGGGTTAAGTGAATTAAAAAAAATTCTCCAGTTCAGTATTAGCTATATAATCTTTCCAGAAAAACAATATTATATTCTAGAAATACCAAGAATTATATTAACTAATAAATAAACCAAGCTATTTAACTATATTACACTTATCTGGCAAAATATAACAATTTACCAATAAATTAATACATTCTGCTTAATTCAGAATTACTACAGCTAATATAGCTTATTATAATGGATCCCAAATGGTTGGCCAGTCCAGTTAAGACAAATTATAAGAAAATTAGGTTTATTCAAATGTAGAAGAAATATATATTTGACTTTTGCAGACTTTAAATAAGGAAAGATGTACAGTTACCAGTCCAATAAGTGTGGATTTCTTAGGATTTCTTTAGCAGACAGCCAGGTATATAGCAGGAATTGAAGAGCCAGGAACCAAAAGGAAAAAAGCCCATTCTCTCTCAAAACTTACATATTTATAATGTAAAATTACACTTATCAGAATCTCCTCTAATATCCCTATGACATTACGCATATTATGGAAAAATTCCAGAGCACTAGTAATATCGCTGTTTAACCTGGAGATGTCGCTTTTACTCCATAAAAATTTTACATGTGATATCTGGATCTGTTTTATCAACAGATGAGAATGGCCACAAGGTCATTAGACTTGGCATAAATATGTCACTCTACCAGACTTTCCCAAATGAGTATAATCTTACTTTAGACTTGGTGTCTAGCACATAATCGTATATATCCATAAATGACTTTCATTTTTTTTTTTTTTTTTTTTTTTTTACCCCCTACCTTGAAACAAAGGCCATTGTTTTAACATGAGATCATTTACACACATCTAAAAAAACAGACTTTTAGAGAATTTGGTTTAAAAGAAAAATTAACCGTTTCTTCCCCATCATGGCAATGTCTCTGACACAAGAAACTTGATGTTTCCCTCAAGTCTATTTTTGCCACTGCTGGTACTGCCATGCATCCAGCTTTCTCTGTGGCATGGGTTAACCGGGCCATTGCGGTCTGGACTGAACAGCTCACCTTGGCTGTCCGTCAGGGTGCGGCTTCTAGCCAACATTTCTGAGGCCCAGCACTGTTTCTGCTGCCTTATTTGATGCGGTCTGTTTGGTGGCTACGGTTTCCACCATGTCTGTGGTTGCCAGATGGGCTTTTTGGCTCAAGATCTGGTTTGCTGACACTGCTTCCAAGAAAGCCTTGCTAGCCTTGCCTTTTCAAGGCACTTCATCGTTTGGGCCAGATCTCAAGGATCTGATGAGTGAGGGTACAGGGGGTAAAAGTACCCTTCTGCCTTTGGTCCCCAGGAAGAAAATCTCTCTCAAGCGTAATAGTTTTTTTCATTCACTTCAGACTGAGACACGTCCGGCGAACCAGACTGCTCCCTCAGTTCCGCGTGCCTCCTCCAAGCCCAAACAGCAATGGAAGCCCAAGGTCTCCTCCAAGCCTAAGGCTTCCAAGCCTTCTTGGGCATGACTCCCCGAACCCAGGTCCCCACTCTGCTGTGGGTGGCTGTCTGCATCACTACCACAGTGTCTTAGAGGATTCAGTGGCGGACCCGTGGGTTTTACAGGTGGTGGCGGAAGGGTAAAGGTTCCATTTTGTCTCTCTTCCTCCCTTTCGTTTTTTCCCTTCTCATATGCCCCAGGGTGCAGAGAAACAGCATCTCTTCAGTGGTGCTATCCAGGTCCTTCTGGACAAGGATGTTCTGAAACCTGTTCCAGTTCAGGACAGAGGTATGGGTTTTTACTCAAACCTCTATGTGGTCTCCAAGAAGGACGGCGGTTGTCATCCTTTTTTGGATTTGAAGGATCTCAATTCCTTTATGATCAGGACTCATTATCACCGGGTGTCCCTAAGGACAGTGATTGCTGCCATGTCCCCAGGGGAATTCCTTGCCTCTCTGGATCTTCAGGATGCGTATCTACACATCACCATTCATCCAGAGAGCCAGCAGTATCTCCAATTTGCCTGCGACCAAGGGCATTTCAGTTTTCAGCTCTTCCCTTTGGTTTGACTTATCTCCTCAAGTCTTCTGTGTCCTGAGAGCTTTAGTGTCCGTCCTCCACTGGGACTCCATACATGGGCGACCTGCTTTTGAAAGCCCCCTCAGAGGAACTCCTTCATCAGCAGGTTCAGGACTGCATTCATGCTCTCACCCATCACAGGTGGATCATCAACATGGACAAGTTGGATCTTGTCCCATCCCAGCGGCTGGTCTTCCTGGGCCTTCTCTTCGACACTCGGCAGAGCATGGTGTTTCTCACAGACGAGGTAGCTCACCAGATCACCCACAGGGATTCTTCTGTTCTGTTTCACAATCTAGTTCCAGCCATGGAGCTGTCCTCTCTAGTGGGGAAATTCATCTCCACCATAGAAGTGGTCCCATTTGCCATGGCTCACATCAGGGAACTCCAGAGGTTTGTGATCCAGGTGTGCAGGGGTCAGCCAGACCTCCTGAAGACGTCAGTATCCCTTCCTCTTCATGTGGAACGGAGTTTGTCGTGGTGGCTCGACCTCTCCAGTCTGCTAAAGGGCAAGTCCTTCCTGGTATCCTTCTGGAACACAGTGACGACGGACGCCAGCCTCTCCGGCTGGGGAGCAGTACTGGGTCGCCTGAGTGCTCAGGGTCGGTGGTCTCTGGAGGAATCTCTCCTTCCCATCATCGTGTTGGAGCTTCGGGCAATATTTCATGCCTTTCGTCATTGGACATCTCAGCTGGAAGACTGTCCAGTCTGGGTACAGTCCGACAATGCCATGGCTTACATCAACAAGCAGGGCAGAACAGGAAGTCTTGCCGCTTGGTTAGAGGTCAAGGCTGTATTGTCCTGGGCATAAGAACACGTTCCTGTCATATCTGCAGTGCACATTCCTGGTGTAGACAACGTCATGGCGGACTTTCTCAGTCGACACACAGTGGATAGCGGAGAGTGGGAACTGCACCCAGAGGTGGGGGTCTTCCTTACATCAACCTGATGGCAACAAGACACAACAGGAAGGTTCCAAGGTTCTCGATGGAGGGAGGTGGTGGATGCCATGTCCATTCCTTGGTTATTTCCTCTGGTCTACATCTTTCCTCCCCTCCCAATGTTGCACAGGGTGTTACAGAAATTGCGACTGGAATGCTGTCATTCTGATTGCTCCGTACTGGCCTCACCAAGCTTGTTGTCCGGAGTTTCTGGATCTATCACTGGCGGAACCATTCTGGCTCCCTTGCCAGACCTCCCCCCCCCCCCCGTAACACCCAGGGGGTTTGGCCTCTTAGAAGGAACTGTGGAAAGTATTTAATATGGGTTTTTTTTTTGGATAAAACAGTGAATTTCTTTGTAACAACTGAAGGGGGAAATACCATCTGAAGTTCCCAAGGACTCTTAACATATTGGTAATTGTATTTAAGGATTTCTTGTGTTTCTCCCATTTTATTTTATGGACTGTTTTTTGCTTATGTATAGTCTTTATTTCTGTATGTCCTTTATTTCTGTATTTTTGTATCCTGCACTGTGAAGCCTTTTTTCAGATTAAATGTTCAATTAATCAGTTCTTGTCTTTGTTCTCTAATATGAACTCACTACTCTGAAGGAAGCTCAACTAGAACACGCTACTAAAGTGTAAATTCTATATGACGCCCAGATATAAGGTCTTGGTGGTGGAAACAAATTGTAGTACTGAGGTGATAGTGCCGGAGGAATTTCAGGGGTTAATTTGGTGGTTGCTAGGAATAGTAACTGGTAACCAAGGATCTGGTATTGTTAACCCTTTCACTCCCACTGTCTCAGCAGGGCCTATAGCCTTCACTTGTGACACATGCAATCTATAATTTTAAGGAAGTCCCTAACATAACTTGCCACTTATCAAGGTTGTAAAGAAGGGCACAAAATATAAATTTACAGATATTGTTAGGTTGCACAGTTATAACAACAAAAATTTCCATTGTTTAAAACAAATTCCATAAAAATACATAAACTCAACATTCACAGGTTTGCTAAAGCGGATGTTCACGGCACCCTGGTTGAGAACCACTGTGCTAAATGATGGGCTTCTCCCTGATTGGCCATGTCTGAGCACAAATTAAGTGTAGGACCCTGAAGACCGAGGAGGATTCCTGTTTTCAACAGTGCACAGGTCTTGTGAGTATGCCTGTCTGACTAGCAGCCACATGCTAACGGTCTGTGGTAGAATCACTGCACTCTGCTCTTGTTTTCTGTCTGCCCCATTCCACTTCCCAATCTTTCTGGACTTGCTAAAATGTTACCTTGTTTTAGTCTATCTTCATTATGGGCCAGTGGAGCCTTTAACCCTTTGAATGCCAGAGGAGTACAGAACGGATTGCAAAGCCGATGCATTCCGTACCCCTCTGGCACTCAGAGTTAAAGCAGAACTATTACTCCAGATAAAGTGGCCCCAAATAATTATTCATCTAGCGATAAGCATAGAAATAGTAGTATTATACAGAATAAGTCCAGCGTTCATAAGAAATCCTACTTGATCCGAGACTGACAGGCAGGCGTCAGCACAGACATCTTGCCTTGGAGGCATCTGTGCACCGCAATGTCTGTTCCAGTTCCCTCCAGGCTTGGTGAGGAGTAGCATTGTGACTGACGGTGCAAGCACTCCGATTCCTCTGAAGCAAGAAGCCTGCCTGTCAGTCTCCGATCAAGTAGGATTTCTTAATAAAGCTGTACTTATTCTGTATAATAGTATTTCTCTACTTATCTCTATATGACTTTGGGGGGCACTTTATGTGGAGTGATGCTCTTTAATAAATGGGCTTTTGTGGAGATTGTGAGGGGCACGAAAAGTACAATTCATTCCCCCCCCTCAAATCTCAGTGAGTAGGATGGGGAGGTTCTATGCTTGTCCTCCTCCTGTCTTGCTACAAAGTGCCACACACTCTCTCCTTTGTTTTGTGTGTAGGTGTCCGTTGACACCTTAGGTTCATAGTATCTTCATTTCTTCTCTTTTGGAACTAGTCTGTGTTTTGAGGGTTTTTTTTTCTCTTCCTTCCTGGAATTTTGGTGCAGTAGTTTTGGTATATCCCCATGATTCTTGTGTTCCATATAAGGTGTAAGAAAAGGGGATTTTTGTGTACTTAAAGCGGAACTAAAAACTTTTACAAAGATGGCCCCAAATAATTCCTCATCAGGTGGCTAGCTGCTCAGTAATTCTAGCTGCCAGAATTATTAACTCGTTAATACAAATTATTCACTACTCCGGGACTGACAGGCAGGACAGAGTGCATACATCTTTCCATAGTGACAATACTCTACACATCCCTCCTAGTTCTTAAAGGGCTAACTTTGCTCTGAAAATCCAGAGTTCCACTGAACACAGTCTAGGACCAATGTAATACCTAGGCTGTCTACCTGGATGATTTAGGATGTCTCATTCAGACTGCAAAAACATTTTTGGTAAAAAGGTATGAACTAAAATGGAGCTCCATAAATATTTTCAGCTGCATGTTGCAGTCTTTGTTCTACTTTGCAGTTTATCGGAGGTGGAGTCTCAGTGCACCTGCACCAGCATTCTTCCATTGTAACAAGTTTCGATTAATTCCAGCATGGTGTTTGTTGTGCTGAGATTGGGTGAGTGAAGCTCCCATATTATCACAGTCTACCTTTGAGGCCTAAAGCGAGTATGTGCTTTTACCTTTGTAAGGTCGCCGGCCGGCATGGCCTCCGGCCACTTCCTCATGGCTTAGTCATGTTTCAGGCACTGGCACAGACGCCTGTTTATGGGCCTAATTGTGTCCCGCCTCCTTCTGCAGCTTTATAAACCTCACTGAGGCCAGGACTACTTGCTCTTTTGTGGTGTTCCTGTGCACATCTAGTTTGTCCCTCTGACCCTCTCTTGGCTTACGTTGTATCCTGGTGTTCAATCCTTGGCTTGCCTGACACACTCTCACACACACACACACACACACACACTCACTCTCTCTCTCTCTCTCTCTCTCTCTCTCTCTCTCTCTCTCTCTCTCTCTCTCTCTCTCTCTCTCTCTCTCTCTCTCTCTCTCTCTCTCTCTCTCTCTCTCTCTCTCTCTCTCTCTCTCTCATTACTGGCTTGTCCGACTACCCGATACTGTTCCTGATCGTGGCCTGTCTGACTGACGCTCCGTTTGTGCCTTGCTCCTGTCTGACTACCGCTAGTCCGATCCAGGGCGCGCGCCTTTACCTCCGCTTGGTTCCTTCCATTTGCCTCCAGGCAGCTAGTGCAACTTAGTCTCGCTCCTGGGCACTCACCTCTTACGTTTACCTGTTGCCTGGCTTAGCACTTGCGGTCCGACCTATGCTCTGTGCCTCCTGGTTGCCTTCAGTAAGATGGGAGCAAGACAAGCTGCACTCCTATCTGGCTGCATCTATCTAAGCACCTACGCTGCTGCCTCGAGTGGTGCTACCAGTTACGCTATTGGTATCGGTGGTTTATTCGCTCTTTGCCTCCACTGGGTACATTCATGTACTAGTACCATCGTTCCTTCCTGTTGTGGTAGAGCCAAGTCTGTTTCTAAGACTCAGTACCATAGACCTACGGTGGTTGTGTCAGCTTCTGGGTACTGGACTAGACACTGTCCTCATGTCTCTCTCCCCTCTGACTGAGGAAGTGTTCATTATTACTACTAGTATTCTGCTTATCTATTGCTCAATAAATTGGTTTAAATTCACTTGTACTATTTTGTGTGTTTCTTTACTGAGAGTCCGTGACACACAGTTACGCAAATGTTCATTCAGTGAGGCTTCAAGTACGTGGATGTCCCCGAAGGACGGATGTACATGTACGTCCCGGAAATCCGGGTCCCCGCGCGGCTGAATGCCGTTTGGGGACTCCGGAATAGATTGCTTAAAAAAATAAAAAAATCAAAAAAAAAAAAAAAATCCCATGGATGTTAAGTGACGGCTGTGTGCGTAGCAGCCGGTCACTAAGGAGTTAAAGTGAGCATGCCAAGTTGCTATTTTACTTAGAAGCTTCCTTCCTGTGTGCACTGTATGGCCGAATTATGATGGGATGTGCATTTGCACAACCTATATATACATATGGACAAGTGGAAGGTGGATACAATTTGGAAGAATAACCCCTTTAAAGGGATAGTAATACTTAAGTATTACTAATCCCTATAGGAAAGTACTACACACAAAAAAAAAAAAAAAAAAAAAAAAAAAGTATTGCCCCCGTGTCATCTCTCAAACCTTTATGGTTTGAGAGGTGAACGCTTCTAAAATTGCCCTCCCCGTAGTCAGCATGCTAGCTGACTGAAGGGAAGAAAGTCGTACGACTTTCAGGCAGCTCTCCAGCACAGCCGGATCACGTTCCTAAAAAAGAAAACTTTCACTGAAATGATCTTCTACGAGTGCTTGGTTTGCAAGCACACGTAGAAGACCGTTTTAGTGAAAGGGTTTTTTTTTTTTTTTTTTTTTTTTTTTTTTTTTTTTAATTAATGCGATCGCGGCTCTGCTGCAGAGCTGCCTGATGATCTATGACCGGATTTCCCTTCAGTCAGCTAGCATGCTGACTATGGGGGAGGGAGAGAGCAACTTTAAAAGCGATCATCTCGCTTTTTTTTTTTTCTTTTTTTTTTTTAAGTAGTACTTTCCTATAGGGATTAGTAATACTTAAGTATTACCATCCCTTTAAAGAAAATGGAACTTAAAATGTATCCTATATTATAATTCGCGAAGGATGTTTGTCAGAAGCCGTCATGTGAAGTAGAGACGGCTGCGCGTGCTGCAGTCATGCGCATTACAGACTGCTTGCACCACGGCTTATACGGAGGAGGGCGCTCCGAATTCAGACCCGAGTCCTCTCTGTTCACCTTCCTGGGACAGCTTGGTCCCAGGAAGGTGCGCAGAGAGGACTACAATTTGAATTTAGTGTGCCCTGCTCCATATCAGCCGCCTCGCGGGAAGTCTGTAATGCGCATGACTGCAGCGCCACCACTGTTGGCCCCTGTACACTGGTTTTAAAACTATATAATTGAAATAGTTCATGTTGGTAGCACTATCTGCTAAGCTGTATATATGCCTGGGTGCAAATAGATAAATCATACATACAAGTTGCTGGAGGGTGGACGGCACTCAGAGGACGTTTGTGAGTGCCGTCCACCCTCCAGCAACTTGTGTGTGTATGTATATATAATAAGTAATATAGCTTAATTCTATCTGAAGGAGGCATAGGCTTATTTGACATATATTAATAGCACAATTTAAAATTCACCAGCAATTGCAATAACACACTCATTGCAGTCTTAGATTTCATTAAAGAACAGGGTTTAAAAATAAATAGATAAATAGATAGTAATGGATATTTACACTTTAAAAGTGGACATCTTAGAGTATGGCTATGGAAGGAGAATATACCTTTTGGGCAGCTACAAAGAATCAGGATGAATTGTGTTAAGAGTGAATGTGGAAGTTGCGGCCTTAAAGAATAAATAAAAAAAAAATGAAAATATATATTCTTCTAGAAAAAATTGGAGGACCTATAGGTTTCCTTGCTTTGCTCAGTTGGAAAAATCCAGTGTGGTGTTTTTATATAAATTCTTTTAAGTCATGGCCTGTTGGATGTAACTGGATACTGTGTTGGAAACGGTGGCCTTGGCTGCTACGTGACAGAAAACACTGATGGCTACCATCAGTTGAACAGCTTCATTTTAGTTCTTTGTTGCTGTTTTAGGCCATGGAACTCCACTTCTTTTGGAAGGCCCAATAAATCCTATACCTTTTTTGCTTTCTCTGATATTTCTATTGTTTGCTTACACGTTTACACTGTATTTTATGGTTTCTTACATTTATATTTGTTGTACAAACATATAGATTATACAATACTTAAAGTGGATCTAACACATATAGATAAGCAATGCTCATGCACTCAAAGGGTTAATATGTTACACTTTTTTTTTTTTTTTTTTTTTAAATCCAGTTATCTGCGCAAAAAATTCAAGTTTAAAATGCAGCTTACTTCTGTCTTGCAGCACCGCCTCTGCTCTTGTCCCACTACCCAGTATCCTCCGATGACGGAGGCTTTCTTCTCTAAGCTTCAGCGATCTCATATCTAGTCAATGAGAAAGCTCCAGCTTACAGAAAGGCAGCCTCTGTCATCGGAGGATGCTGGGTAGTGGGACAGCAGCAGCCTCTGTGAGGCAAGTAGCGGCAAGCGGAAGTAGGCTGCTGGGCACCTTTTAAACATTAATTTTTGCGCAGATAACGGAGTTTTGTCAAAAATTAGTGACATGTTTAACTTTTTCATTAAATGCTGTAATGAGCATTACTTTTCTATTTGTGATAGATCCACTTTAATTATAGTATTCTCCATTTAGGGGCCTCAAGCTTGTGTTATACATAAGGTTATCAATAACCCAGCAGCTTAGAGCAGGTCTCAAGCAACTGCTGGTCTTAGAGGTTGTATCATCCGCATCCAGCTGACTGTTGATTTGAGGATAATGTGAATTGAGGTCTACCAACAGCTGTACACTGCAGGTAACCAGTCTCTGGGTTAGAATGAACAGCTTGTGGGGCCCTGGTAACCCAACCCTTTCTTCTTCCTCCGTATGGGAGGACACCACTGCAATGCAGAATATTCCCTTTAGTCATATCGGTGCTTGGATGTATACTAAAATTATTTTCTGTTTGTTTTGCTGCGTCTTTTTA
Organism: Rhinophrynus dorsalis; assembly: GCA_037306005.1. Lineage (NCBI taxonomy): Eukaryota > Metazoa > Chordata > Amphibia > Anura > Rhinophrynidae > Rhinophrynus > Rhinophrynus dorsalis. The sequence continues at coordinate 97,767,709 of CM074724.1, read as the reverse complement.
AAAACATTTTTGAAGACTGTTTTATCGATTTGTAAATGTCCCCAACACATTGCTTTGCAATTCCTTATAGGAGTGTTATATTTTGTCAATGGGAAAAAAAAAACATAATTATATTGCTGCATTGTGAAACAAGGATAATTCTCCTGCAGAGAGATTCTTTATGGTAGTTACTACAGCTGCTGAATTAAGATATTCCTTGTGCCACAGAGAAACCAGTGGGCCCTATGTTCAAAAGAAAATTGGGGGAGTTCTGGGGCAAACCATTTATATTGTAGGGGAGAACTAAAAATTCCAAAAATACCCTTTGATTCTTATGGAGTTTTAACCCCTTGTATGCCAGAGAGATCTCCATGCATTCAAGGGTTTAAAATCCCCATTTAAATCCAAGGGCATTTTTGGGAATTTTTAGTAACCCCCTGTGCTGTAAATGGCTTGCTCCAGAACTCCTCCGCTTTACATTTAAACATAAAATATTATGTTTTTAGTATTTTTTTTTCTCCTTTTTAATATAGAATTGGGATTGAAGTAGTTAACGTTTTGAGATGCAATATAAAGTTTGGTTGAGCAACACATTTCAATAAGTTGTACTTCTTTTGGCTTGCAAAGCGTTAATAGAAGAAGATACTTGCAGATATGTTTGAAACGCATTTATCTGAACTGTCAGTTTGTTTACCTAAATTCTGTCACCATGGCTAATTGTGTGGCAGAGAAGCTGCTTTAGTTTAATTTTCTTGTTTATTTTGCAGTATGGGATTGCTCTATCCTTGCATTAACATTCGAAGCCTAGGGATTGCTCTTTGAAATGGCTTTTTCCTTCGATTCCGCGGGTAGATAATAGTTTATTGACCTGCTCTCGATTCAGAGGTTGAAGATGGAAGATGTGACTAGAATAAGCAGATGCTGATTTAGTTCCAGAGCTGGCAGGGGAGATGTTGAAATTATTTTGATGGTCCGCCAGTAGTACAAAATGTTCTTTGAAGTTGATTGCTATTCTGAAGAAGGTGTTTGTTTACCTGACCTCTATGTGTTATTTGATAAGGCATCTAATATATAGATTGCATGATAGTGTTTGCAACGCTCTAGAAAATACATTGCTGCTTCACTGCAAGAAGAACCTACAAAATCCAATTTAACCATGCCATCTTGGTGACTTCCAGTTGTCAAAAGAATGTCATTGAAACCTGCAGAAGTGTGTCTCAGTGTGTATGGATTGATGCGTGTAAGATGTATGAATCTACCTCTACCACTTCTTTGATGTTATCCATCAACTTATGCAACTGCACTTTGGGCTATGTAGGAGAGTGATCACTTAAGTGAGTACGGGCTCTCCCTCCATATTTAAAACTTTTTACTGCAAGCAGCCCCAGTGCACTTTCACAATAGAAGGTGCAGAGAAATGGTGCAAAGTTTCACCAGTTTCCTCTCTACCTTTTAGTGCATAGCATTAAGCAACGCTCAGAGGAAAGGAGTGCCTCGCACTGCCTATAACCCCCTCGAGCAAGCAACGTTAAAGGGATAGTAATACTTCGTTTTAACTTTATTTTATTTTGTAGGCATTAAAAAAACATGAAGAATGATATAAGTCTTATCTCTCAAACATTTATGGTTTAAGAGATATTCACAAGCAAAGTTTCCCCCTCCCGCCCCTGTAACACTTCTCAGCCAGGGCAGAAGGGCGGTGCCCAGGTAGACTGCAGAGAGGGACAATCTTCAATTAAGATAAGGGAAAAACCTGAAAAGCTTGTCAAGGGGGGCAGGGATTTCATTGTTTTCATAGGAATAAGAGTGTCCCCTTCTGCTATCTGTCTGGTCTATGGACTGCATTCCACATCTGAGAAGAGATGGCTTACACTAGGTAAAAGGGGCGGGAGGGGGAAACTTTGCTTGTGAATATCTCTTAAACCATAAAGGTTTGAGAGATAAGACATATCATTCTTCATGTTTTTTTAATGCCTACAAAATAAAATAAAGTTAAAACGAAGTATTACTATCCCTTTAAGGAGAGACATTTCAGAGTAGCTTATTAAATCAGTGTTTGGCATGGGTCAAGTTTAGTACAGAAACTTATTACATTGAATCCTATTTGGGCACATTTATCAAAATTTTGTAGGCCACTGGCACTGGAGTGTTAGTGCAGTAGTCTGAAACAGTGTTCAAATTCCATCTCTGACCGACTGGAAGGAGTGGATGGGAAAATATTAACTCCTTGGATGCCATAAATGTTTTCCTTAATATAAATTGCTTTTAAGGGAATAGGAGTACTTTGAAAAATAATATAGAATACAAATGTTGTTTTGAAATAATTGTGACATGAAAATAGTGTGGTGATACACGCTGGGCAGATGCCCCTTATTTTCCCTGCTTTGCAGATAAGTGTTCTCCATTCCAGCCGATCTTCTTAGTGTTTGTTGTACGAATCACTGTTTTTTGATGAACTACCTATGGTAAAACCGATCCCTTAATATTGGATATTATCTACTATTTATTTTTTTCTATTTTAATATAATTTATCTGTGTACACTAGTGCTTTCTAATAAATGTTATGATATGGAGGATTTCCTATTGCTATTTGAGCTTTCTCTATGTACAAATTACCTGTTTGTCCTGGTTACTGCATTTTCTAATTACATTACTTTTGTTGAGAGCGTATGTATTGGGGTGTCATGTAGCAGTTAATTCCACTTCTAAATGATTCATTTATCTTTGGTATTTGATGTGTGATCTGTCGGCAGAGGTGGTCTTTTGTCTGTAACCATATGAATGCCAGATTGTTATCCAACACATTACAATGCAATAGTCTGGATAACTCTTCTGCCCTCAGAGGGTGAAGACCAACACCCTGTTGTCCTTTTCCAAACTGAAGGGGACAGATTGTTTGAGCCTATTTAACCTTTTATATTCCAGAGTTGTGTGCATCACATTACAAAGCAACACATTGCCTCTCTCTGGTCCTCTAAGAGGATAAAGATTACAAATTGCTGTGATCAGAGTTTGAGGTCATTTGTTCCTACTAGCAGCTGTAATGTTTGCTTCTATGGACCTGATGTCCAGGGCTAATTGAAGATGTTATCTCTTGAAAAAAGGGCCATTAGGATTTTCTGGCCATAGTAAAGTAAGTGCAAGGTCTTTATTTGAAGTTGTTCTTTACATTATACGTACAAACATACTTAAATTCTAGTGCGTAAAATATAGGCACACTTTCTCACTCTGACACCCTCTTGTGTACACTCAAACGCTGTAGCCAATGTCCATAATTGATCAGACATGATCAATACTGGATAGCTACCTTTGGCCTAAATTGGAAAACAAAAAGCATGTTCATTTTCTATAGCTTTTGCCAACTCAAGCAAAAAGGGCATATTTGTTTATCCTCGGAGATTCGTAGCTACCAGTGAGTAGTTCTCTCTACTCTATTTAGGTCCAGTAGTTGAAATCTGCTCCCTGGTTATCTGCAGCCAACCTCACAGAGCTTTCATCTGAAGTGCCCAGTAGTGTCCGACCAACTGAAAGTAATGCAGATAGAGCGCTACATAACTTTTTCATGGTTTTCCTGCCAGAAGCTACCCTAATAGCTCTGTAATGTCCTTACAGATTAACCCTTTAAGTGGCAGCGGTACCCAGCTTATTGTTTTGCTTACCTCTCTGGCACTCAAAGGGTTAATCTGCTTTGTCAAGATGACCTGTGTGGTAAGAGTTGTGGACAGTGGGTCGACAGTGCGACTCTATATTTACTCGCCCATTGTAACAAAGTTTGTCAACTTCTGTTATATCCATTAATGTCATTTAAATGTAAAACCCTCCAGTAACATTAGACCTGCACAGTAATATGGGATAGTATCCTTCTCACCGTAAGGACTAATGATGTGCCATGACAGTTTGGCACGTAAGGAAAAGTGACAGTCCTGGCACGTCATGGACTTCTGGGGTCCCTGCATGACTGCATGCCGCTCAGGGATCCTGGAATTCAATGCTCCAAAAAAAAAACCCAAAAAACTGCCGGCTGCACGACGCGCATCTGTCGTTAAGGATGTGAATACACTATCAATCATAAAACTTGTGGCTCACTGGCCAAAGGTTAGGTCTTTAGTTAATATGCTGTTTTTCTGCTAATAATTGTGCATCTTGTAACAACAATGTATCATGCTGTTAAGGTGGTCAGTCATTTCCTGTGCAGCACTTAGTTTCTTCCCATTCTTTTCAATAACAAAGAGTGGGCAAAAACGACTTTTAGTGATTTTAACATGTACAATTAAAAGTTCATTTACTTTCAACATGTTTTAGAGTAGGTCTGTACATTTTTTATTGAATAAATATAGCTCTCGTTCAAAGAGAGATTGGTGACACTTGCTCTGTTTTGCTTTGATGCCTATTGTCTAGTCTTTTATATATACTCTATGGGAGCAGGCATTCCTGCTTTTATAAGGGCTCCCACTGATTGATTGGGATCATTTTATACATGTGATACGATAATGACAACCTTTCTGAATACAAAAGCAATGGGAGCTAATCACAATCTGATGACCATGGTTAAATATACTTATTTCCCTTAACCCTTTTGAGTGCCAGGGTGCAATTATCATGTTTTAATAAGTCTACTCTTACTTGATACAGAAGACTCATGTGGACACTCGTGCAGGACAGCAAACTGATTTGTGAGACTTCAGTCTCTGGAGTTCAACTTCTTCCCACAGGACCAGCCAGTACACTGGGACTCATTTTGGACCCCAGTTGCCCTTTGGTCCTCCAGGGCTCACAGTACAGCCCATGTTTTTTTTTTTTTTTTTTTTTTTTTTTTTTTTGTGGTTCTACTCCCAGGGGAGTACATGATAGTTGCCCTTTAAAACCCAATATCTTATCAGCTTGGACAGTTGAGCCATCCATTATTAGAAAAGTTGAATTGTAATCTATTCTGCCTGCATTTCTGACTTTGGCCATGGCATACAAAATCAATTTGATGATAGGAACTCTCTGGTAAAATTACCACATATCCCTTTAAATCAGGGAACACATACAAACACTCCAGGGCTCCGCTGATTCCTGTGCAGTCCTGCAGAATGATTTTTTTTTTTTTTTTTTTTATAAATGTTAGTGAATTTAAAGTGATTTATTGGTTGTCCGTTTACCTCTGTTTATACAAGCAAGTGATGGCGCTTCAGCAACCAATTCGGATCTGAAAACCTTATGGTTAACTTTCCCAAAAGAGATTAATACTCCTGCAGCCTTGACCCCTACAGGGATCTTATATTCCACATCAAAAATCCACATTAATCGTGCTTTATGAAGCAGAAATGGGCTAAATAAAGAGTTGGATTTATGATGTCTTTATATAATCTTCCATGCAATAAACCATCGACACGTGCCATCTGAATCTGTTCAAGTTATCCAGTCCATAATCATGATATCCTAGGAGGCTTTCCACAGCAGAGGCCAAATAGGAACTATATTTGCATGTCCCAGGAATAAAAACCTGAATTGAGGGAGTCTGACTCCTACACCAACTCCCAGCCTACCAAATGTATATATTTGTTTGGTCCTTACACTTTGAATATCATGACACATTTTCAGAGATTAATTGGCAAATCGAAATTTAATGTTTTGAGGGCTATCCTAGATACCATGTGTAAATCAACCACATCAATAACAGGAATAATAACATCATGCATACTATTTTCAAGCGGCTTATGATGAAATAAAGAATAGACTATATGTCTCAAGTTGGGTAAAAGACCCAAGATGAACTAATCATACTGTCAAAGGACAAAGCACATTGGAGGAATCTGTGGTCAATAAATGAGTACTATAGCCTTGCATCCCATGACTTCTCTAGAAAACAGTGTAGTTTGATAACCTCTTGCCCTCTACAAGGCATTCCTTGGTACTTCATTCACAAATCGTTTTATTGCTTTAGCACTGATGTATGTATAGAACTTAGTGAAGTATATCACCCCAATACCATTATGTCCCAAAAATGTGTTTCATTAGCATTCTCTGGGTTTCATCTATAAGGGTGGCAGTCTGGTACTAAAACTGCCTCCCACCTTTTAGATGTTTGCCAAATCTCAACACATTGATTAATTATGTTTTTTCACGTTTTGGCTACTTAATTACGTTTTTGCTATTATCATGAGATGTTTCACAACCATATGTCTTGTGTTCCATGATGATCAACCTTATTGCCACATTATATATTATGTCTTCACATACATTGAGAATACCACCACTTCCTCCTTTCAAGTTTAACACCACATGTTTATTGCAGTTCTAATTCTCCTATACTCTTTGTCTCCATGTATTGTTTTTGAGCGATATTGAGGGATGTGTTATCTAGTTCAATATAATTTATCTCTTATTACTTGCCGAATCAGATAAATTTAAATACCCCACCCAAAGAACATTTTGATTGGTAACAAACTTTAAATTAGGGAGCTTTAACAAGGGTCAACTAGGCGTTTCCAGAAGAAGGCACAAAGAGCGTGCCAAAACGTTTTGACTACTCAACTGCCACATGTGACGACAGACACCGGACTGCTACCATCAAGAGAACATGATGAAAAAGAGGAGGGATGGAGAAAAATGACCATTCTCCAACGGGGTTTAAGATAAGCCATGACTCTTCATAGTCCCGAAGTAAGAGGCCATCTACACTGGATTGAGGGACAAAAACAGAGTTCTCCATTTATTGTATTGTAGCATGCTATCTAAGCCTGCTCTCCAGTAAGAGGCCATCTTTAACCTATGTATTATCCACCCCTCCCCCCAGACAGTGCTCAATGAATCTTTAATAAATATTCCCTTTTCTACCCCATCATAGTACACTCTAGTTCCATCACTTGGACAGCAACCATTGTTTTCACATCTTAACCCTTATCTGTCCACTATTTTGGAGTTCACATATACTCTGGGACAGTATACAATGGTATTTGATATTTTTATTGTGCTTTTACTATTTATACTGTCATTAAATTTTGTAATTTTTCTATTACTTAGATTCCTTTTGCACTAAATATCTTTGACATGTGGATCATCCTTTGGATTTTGAACAACTAGTTTTCTTGAGACAAGCCGCAAAGAACTTGCTTAGGTGGCCCTTTAGGAACTTATACTGGGGTTATTCCTTCATCACCATTATTTTCCAAAGACTTTTGGAACATAATAAACCTTTGTGTTATCTCATTCATTTCCAATCCGCTCACTGGATCATTTCGAAGTACTACACATTATATATACAAATTTGATACCCTTTGGTGTATGGACTTTTCCCTCCCCTCCTCCTTTTTATCTTTTTAAGCTATCGGGCTCATGCAGTATTTGCCTCTATAGCTACCAGTCCTCTTACATACTCTAAACAACAGTTTATGTATAGCTATTTTGAGTGGCACTGTGTAGCAGTGTTCCCTCTGAAGGAGGCGATAACCAGTGACTGATCAGGCCATAGACCAGTGTGACTGTTGGAGTCTAGCAATCTGAAGAGTTTATTGCTTCCTAAATATGAAGTCAATCCAGCAGTAGATGTTTGAGGCAGGGTAGAAAGTATAGTTTAACTCGGTAGCATGTTTTTGTCTTTCAAGGTATCCTCCTAGAGCGAAGGTACAGAAGTGATCTTTATGAGTTCTAGTGTCAAAGGAAATAGGTTGGGATGTGATTAAGCTAGTACCTCTTTGGCTTTATTGAGATTATCTTGAAAAGTTTGGTTCGTCCTCAACTATTATTGTAGTAAATAGAGAGAGACGGACTGTGGTTTCAAGAAAAACATTTGTTAGAGATCGCTGCCCTTTAATAGCAGAACATAAATTTGGATTTGTATGGTATCTTTTCAGATGCAGTGGATCGGTAACAGCAGCATGTGATTATTACAACTGTGAATAGTGTGTAAATGTCTTATGAGAACTGGTATTGACAGGGTTTGTAGTGCATTAAGTTCAGTAAATATACAACTTACTGGAAAGTGCACATTCTGGTAGCTGAAAATTAAACCACCCTATTAACCAGCCACGGACTCAAAATTAAAAAATAATAAATAAAAAAAAAAAAAAAAAAATTCTGAGCAGAAGTACTGCACTGCAGCTCCAAATTACCCATGACGTTATAACTGGCTGAGCATTCAAAGACAATAATTGGGGTCACACATATGATGTTCCTGAGGCTTCAGATAAAAATCTGCCTAAGTCATGCAAATGCCGAAAGGACTCTGAGAATAGCTGATAAGCACTGTGTGTTTCTGCTTTGTTTAAAATTTAGTTATCATTTAAGACAATTAAATAGAATTAAATCACTGAAAGGGTGTGAGTACAGTAGACCACTGGTAGGCAATGGTTGTTTCTGGCTGCTGGGGGACTAAAACATCAATCCACCATTGTCTGGTTGAGGATGATGGGCATTGTAATTCCTTATAGCTGAAGAGCCAATGGTTGCCAACTGTTGCAACAGATCTATCCAAGGTACAAATGGTCACTCCAGAACAGTGATTCTGTGCTCCAGTCTTCAGGACAAACCAACGGGTCAGGTTTAAGGATACCCTCAATTAAGCACAGGTATTGCAATCAGAATGACTGACTGAACAACTAATTACCCATTTGTGAACAAGAAGGGGATGTCTTCAAAGCATGACCTGTTAAAGTGTTACATGGACTAACATTGAGAGTTAATGCTCTAAAAGATCTAGATTTAAGTAACTAATTTCACTGCTTTTGTATGGGCTCTTTTTGGGCTGCATAATAGTTGGCTGAAAACAGAGTCCCTAAGTCGCACTGGAGCTCTGTCTATTCCATCACAACCCGATGCGTAACATATTCCTCTACGGATCCATGTGCAAGAGCAGTGATTTTCAATGTTGGTCATCTGGATACAGCTACAGATCATATTTTCATTATATCCCTGCTTGATTACAGGTGAGTAATCATTGACTAAGACATTGTGATTGATCTAATTGTACTTAACTGGGATTCCCTAAACCTAAAATCCTGATCTGCAGCTGTGCCCTGAGGACTGGAGTTAAGAATCGCTGTTCTAGAGAACACGTTGTTTATCCTTTTTACTTTCTGACGGCTAAAATATAGTGTTACATGTGCCTTGATGCAGTGGCCATTCCTGCTGTTTCCTAGAGCTCCCAGTACCATAGCAATCTTGATAAGTGTCCCTGAAGTGATTACCCAGTATTAATTTTAAATGGGCTAATATAACAGAATATCATATGAGCATTGAGTACTAATCAATACATTTCCTCAGGGCTCAAAAAAATCCCAGGCACCAGGTCACCATGGTGACTAGAAATTGTGACCTGGGGCCGAGAAACATAGCCTGTATGCGGGGATGGAGTTTCCAGTCGGGGTAGGGCAAGTTTTAGCATTTTAAAATATACACAATCCTGTACATATAATAAAATGGACATAATGATGGATGTATTGGTCCCATAGTATGTACAGTGCAAAAAAAAATAATAATAAAAGTCCACACTGAGCTGAGGAGAATATATGGTAGCGATTTTTCTTTCATGGTTGTAACCTTGATCGCGAGGGGTCCTAATGCCTGACTTTTTAGATTTGTAACTACACATACTGTGGGACCAATAGATCCTGCATTGTGCATTTTCTTTACTATCAATGTGGAAGGGGGGACCTCTGCCCCCTCTCCCCCTTCAGTCTGGTTCTACTGGTAGTCACAAAGCCCCACATACTCTCTCATGTGTTCCTCCCAGCTGGTTCTACAGTTAAAGAGCCCCACATACACGGAGTAATCCCACCAGCCTTCTTACCCTGACCCCAAGCACCCCCCCCCCCGCCCAGCCTTATTGACTTGCCCACTGGTAGCCACAGATCCCCCATATACACTGTCTGACCCCTCCCCACCCCTCAGCCTGATTCGACTGACTTTAGCTCTTTTCTGATTTCACAAAACATAACCTTATTAAATGCTCTTGGAGTAGTACATGGGTGATAAAACACAAGTTTTGAACTATTTAACATATATGAATAGTTTTTACGCATACTAGCTGTAAGTGCTTGATATTTTAAGGTTAGATCAAACAATTTTTTGAAACTTTTTTAAATGTTGGTTTTGTAGATGTTGGAGTAGATATTTTTGGCCCATTTCTTATTAATTATATTTATTTAGAAAATGTTTTACCAGGAAGAATACATTGAGATTTCTCTCGTTTTCAAGTATGTCCTGGATAGTTTTCAGTAAAGGGTTACATGTTTACACAAATTGTGAAACATTATATATAAAATACATACACACTTATAAAATGTTGAAATCATATACAGTTAAACACTGTTTTTAGATATAAAGAAGCCTCTACTTTTAAGGATTTTAGACTGGGAGCAGATTTGATTATTTCAGGCAGATTGTTCCAGGCCTTTGGAGCTCTGAAGGAGAAGGCAGATCTTCCTGCTTCTTACTTGTATTGTGGTATAAGTAGCGCTTTGTTAGCAGTGGAGTGGAGGTTATAGTTAGTATGGAGAGCAGGAGTGAGCATACTGCTCAGGTAGTCTGGTAGTTTTCCAGGGAAGTGGTTGTGTACTAAGCATGAATGGTGAAGGGCACGTCTAGATTTGAGTGTTCGCCAATTTAGTTCTTTAAAGGGATAGTAATACTTGAAAATAAGTTGATTTTATTTTGTAGCCCTTAAAAAAACATGAAAAATGATATAAGTCTTATCTCCCAAACCTTTATGGTTTGGGAGATATTCAAAAGTAAAGTTACTCCACCCCTCAGATTTGGAATCCGGTCACTTGACCGGTTGTGCCTCTCCAGAAGTGCTGAGATCATGATCTTTAAAAAGAATTTCTTAATTGGAATTGTCTACAAAGTGTGCTTTCAAGCCAGGCACACTTTGTAGACCGTTCCAATGAAGTAGTTCTTTTCAAAGATCGTGATCTCGGCACTGCTAAAGAGCTGCCTGTTGCTCTGTGGACTGAATTCCAAATCTGTCCACTAGATGGCAGACTTGGCTGAAACAGCCAGGAAAAGAGAACTTTTCTTTATTATACATGTGAATATCTCCCAAACCATAAAGGTTTGGGAGATAAGACTTATATCATTTTTCATGTTTTTTTAAGGGCTACAAAATAAAATCAACTTATTTTCAAGTATTACTATCCCTTTAAGCATGTCACAGTGATGGGTAGTGTAATTACACTGGAGGATAAAGCGGCACAATGAATTATATAGAGTGTCAAGTTTACTAAGATTGATTTCTGGCGCTGCAGCATATACTACGTCACCATAGTCTATGACTGGCAGCAACATCTGTTGTACAATACATTTTCTCACCAGGTTACTTAAACATGATTTATTTCTAAGAAGAGTACTCATTTTGGGATAAAGTTTGAGATTAATCTGTCGATATGAAGACCAAAAGTGAGGTTAGGTCAAGCCACGTACCAAGATATTTGTAGGAGTCTGCTGGGGCCAATTTACAATTAGACTTTGTTACAATGGATAGGTGGATATTGTGCAGATTTATCTATCTACACATATAAGTGGACCTAATACTTTCTGGGAATTGGTGGCCATTTCCTTGTAGTCCACTGTTTGTTTCTGCTATAGCAGTGAATGGACAGTTCTCCCTCTAGTTTATAACGTGTGTGTATATAGACCATAATATGATGGGAGACAAATGCATACCTCATAGAGCTGATATTTGATGTCACTATATTTTCTGGTAAATCTTCAGTCTTCTCTGTAGCTGAGTGTCTCATATTGTGGCTCAAGATTTGGTCAACTGACCGATCTTCCAACACCTCTTTGGTTTCGTATTCTAACGTCCCCCCCCCCCCCCCAACCATAAATCTAATAAAGAAGAAACAACTTCTTTCAAATTACATATTTTATAACTATGTATATTCTTGTGTTTGATTGTCTTGACATATGACCTCTTAAATGAACACTGAAACCCTCCTAATAATTAATCTCTGGTTATTTTAACGCTTTGAGTGCCAGAGAGGTATCCAGTAAATTGCAATGCATTGGATACCTTTTATGGCTCTCAAAGGGTAAATAGCTGCTTTGAAAAACTGCATGAATTGGTTTCCTATCTTTATTTTACGTGTATTATGTCCATGGAGGTAGACTGCAGGATTTGTGGATTAAAATTCTCCCACTAAAGTTTTCTTAAGCAGTCTTTGGTGGGAGGAGTTTGCAGTCCTGGAAAAAAGTATTGACTGCCTCCATGGGAATGCTGTATATAGTACTGATTCACCTGTACTGTGAAACTTTACAAACTGGTTGAGCAGCCTGTGAGACATCAGCTGTTTATGGAATTTGGATCCCATAATCTTGGTGGCTGAGGATGATCTTGAGTTACAGTCCAATAATTGCTAGTGAGTCCCGATTTACCACCTCTGAAAACGCATGTACCTACATTAGGACATCTCCCTTATGTAATCTGCACTTGACAGACTTTAAATACTGTTTGGCTTTAAAGGGATAGTAACACTTCGTTTTAACTTTATTTTATTTTGTAGGTATTAAAAAAACATGAAGAATGATATGTCTTATCTCGCAAACCTTTATGGTTTATGAGATATTCACAAGCAAAGTTTCCGCCTCCCCCCCTTTTACCTAGTGTAAGCAATCTCTTCTCAGATGTGGAACCCAGTCCATAGATCAGACAGATAACAGAAGGGAGCACTCTTATTCTTTTGAAAACAATGAAATCCCTGCCCCCCTTGACAAGCTTCTCAGGTTTTTCCCTTATCTTAATTGAAGATTGTCCCTCTCTGCAGTCTACCTGGGCACCTCCCTTCTGCTGTGACTGAACAGTGTGACATCAGTAAAAGGGGCGGGAGGGGGATACTTTGTCATTGAATTACTCTGGAACTACAACTCTGACAGAATTGAAATAACACTCTCCAAAGTCCAAATACTATGATGATTAATTAGAGCTGCTTTTATTATGAAACATTACTATCCCTTTAAAGCGGAACCTTCACTACATTAACATAGCGCCGCAAATTATTATATTAGTGCTATGCACACACTTCTTGTTATTTTAAAGTATAATTGCTGCTTTAACGAAAAATATAACTTGTAAGCAGACAGGTACCAGGGAACAGCGCAGACATCTTTGCAGTGCCGGTATCTCTGTGTCTGCACAGTCCGTCCCCTTCAACTCCATGATTGGTGAGTTGAATGCCTTTGTGCCGAAATGCACTGGAATGGACTGACAGTGCAGGCGCAGAGATCGCCTACTGCAAGATCCCTGCTGGTACCTGCCTGCATAAAAGGTTCTATTTTTCTTTAAAGGAGCAATTCTACTTAAAAACAAGTGTGTGTGCAGATCGCTAATCCTATATAATGAGTCACTAAAACATGTGTAACGATGCAGTCATACGCAGTAGAGAATGCTCGTGCCATGGCTGATACAGAGCTGGACGCTCCTTCGGAGCGTCCAGCTCTGTATCAGCCATGGCGTGGGTAGTCTCTACTGTGCATGACTGTCCCATGACCAGTTGGCAGTGGCACTGGGGTCCGTGTAACGGGCTCTTCAGCTGGTGTAATAATTATTTGCGGCGCTATGTTATTGTAGTGAAAGTTCCGCTTTAACTTCTTAAAGGGATAGTAACACTTCGTTTTAACTTTATTTTATTTTGTAGGCATTAAAAAAACATGAAGAATGATATAAGTCTTATCTCTCAAACCTTTATGGTTTATGAGATATTCACAAGCAAAGTTCCCCCTCCCCGCCCCTTTTACCTAGTGTAAGCCATCTCTTCTCAGATGTGGAATCCAGTCTATAGACCAGAGGGATAACAGCAGGGGACAATCTTCTTTGTATGAAAACAATGAAAGCCCTTCCCCCCTTGACAAGTTTTTCAGCTTTTTCCATTATCTTAATTGAAGATTGTCCCTCTCTGCAGTCTACCTTGGCATCTCCCTTCTGATCTGGTTGAACAGGGGGGGGGATACTTTGTTTGTGAATATCTCTTAAACCATAAAGGTTTCAGAGATAAGACTTATATCATTCTTCATGTTTTTTTAATGCCTACAAAATAAAATAAAGTTAAAATGAAGTGTTACTATCCCTTTAAGGACCAAAGGGGGTGTATAACACATTGCTTAGCAATTCATTTAACACCCCTTTGACCCTTAAGGGGTTAAAACTGGGCCATGAGTATTTGTCCTGTGTGTTGAGAGAGCATAATGACCTTGATGTAAAGACAGTGGTGGGAATGTACAAATACAGGTACGCAGCTCACTGGCTCCTATATATGCTCCTACACTTGAGCACGGACACACGCTCCAATATTGTTAAGGTGTTAATGAGAGCAGGCCCCATTCATGTCCACTGCTGCACGCTGAGGGAAGTGGGGGTAACTTTGTGGCAGTTTCCCCTGCACCTTGTAAGTACATGGCATTAAACAAAGAGAAAGGGAAGCTCTGAAATTTCTATGCATAGCCACACTGCCCTCCCCTTGAATTAAGCGACATACACAGGAGCACTAATATAGCTTAATAAATTGGCAGGTATAGCGCCAAATCTGTTTCAACGCAAATATTAGAGCAGGACTCTATTGGCCCCCTCCCAACAAACACCAAATATGACATACTTTTTTTCCTTTTGACAAACGCAGGCTGAAGGGAATTGTGCCGCGGCAGGTTTTGAACTACAAGCTGCCCATTGCTTTTATAGCACCAGACAAGTAAACTGAAGAACTTTTAAAGTGTCCCATTTCCTGTTCTTTTGTTGGTTGCCCAACAGTGGTACTTCAGCTCCTAAAGAAGCAGGGGGTTGTGCAAAGCATTTCTTTGCAATTGATTACACACTTCTGTGGTATTTAACCCTTTGAATTCCAGAGGAGTTGTGTAAAGCATTGCTTTGCGCATCCTTCTGGCAGTCAATGGGTTATTGGATTTCAGTGCCTTATGATCTTTAAGAGAAGTTCCGGTAACATTACATCAGCATCTCTGTGTAAAGTTCAGTGATTTCATAAGCAGCAATTATGACCCATTCATGTCTGGAACGGGCCAACAATAAGTAAACATATCTGTTACTAATTGCTGAGCATGACGTAGATGGCAACCTTTTCGGCAAAAGAAGAGGAAGCATTAACTTATTTCCTTTAAGCTAGTGCCAAACAGGTGGTGATAGAGGGGAAATGTGTTGAGAAAATAACTTTTATCAATTATATATTTTTTCTTTTAAAATCAGAAATCATTCATTCTGTCTCCAAAGATGTCATTTCTGAGATATGAAGAGGACATTTAACATGATAAAAAGATCATATTCTGGAGGCATAAACTTTGTGCACAAAAGTGGAGCCATTTTGGTTAAAACCAACTGTATGATAGGGGACCAATAAAACATGCCATTGATGTAAAGGGAGCTTTTAACCACTTAAATGCTTGAGGTCTCCACTGCATTGCTTCATAATGCATTGGAGATCTCTTGCATTGAAGAGGTTAAAAGACCAATTTAAACTCGTTGTTTTGGGGATTTCTTTTCTTACCCTATGGTGCAATCGGCTTGCCCCATGGTGGCTCATCTCTTGTTTTGCACATAAGGGGGCGATTATGGAGTAAACCAACTTCACAATAGGGAAAGGGAAGTAAAATGTCCCAAAATTTTCCTTGATTTCCATTGTGTTTTTAACCCTTTATTTTCTAGACCGGTCTCCAATGCGTTGCTTCTCAGTGCATGGATACCACTTTAATAAATTGACCATACTAAAATGTACTTATTGTTTATAGAGATTATCTTCTTGAGTAGAACAAGGGTACTGCCACTACTGTGTGTTTTCATTCAGAAGTTATCACAGTTCAGGTACTTCCTGTAAGTTCCAACTGACATCATGACTCGGGAGTTTCTATCATATTCCATGGAGAGCTGTTTTCAGTGACTTGCCTCTCCTAAAGAATGCAGCAGAATAACCAGTTGGAATCTAACCACCTAGGGGACTGTTAATGTGTAAAAAAAAAAAAAAAAAAAAAAAAAAAAAGTAAATTGCAATGTTCAGAGAGTATTTATCTAACGTTTATGCTGTTTGTATTACTAAATGTGTCTTATTTAATCCCTTATTGACTGGTGTGGCCTTCAGTTAAAGACCATGGACCCTCTTTTTTTTTTTTTTTTAATTCGTGCAATGGATTCAGGGAGCCTGAATACCATGACTTGCTAGGGCCAGGTCCTTAGCGCAAGTTTACTCATGATGGTCCTGGCACATCATGGGTCTTTAAGGGGTTAATTGAATGTGACTTGTGCCCACTTCTATTATATTCATTAGGGTTGTTATCCCAACCCATTTTAATATAATTGTGGACAGTCACTGGGAATCCTAGATAAAACAGGAATGTCCCCTCCCTCAGCTCATATCTAAGATTAGATTTAAAGAACAGAGAACGGTTACAGACGCTAGTATGCAGTACGAGGTGTTTATATATAATGTTCCATTAAGAAAGTTTCCTAAATCCTATGTCACAGATTGCCATGTTTCTTATTGCATCATGGTGATTTGAAGGAGGAGAACTTTTTTTTTTAATAATAAATACCTATATGTTGTAGGGCTTTTCCTGCAGAGTGTTACCCACAGCTGGCAGTTATTCAACAGTCCTAACAGAACAGTTACTCTAAAGTGTGTTACAACACACAATTAAGTATCTTCATAGATGGCAGAAGACCACTTCCCAGAATCAAGAATCTGTCTTTCATGTTTTTTTAACATGTAGTTGTCATGTTTTACATGTTCTACTTTGGGAGCAGATGTACAGGAAAAAAGCATGGGACCACTCTGTGCAACCACTCATTGGCTCCTATCAGGCCCTCCTTTTTTTTTTTTTTTTTTTTTTTTTTGTGTCGGGGGGGGCAGCATCAGGAGATTGACACACACACACACACACACACACACACACACACACACCCACCACCACCACCAATCAGAACTCTATTGTTCAGCCGCAAACTCTAGGTTTATGTATCTGTTCCCTGTAGAACCTCTATCAGTCTTTTAATTCCTATACAGAAGTTCTACAGAGAATTGCATCACAGATGACAGGAGGCTGTAACAAGATCCCAGTACAGGTAACACCAGGGGATCATCGGGGTCTCATTTCAGATGCTTGTCTTCTCTGTTGGTGCACAAGGGCAGTTCAGCCTCTGCGTCATTGGCATATCTGCTGTGATTGTTGCCCTATAAATATGCTATATCACTAATAAAATGTTTGCTTTATTATTTTAAGGGGAACGATCCCCCCCCAAATCAAGTGCCCCCCTTTAATTGGCCAGTTAGCGATAAGCTTACTATTAGTAAGGTTATCCTGAATAATTACCACTTTCATTCAAAATCCTGCTTGTGTGGAGACTGACAGCCAGGCAACAGAGCTTTGGAGGCATCTGGGCACCTGCTCCATCAGTTCCTAATGGTACCATGCAACACCTCCTAGAGGAGTCCGGGACTGACAGCGCAGGTGCACAGATGTCTGTAAGCAAAGATGTCTGCGCTGTTGCCTGGCCGGCTTTCTGCACAAGTAGGATTATGGTCTAACGCTGTAATTATTCAGGATAACAGTACTAATGGTAAGCTTATCTCTAAATGGCTATGGCGGAGGGACTTTATTTGGGGGGATCCTTTTTAAGGCCATGTATGGAGTATTAATATAACCGTTCTGAATTTACTCTTGAGGGCATAATGGGGAAAAGTGTATGTGTATGTGTGTATGTATGTATATGTATGTGTGTATATATAAATAATAAATACATACAGTGTGTTTGTTTGGCTTATAACAATGCCAGTGAAAACAAATCTGTCTTGCCTCTATCATTGTACTTTTGTACTATTTTTGTTCACTTTCTTTTTTTCCAGGACCGGAATAGGCCCTATGATTCTTTTAACTTGCACACACTGGAGAATTCCTTAATGGATATGATAAGGACTGACCATGAACCTCTGAAAGGTAATCACTGCCCTTCCAGTGGACAAGCATTGACATTTGCTGATGTAATATGGAGGACTCATTTTGCAGGTGAAGAATATGCAATAGTCAGTCTCTGCTTGCTGATCAATCTTTTGGCTTAATCTTTTCTGCAAACCCAGATCAGATTCTACAATAACTTGTGGTAGTTGATATTTTGTTAGCAGCTAAAGGACTTATGTTCATAAGAAAAGTGGAGTAATTCTGGGGCAAACTAAATGCATCATTGGGATCAAGAAAAAATGTCTTGCAATTTCACTTTAAACTCCTTGAATTCTAGAGACCTCTCCAACTTAGAGACCTTTTTAGCCTTCAAAGTTGAAAAACTTTGTTTAAATAAATGCAGATTTGTATCTGTTCCCTGTGTTACAGGTGGGTTGCCCCACAATTACTTTCGTACATATGCCCCCATTTAAACATGTGATCGAAAACCTGGTACTACTATATGCACATAGTCTAATATCTCTAATGCAAACATTTGCAAAATAGGAAACCAAAATTACCACTGATGTAATTGTGACTCTTTGACCTAATGACTGTCAGAGATCTCTAGTGCATTGTGAGGTGCAAGCTTTAAAGCCTCGTTGAATTTGATGGGAATTTGTATTTGTCCTCCTAATCTAGTTGGTTTGTACCAGAATCATCCAGCTTCTTTTGTTCCACTGTATTGGAAAGTTTTTAATAATGAACAAAGTATTATTTATTTTATACCTGTAGAATAAGTGGCACTTAATTTTTTTAACCTCTCCAACTCATTGTGAAGCATCCAAGTGGTTGACAGAATTACTTACTAAAGCAGGTGTCACTCTTACAGATGTTCATTGTTTCATCATTAATAAAATGTAAATTTATATTTTTATGGTGTATGATGTTGCCCTAATTTAAATATGTTTTGCTGTATGTAAGACCACTACATATTGAAGTCTGTTAAAGTGCAATTAACACGACAGCTAAATTGCTATTTCTTCATTATATTACACCGCTTAATAAAATTTATAGCCATAATTGTACAGGTCCACCCCAAGCTTCTTGTCCCACCTCCTGTAAGAACTGAATCTGCTTGTGACAGACTCATTCCTATTGGCTGTGTTGGATGGGTGTGATGTCACTGCTGTCAATATGAATCCTCAGCAGTCAGCTGCCTTTTTAAAGGGATAGTAATACCTAAAATGTAAAAAAAAATATGTTGTAGGGTTTATCCCCCTGAGTAAAACAAGAGTACTCCCACTGCTGAAAGGTGTTTCATTCAAAAGTTATTAATTCTCAAAGTTGAATCTTTTAGGTGCAATATCACAGTGGCCTGAAATTGTAGAGTGGCGCTGTTGCTACACCATCCTATGGAGATTTATGGTCCTGAGACCAGAGCTGTCCATAGGATGGTGTAGCAACAGCGCCACTCTACAATTGTTTTACTCAGGGGGATAAACCCTACAACATATTTTTTTTTACATTTTAGGTATTACTATCCCTTTAAAGATCACACCACCAGTTCTGTGGATTAGAAGCCCATGGGAGGCCTGTACATTGAGGCCTGTCTGTTTTAAATGCCCCAACTCCCAAAGGTTGCAATAGCGTTTTATTAGTAAAGGACTGAGATGTAACATGTTTTTATTTTTTTTCTGGTTAGTTACCCTTGAATCATAGACATACTTATTCCTAGATATATGGTTTCCTTTAAGCAAAAAATGGGTTAAATGATTATTCATTGTTTGATAGTTAGATTTATCTAGATGCAGGACTTATTACTCACGTGTACATTCAAATTCATCAATAGTGTCTCCCCCCCAGTGACTATAAAACATTATGTGCTGGAACAGTACAGTCAAGGACAAGCTGACAATTAAACAGCTAGTTCCTAGAAGAGAAAATCGTTATTCGGGATCACCCGAGGCTGGTGGCGTTCTGTCACCTGGTTCCTGTACTCACAGATTTATTATACAATAAAAATATAGGAACATGTTTTTTTGTTCTACATTGTCATGTACACAATCCAAATACAGCTAGCCCTCAAGAATGCTTTTGTATCCTGCCTTTGGCTATGTATACTTGGACAACTTTACTTCATTCTATTTTAGCATAGTCCTCCTCTCCCTCTTATGGCCCTTTCATATTGTGGCCATCCCAGAGGTGTGTCAGAAAGATGGCCCACATGAGTGTCAATGTACAACTGGCTAACACCAACTTGGATTGGCCAGTTTCCATATATTGCAACGAGCATCTCAACCTCCAGTATCGCTTGTGTGAACAATCTGAGCAGCATCTCATAGGAAGCATTGCACATTAAGCTTGTTACAACTAGAATTTGCCATCACAAAACATGTCTAAGTTGTAAAAAACTGCATTCAGGCACATTCTCTAATATGAACAACCTCACTGGGGGCCAGTTGTTTCATTTTTTGGGCACTTGGAGCTGTTTTGTTGTTGGCTGTATTGCATGTGTAAACTAGATTCTCTTAATTTTTTAAAGAGCTTGCATTGCTGGAAAAATGCATACTTTTAACGGAATACTTGAGGGGTGTGCAATGCATTGCACTTGCCCTGGTCATCGAAAGGTTAATCTGTGGTTAAAGTTGTATCACTTCTTCATAGTCACAGTTAAATGCATTTTTTTTCTGCAGCTTGTACTGAGTGACAATCTAAGACTAGCACCCATCTATCTTCAAAAGGCATAACACCGTATTCCATGAGGGCAAAGAGATTATATGTTTTGGAATATCCTGAATTTCGCAGAGGTTTTATAATCTGATTCCATAAGAGATATGTCCACCTTAACATAATCAGGGTTATCTCTAAAACCAGCACTGACTTGTCCCCCTAGAAGTGTAGTTTTGAGAACTGTGGCTTAGAGAGTACTGATCATCCCTCTGATCCTTAACCCCTTTGAGTGCCAGAGAGGTACGCAAAGAATTGCTTTGCGTTGCATACCCCTCTGGCACTCAGAGGGTTAAGGGGTTAAGCAATGACTCTGGTTTTGCGCAACATAGCATAGTAACATAGTTGATGCGGATGGAAAAAGACATGCGTCCAGCCCATGCCTAAACACCCCTATTGATCCACAGGAAGGCCAAAAAAATCTATTGAAACAATTTCCAATTAAGTGGGTAAAAAATTCCTTCCTGACTCCAAATGGCAGTCAGATAGTTCCCCTGCATTAACCACCTACCAGTATTTAAGCCATTTGTAGTAATTCTCAATTTTGTTCATGTTTAAAACTGTATTTTAGATGCTGTTAACAGGGAGAGTATGTGCCTTGCATTACAGGCTGTTTAAAGTGGTGGTTCTCAGCAGAATTCCTGAATTACCACCAACTTTGCAGGTTAATAGGATTTCCCTGCCCGAGGTGAGTACTTTAATATCTCTCATCTGTATTCAGGCTGGAAAATCCCCCAAACCTGCACTGTTAGTGGTACTTGAGGACTGCGGTTGAGCTATGATGATTTAAAGGACTTGAACACCATTTCATTTTAGATGTGGTTTTTCCATTTACATGGTATTCACTGAGGGCTTTATATTATATAAGCTAAGCAAAAAATCCTAATGAAGAAAAACAATGAAAGAATGCACCTCTTGTGCAATAATCCTCTTAAAGGCATAGTAATGTTTCTCAATAAAAGCAGCTCCAATTAATCTTCATAGTATTTGGGCCATGGAAAGTGCTATTTCAGTACAGTCTGAGTTGTAGTTCAAGAGTAAATCAGCGTACAGAGAAATTACTACGGTCTCTGTTCGGTTTGATATAAATGCAGTCACTTTTCAATCCAGGAACAAAAATCTCCAAAAATAATAAACTTGATCTTCATCCAAGATATTTTAATGAGTTAAAAACAATTAAAATATACCACTGAATACTGCTATGCGTTACGCAGCTGCATGCTGCTTCCTCAGGCTTGTGGTAAAAAACCAAACAAGATTACAGTGCTGTTTAGATGACAGGTCTATAAGTTTGCAGCACAGGTTGAAACTATAGTAACTCCTACATTGTGTAAGTTGTTTTATTGTTTTGTGGAATTGTTAACTCTTACAACTCAAGAAGGTACTTGGTGCCCTTTAGAAGACAGATCCATTAGCTTTCAGCACTTTAAGATTTAATATGGTTGCAGACCTTATTAACTCATGAAATGCTGTTAGCTAAGAGCTCTCTCACTTAATGGGCACTATAAGGAGATGGGTATGACCTTCCAAACCTGTAGGAATTGGATACACAGCCTAACACCAACTTCTGCAAGCAGGAAACCAAGATATAGGGAAACTGTTCGAATACTCTGCTCCTAATATTAGTGCCAACCCCCTGTGAGATTTTCATAGATTTATTTTGGTTATTATCCCTATATTACATGTCAGCAGTGGGTAAAAGCAAGGCGTAAACATCCACCGGTAGTTCATGTCAACATTGTCCTGTTGCTCTATGCAGTCATTTGTTGCAGAGACCAGCAGGGCCCTTCCTTTGTTCTCCTATCTTCCAATAGGTAGGCAGCAGGTGCATAGGGCAGGCTGAGGCTAAGGTAAAGAGCTCTGTCAGTCTGGAAGCAGCTAAGATCCTCTGTGTGTCCTGTGCAGTAGCTGTATTTGCTCCTACCTGCCTGATTGATTTATAGCTAAATGTAGTCAAGTTCATTTGATAAGTGTAAAATGATTCTCCAGTTTCAGAGCAGATATTTCAGCTCCCCCTTTGCAAGCCCCTACATGCTTGGTATCCATAGAAAGGGGAGACACAATTTTCTATCAGTACCACTATTAAGTAGATGTTTTTAGAGGGAGCTGAGATATCTGCAGTCCACTGCACCTATCAAAACCTGCTCTTTCAAGAAATGGTGATTCCTGGTATCTAGTGCACTTGTACCCTAAAAAAGGTCATATCTCTACCCTATGAAGAAGATGTTTTGCCACTGAATTTCTTCCTATTTCTTTTATACAAAAGTCCCAATGTTTGGACCCTTCCCCATATTGACCTTCTTTTATATTGTACTTGGCACTTTGCTAAGTGAAAAGGATTAATAATGCAAACACGCATTGGTATGCCATAGAGATAAACCTAGAGTTAATAAAATATTCAATGTTTTGTAGCCAGACTAAAATATGTGTGCCTCCTACTGCTTGTCTAAACCCTTGTGATGACAGGGAAGGGGAGATTAGCAAAATAATCAGAATTCCCTAAATCGTTTAACACCCTGACAATCCGAGTTAAGGGGTGCAGATACCATGTAGGAAGAGGGAAGTCATTTAAAGTAGAGCCGTCATTTTGTAACAAGTAAGTGAGCTTGAGAGCTCTTTCATACCGGATCTGTATTTCTGTTCACCATTTTTCTATTTCAAACAATAGTAGGATCTGCTTTGTATCAATGTTGAGAAATCCATATGGTGATCTGTTTACTAAATAGGAAATGTACAAAACTGCAGTATGTTGCATGTGTATTTGCATGCTTTAAATCCATGGCATGGATTGTGGCCAGTCATTTATCAGGTTTTATTTTCTTATTTTAGATAAAGGGCAGCAATGATGTGGAATTCTTTGCTTAGGGTGTTTAAGTTGGCAGAAACTGCTGATAATTTGAAAGCAGAATTGGGTACTTTCTGTCTCAGGGCAAAATAGAGAATTAGGACATTTGATTAAAGTGCAGACAGATTGTTTATTTAGTGAGATGAGACTGCCTTTTGGGAGCCAAGAAGGATTTCTTTTTTTAATTACTTGGGACATTACTGGGGCCTAACCAGTGATCTGTTTACTGGCAATCATACCGTTCTTTTGCTGCTGCTAATGCCTCTTCCTATATAACAAAGATCCTGGTTTTCTTTTCCCACTACTTTCCCGCATTGCTTTCAGAGCTTGAAGTGATCAGAAATGGCTCCCAATGCCTTTTCCTCTAATGTTTTTGAAGGTGCCAGCTTATATTGTACTTCTGGCTTTGTGTCCTGAATGAAATATCTTGCACTCTTCAGCATTAAACTTTAGATCACACATTCTTGTCCATTCTTTCAGTTCACCTAAATCCTCATGCATTAGGTTTATCCATCCTGGAGTCAGCCCAGTTGGAAATTCTTGTATCGTCGGAAAAAAGGCAGCTCTTGCCTTGAATACCACTAGTAGTATCACAAATGACAACTTTGAAGAGAACAGGCTTTAGCACTGACCCCTGTTTTTTTTCTTCCTTTTGAATCAGAGTCTACCTATATGGATATTTTGTCTTCTCTACAAAACCTGCCGCTTCTCTACTGAACTACATATGTTCTTTCTGTCTACATTCCTGATGCAGAATTTAGTTGCAGTTAAAACTGGATGTTTTGTTCCCCTTGTTTCTGCGCACCATGAGGCAATCCCCTCTTGGCTAAGGAATTACTTTTTTGTTTCTTTAATGTTTTTCCATGGAACCCCTAGGGTTCATTGAACGAACACAAGGGGCTTCATTGAACAAATGATGGTAATGGAGGACAGAGGAACAAGACTAGAGCATCACTGTATGTGTGGTTCTGCAACTAACTGTGGATGTGTGGGAGCAATTTTTCCCCCGCCATTTCATTTCTCTTCTAATAAGTGCTATAACCTATACCAGTAGTTGTCAACCTGTGTCCCCACGACTCACTTACAAGTCATGTCTTCAGGATTTCCTTTTTTGAACAAAGGAGTGTTGGAGGCTTCTCTAGAATCCCAGTGGAATTAAGTTTTACGAATGAATGGGAATTTAACTTGATAGTTCGAGCATAGCAAAAAAAGTTTGAATATACCATGTCTTGCATATACATATTACTGCAGTGACAAAAATGTTGATATTCAGTTGCTGGATTTCAACTCCTAGCAGCTGCCCAATTGAACTGGAAGGAGGAGCACTGCTGTAGGAGATAATATTGCAGAGGAGTAATAATCACTATATAAACACTAGAGTAAGCACTAGATTCAAACACTACAGTGATGTGCAGAACCCAGTCCAAAGACCATCCTCTATCTCCATGAAAAATGTCCTGTCCCTATCCTCTCTAGAGGACCATTTTTCCATAATCAAAGTAAACGACAATTCACTTCACCATATGGGAACCAGGGAACCCACCTCTCTACTGCATCTCCAGCAAGAGGAAGATAGTGTCGGATAGTACCTATGTAGCACCTCTTGTGTCCTATACCGTTTCTGCAAACCTTTATAGTTCATTTCAAACTAAGCACATTTTTAGAACTGTGCATCGTATAGCCAATAAAATGCTTTCATCAGTATAGAGGTGGAGGTCTCATTCCCTGGCCTCCCTGATCCCAGGAGTTGTATGTTTATAGCAAGTATGAAGGGTATTGTAAAATAAAGAGAGATTCCTCGCCTTAAGGTTAGAGTGAAAGAAACCAGACTCAAGTGGAGTGGGCTCCCACAGCATGTTAGACTTATAGGAATTTTTGCTTAGGAAGTCATGAATTTGTCTATACCTCCAGAATTTACTTGAAGAGAGTTGTAGTGGAGTCCGAAGGGTAACAAAAGGGAGGAGTCTCTCCCCCCCCCCCCCCCCCCCCCCCGTGACGTGGAAAGGTAAGATTTACCCTGCCCAAGTCAAGGGAGAAACTCCTTCAGGTGCAAACCTGTAGGTATGTCGGGGTTTCCCATCAAGGGGGTTAACGAAGATAACAGGACAGGTATTTAGTCAGAATTAGGTCAAGGGCATGAAGAATCCTTGTCAAGAGTCTGCTAGGGGGGATGAGAGCGGCCAGGGAAGAGCATGCAAAGGGAATGGGTCAACTGTGTCTGCCAAAATGTGTACACATAATTTATCAGTGAGGCTGGAGCCAATAGATTATTGGAGACATCAGAGATATAAGAATCACCAGAGAAAAAGGAAAAGCATTCCTTCTCTAATCCATACAGATTACCCAGAAATTATAAATCCTGTGTAGTGTATATTGCATACCCAAGTGTGTATTCATATCAAATGAAGGATACATTGTATAATTTGACCAAAGTATATATAAGATCTCTCTTTCAAGAGAGTCCTAACCAATACATAATTTATTTAATTTATTTATAGTGTGTGTGTGTGCGTGCGTGCGTGCGTGCGCGCGCGCCAATAGACCGATATCATTCAGCACATTTCCGGACTGTTCTTTGCAACAGGATTTGAAAGTCAGCAAATTATGCTCACTGCTATAACTACAAGATTAAGTGAAGTGAATTTAAATTAAGATTAGAAATGAGGACAAAGCGAATGAATGAAAAGGAGAATGTGTGTGCAAAGGATGGAAAACTTACAGCTCTAAAACCACAGGTATTCTACATAATAAATAAATATATGTGTATATATATATATATATATGTATAGTGTGTATAATACCTGTGGTTTTAGAGCTGTAAGTTTTCCATCCTTTGCACACACATTCTCCTTTTCATTCATTCGCTTTGTCCTCATTTCTAATCTTAATTTAAATTCACTTCACTTAATCTTGTAGTTATAGCAGTGAGCATAATTTGCTGACTTTCAAATCCTGTTGCAAAGAACAGTCCGGAAATGTGCTGAATGATATCGGTCTATTAACACAGTTTAATCTGATTAATTCCACATGACCTCTAATCCATTTGTTATGAGAAATGTATTTGCAAACACAAGTGAGCTTTAGTGTTGAGGTTTTGATGCTCTTAAAGGAACATTAACACTTAAAATGAATCGGGATTATAAACACTTCAATAACCTGAACTTCCTGCTAGCCCTTCTAAACATTTTTCTCTTTCGTAGTATGGGGTAGGGGGTACAAGGAACACGGGGTTAAGCTCCTTCCATAAGGATGCAATGCACTTTAAAGCGGAACTACCACCCATCTTAAACTTTGTGGCAAATAATTACCCATCTGGGTAAGCACCAGGGCTGCCAGACAGTAAAGAGCGCAGACATCTTTCCACAATGACGCAGACGTCACTATGGAAAGATGTCTGCGCTCTTTACTGCCTAGCAGCCCCGGAGCAGGGTATAATTCTCAGTAATCAGGTAATTATTCTGGCGACTAGCATTACTGAGCAGCTAGTCGCCAGACGGGTAATTATTTGCCACAAAGTTTAAGATGGATAGTAGTTCTTCTTTAAGAAAAAGTGCCTTGATAAGGTCATTCCTGCTCAGCTTTGCTTAGCTACTCTGCTACATAACCAGTCCGCGTCTACCGGACCTGCACTGGGCCAAGTGATGAGGACACTTGGCAAGCAGAGTCCTAAGTTTACCCCCCCCCCCTTACCCCCTGGGATGGATCTCAATTCCCTTAATCTCAAAGATTTTTGATTAGCCTTCTTTCTGTGCTATGTTTCATGAGAGGAAGCAGGGTAAGCACTTATAATTATCTTCTGCTTGGTTGCAGAGGGATAAGCTCTTGCCTAGTGAAGGTTTTGAGAAATAAAAAGCCACACACAGGGCTATCTCATGGGCTATGTGGTGGGTCACATGTAATTAGGCTGCATTGTAGGCAGACCATGCAGCATGTATTCCTCATATGGCAACTTGCTCCCAGCATGGTCGCCTTAATTTCTGCGTCAGTTGTGTACAGTCCTGTTTTCTCTGACCACATATGGCCTTTTCTCTGTTATCCAGTACAGGTTACTGGTAACTTTGGGTAGGCGATCAGCCCCTTTAAGTAAGCAGGAACAATTCTGAGAAGTGACTGCTGGGTGGATCTTACCTCCTCTCCTTAGCCTGCAGCTAGCCAATCCCCTTAAAGTAAGATTTGTTCCTTGGTCAAGACAAAAGGCAAGGGAACAGTTCTGCGATAGTTTTAGCTTTTTATTATTTTCTGTTAGATATGGGATACCACCATTATGTGGATTACCATCACTGACAATTCCCATCACCCAAATGTGGATAGCTCCCTTTACCAGGTGCTTTTGTGGACCTGAGCCCTGGGGGGAAAATCTTGGCTGCAAGTTCTTTCCACAGGAGTTGCCCACTGTGGCTTCTTCTTGATATATGGTAATCTGAAGGCAGAAGACCTGCTGAAAAAGGTGAGCACCCTTTGAGTGCTGAGGTCCACATGTCCCATGCTTCCCCTCTGCACAGGGTTCTCATTTGGAGTTCCTATTACATACTCATGCACTCATTGGGTATGTCTGTGAGGTGTTTGGAGCAAGTTTCTGTGCACCTTTTGGTGCTGGTTAGCATCTTTTCGGGGTGTTGTGGGCACTTTCCCTACTGGGACCAGTGTTTATTGGGTCTGCTGACTTGTTCTAGTGGGCTTTGAGTGGTTTTACATTTGATATTCACCTTGTTAACTTTTATGTTTGTGCGCGTTTACTGTATAGATGCCATTGCTCCATTTATTTCTATGGAACTTTACAGTTTGGGACATATATCTGCAACCGCTCCACATAGCAAGGTCAGGGATGGCTCATTTGGTTGATCTGCCCTTGATCTATTATCCGGTCAACATTCTGGGCATCTTGGGGGGGGGGGGGGGGTCAGGGGGCTTCGGGCACTGTTGGGGTACTTTTTTCAGTGAAACTACAATTCCCATGAGAGCTTGCTTCACGCACTCGCTTCTGATCGGCTCTGATACTTTGACTGTTTGAATCTGTGAGAATGTCTATTCCATTAGACCTTGGGGCTAGGCCTAAGACTAAGGATACTGGGGCATCTGTGTCCCCCATTGCTCATTGCTCCTCATGTCACTCAGGGTTACTTAGGGAATTCTCAGGTCATGATTGTCCAGCATGTGCTGCTACCCCTGAATCCCCTGCAGGGGCCTCCAGCCATGCACTAGAGCCAGTTTGGATGCAAGAGTTTAAGGCTGCTACCAGGGACCTCTGATTCAACTCCTTCCATCCACCTTGCAGGGGGTCTTCCACTCGTGGCAGGCCCCCCACTGCTATCAGATCTTCCCTGCCTAAACCACCAGGTGTACCTGATGTGTCTGATTCCTCTGAGGAGGAATTATTGGTGGACTCTGATGATGAAGACTGCTCTGCTGCTGCCCTTCCTCTCAGTTTTTTGGGGATCCTTTTGAGGCTGATCTTGTTCCCTCGGCTGAGGGCCTGATCATGGCTGTGTTGAACACCTTGAACATTCCCTTGGTGTAGGAGTTTTTTTTTTTTTTATGTTAGGCCCCATACCTATTTTCCACCTAACTCCACCCTTGACCACTTGGTGTCTGAGGAGTGGAAGTTTCCAGACAGGAAACAGTCTGTCTCTAGGAAATTTTGGTAAGCTTTATCCGTTCTTTGAAGCGGCCCTAGGTCAGTGGGTTCATACTCCCAAAGTAGATGCCCCTGTCTCCAGGCTTTTTAAGTCCACTGCCTTGCCTGTGGCTGATGCATCTTCTCTGAAAGACTGGACTGACAAGCTTGAGACTGCTCTCAAGGCTATTTTTATGACAGCTGGTTTTGCCCTGCTCCCCGCTTTTTCTGCGGCGTGGGTGAATAGAGCTGTGGCTTTTTGGACTGAACAGCTCACTTCAGCTGTCCGTCAGGTTGCTCCTACTGCTGACATGTTGCGGCTTCTTGCCAACATCTCCAAGGCTCAGCATTGTTTCTGCTGCCCTGTTTGACACTACGCGTATGGTAGCCAGGGCATCAACAGTGTCTGTGGTAGAGAGACATGCTCTTTGGCTCAAGATCTGGTCTGCTGACACGGCCTCCAAGAGAACTCTCCTGTCCTTGCCCTTTCAGGGCACCTCATTGTTTGGGTCTGATCTCAAGGATCTGATCAGTGAAGCCACTGGAGGGAAGAGTACTCAACTGCCAGTGGTCCAGAGGAAGAAGGCGCCTGTCAAAAGAAAACAGCTTTTTTTGTCCCTTTCATGATAACTCGCACCAGGCGACTCAGACTCTGTGCTCCTCATCCAAGCCTAAGCAGCAATGGAGGCCCAAGTCCTCCACTAAGCCCAAGGCTTTCATACCTTCTTCTGCATGACTCGCCGAATCCGGGTCCCCACCTGCAGGTAGGTGGACGCTTACGGCACTACCTTTCAGCTTGGGAGGCCTCTGTGGCGGACCCATGGGTTTTGCAGGTGGTAGCTATGGGGTACAGGATCCCCTTCACCTCCCTTCCTCCTCCTCGAATCTTCTCTTCTCGCTCTCCTCTGGGAGCAGAATTGCTCCGCCTTTTTGAGGGAGCCATTCAGGCCCTTCTGGACAAGGCGGTCTTGGAACCTGTTCCTCATCAGGAACAGGGGTTGGGGTTCTACTCCAACCTCTTTGTGGTTTCCAATAAGGATGGTGGCTGCCATCCCATTTTGGATTTGAAGGATCTCAAAGCAAGGCACAAGAAGTCTCGCAGCTTAAGTAGCGGTCAAGGCTATTTTGTCCTGGGCAGAGGAGCATGTCCCTGCTATTTCCGCAGTTCATATTTCTGGCGTAGGCAACGTTGTGGCAGACTTCCTCAGTTTATACACAGTGGACAGCGGAGAGTGGGAACTGTATCAAGAGGTGTTCAACCTCATTGCCCAACGGTGGGGTCTTCCGTGCTTTGACCTGATGGCAACAAGACACAACAGGAGAGTTCCAAAGTTCTGCTCTCGCTGGGTTGATCCCTGGCTCTAGCAGTGGATGCCTTGTCGATCCAGTGGAATTTCCCTCTGGCATACATCTTTCCTCCCATTCCCCTGTTCCACAGGGTGATAAGGAAACTGCGACTGGAGCACTGCCCAGTCATTCTGATTGCTCCATACTGGCCTCTGCAGGCTGTGGCTCTGTCTGACTATTCACCTGGCTTATCCTTATAGTGGACACCAAATCTGGTGCAGACCTGTGGCTCTGGCTTAATACCTGAACTGTGTATGACCTGGCTTGTCTGACCACCTTCTCTGGTGCTGACCTATGGCTCTCTCTGACTATTCTCTTGTTCCCTGTACCTAGCAGACACCCATCCTAGTGCTGACCTGGGGCTCTGGTAGACTAGCTCTATACTTACTCCAGGTGTGAGTCAGGTATCCTCCTCTCTGCGTTGGATCATATCCTGTGTTCCTGTTCCTGCGCCTGGTTCCAGCAGAGACTACCAGTGGCTGAGGCCTTGTCTCTAGCAGTGTGGTCCATCTTTGCAGCCTACTATTTCTGATAGTAGTACTTGCTGGCCTGTGACCCTCTGCCTGTTCCTGCTTCTTCTGTTTTTGCTGTTGTGTACTACCTTACTTATATTTTAATAAATTGCATTTAACTATACCGTACTGACTCCTGAACATCTCTGGGGATCAGTGACAGTACGTGCGCTCTGACGAATGGTCATAAGGTTTTTTGAAGCAGAGGCCACGCACCCTGGCCTAGCAAACATTTTCCTGAAGGAGTCCACAAACTCCGTAAAGTTATACACAATGGGTTTGTCCGTCTCTTATTGTGGGTAAGCCCAGGTCAATGCCCTACCAGTGAGAAGAGAAATCGGAAAGCCAAACTTACTGCGCTGAGAAGGGTGGAAGGCATGCAGAACCATCTCAAAGTATCTGCCGAGTTGATTGAGGAAACCACGGGAAGCGTCTGGGTCCCCACCATACCGCTGTGGGATCTGTGCGGAACCTGACAACCCCCTGATCATGCCTGCATCAGAAGAGGTTTGAGCCACTGGTGGCTGGGAGGGAGCGGGGGTGGCCACCACTTGTGGTTTAGTGCGTTCGAGTTGCGTGGTGCGTTGCAACAACGTTTGTATGGCAAGACAATTGATCAATACGTTGATCAAATGCCTCCATCCTCTCCAGGATGCTTTGAAGAGCTGCATTACTATCACCGTCTGAATTCATGGCCCTTGCGTTCTGTCACGGTTCTCCAGAGATGTTCAGGAGTCGGTACAGTATAGTTATATGCAATTTATTAAAATATAAGTAAGGTACTACACAATAGCAAAGAACAGAATAAGCAGGAGCAGGCAGAGGGTCACAGGCCAGCAAGCACTGCTATCAGAAATAGTAGGCTGCCAAGAAGTAACACACTGCTGGAGACTAGGCCTCAGCCACAGGTAGTCACTGCTGGAACCAGGCACAGGAACACAGGATCTGGTCTGGCTCACGCCTGCAGTCAGTCTGTAGCAGAGGATACCTGACTCACACCTGCAGTCAGAATGGAGAAAGCGGAAGCTTGACTCACGCCTGCATTCAGTTAATAGCTCGTCTACTAGAGCCCTAGGTCTGCACCAGGATGGATGTCTGCTAGGTACAGAGGAATAACGAGAGAATCGTTAGACAGAGCCACAGGTCAGCACCAGAGAGGGTAGTCAGACAAGCCAGGTCATACACAGTTAAGGTCAGCCAGAGCCACAGGTCTGCACCAGATTGGGTGTCCAGTATCTAAGGATAAGGCAGGAGAATAGTCAGACAGAACCGCAGGTCAGTGTTACGGTTCAGTACACTCAGAAACGGAAGGTCTTGGTAAACACTTTTATTTACACACAATGAATAACCGTAACCCTCGCGGGTCCAGCATACAGAAAAACGGTAAACTGACATAGGACAGGTTACAATGGTATGATTAACCCACACGGGTCCAGTATGTAGAACAAATATACAGTACTGACACAGGTCTGGAAAATCACAATTGATACAGTGTAAATAGGCCAATGACTGAGTTGGCCCTGATGCTGGGAGGCCCAATGTAACTCTCTACGCAGAGAGTCACAACAGCGACTGACAAGTATGCAACAGGTTAAGCCAGCGTAGATCTGGCTAAGGCAACATAGGAGGAAGGCTGCCAGAGTGAAAGCCCACCGGACACTAAAACAAGCGTGAGTCAGTGTTTAGTGTGTAGGGTAACTTGCGCCCAACTGAGACTTCAGACTCAAATACAAATGCCCAGCACCGCCCCTGAAGGGGTTAACAAACACTCCGGTCTGCAGATGGGAAGTAACTTGAGGCGCCCAACTGAACGCAACCTCAGGAATGGCAGAAACAGACCAAGCGAACGTGGTGCAAATTGGAATATACCGGAGGGTAACACAGGCACTGTGTGAGCGGATCAAGGACTGGACTACTATGTGGAACCGGAGCTCTGGCAAGACCACTGAACGTGAGCAAGAGTGGAGTGGCTAGCGAGCAGGAACAGTACAGGAGCAGGAACGTCAACCCAGCCGGGGTCGGTACACGGAGCAGGAACGTCAGCCAAGCCGATTCGATACACAGAGCAGGATCACCTATCACACTGGGTCGGTACACGGAGCAGGATCACCAGACAAGCCGAGTCGGTACACGGAGCAGGAACATAAGCCAGGCCAGGTCAATACAGGAAGCAGGAACGTCAGCCAATCTGGGTCGGTACACAGAGCAGGAACGGTAAACAGGCAGAGTAGTCAAAACAGTCCGGGTCATACACTGTTAACAATGAGAGTAATTGGAACAAGCACTAGGCAACAGATACACCACTAAAGGGCAACCCATGAGTGTCAGCCCAAGGTATTTAAAGGCTGTCACTGGGAGGAGCTAGACAGCGCACAGCCAATGAAAAGGCATCAGGAAGTAAACCTGTCGAAATGTCGCTGATATCATGGGCACCGTGATAGTCAACACCAGATTGGATGGTCAGACAAGCCAGGTCATACACAGAGCCCAAAGAGACAGAACTGCTTTGTACAACAATGCAAAGGTAACAGAGTCTGGACTCAGACTGCCCTTTAAACCCCTCCTCAGGAAGTAGGTAGGAGGAGCAGGCTCAGAGGACGGAAGTAGGTAGGAGGAGACTACAGGAACTATGGCATAAAACAGAGGCCTACTACGCTCTGAAGTCTCACACCTGCAGATGACACATCTTGCTCTGATGCGTCCAATCGCTGTCATCCTCCTGCATCATCTGTGCGGCACAAACGGCCGCTGAAACCAAGGTAAGCTGTGACCCAAGGTAACCATTGCTTTTTGGATCAAGTCCACTATTCGTAAGGCTTACAAACTTGGGAAGAAGCCTGTTTCCTTTCGGGTCACGGCTCATTCTATGAGGTCTATTGGGGCATCTTGGGCCTCCAAAAATCAGGCCTCTGCTGATCAGTTGTGCAAGACGGCCACTGGGTCATCTGTGCATACCTTTTCCAAACACTATCGTGCGGATGTGCTGGCATCGGCTAATGTCATTTTTTGGAGGAAGATCCTGGAGGCAGCCTTTTCTCTTTAGTCTCTCAGTACTCTCTCACTTTTGAGCCCTGTTGGCTCTAGTTCAGTGTGCTGTGTACAGTTCCTGGGGTCTCTTTTTACCCCTGTTATGTGTCAGTTGACACTTGGTGGTTATTGTTGAGCTGTTCATGATCCGTTGGTTCATATCTGCTCTTGTGACTTTGGGGGCCTGCGCCTGGTCCTTGCCTTACTTCCCGCCTCTGGGAAACTCAATGGTTGGACATCCTAAAGTTACCAGTAACCTGTATTGGACGACAGAGAAAAAAGGGGATTTTAGTCTTACCTGTTAAATCCTTTTCTCTTAGTCCATACAGGTTACTGGTAACTTTGGGTAGGTGATCAGCCCCTTTAAGTAGGCAGGAACAATTCTGAGAAGTGACTGCTGGGTGGAGCCTACCTCCTCTCCTTAGTTTGCAGCTAGCCAATCCCCTTCTAGTAAGATTGGAAAACTAACTATTGACTAGGTAGTAAGAAAAATAAAAAGTAAGAAAATAAAGGAAGACTCCTGTGAGCTTGAACCCGAAAGGACCCTCACGTTCTGCCACAGGAGAGCCAGGCATTTGGTCCCTTGAGAGGGTGGGAGACCAGTAACCTGTATGAACTAAGAGAAAAGGATTTAACAGGTAAGACTAAAGACTAAAATCCTCTTTCTCTGGCTTATGTAAATATGCCTCTCTCGACTCAGTCTGGTCAGGTCATAAAGATCATCGCTTTTCTCAGGTTTGCATTCTACAAACTTCTTTGTTGGTGATGCCTATTTCTTTTGGATTTGCAGTTACTTGCTGGATGTTACTGAGAATCTAGGCTCCACTGGCTGCACATTTTAGACTACTTATTATATCCATGGCTTCACGGTCAGGGCATAATATCTGAGATTGGAGGGATCATGCTTGGGGGTAACGTTCTATAAATTTAGAATACTTTTTCTTTCAGTAGATAGGTGTCCTCCTACCCATTGGTTTGTATTTTATTGGACCCAATCTTATGACCTGAGTGTTTTAAAGTTTAAAATTTGGCATTACTTGGAGATATTGAAAGCCCTCCCCCCCCCCCTTTTTTTTTTTTCCCTTAGTTGCGCCTATGGTTTCCATGGTTGTGGTACATGCAGCCTACATCTTTTACCTGTCATATCTTCTTGTTTCTTGCAACCTGGTAGTCTCTAGCTCTGTGGCATTACATGTAGGCCTCAAATATTTTACGAAAAGAAAAATCCCCTGTCAGCATCAGACTTGATCCCTAAGGGATACAAGATGTATAAAGACTCCTTGGAAGCCTAGTTGATCTCAAAGATGCTGGAGCACCTATTAAATAAAAAAATACTTTTATTAGATATATGCTTAAAAACCTGGCGAATTAAAAACAAAAATCCCTCTCTCCTCAGGGTGACTGAGTAGCGATCCCCACGAACTTCATGGGGAAGCATTATTAACAATGAGTATAGAGATTAAATCAGTAAGTATCTGTATAGGAACGTATACATTGGTGAGGGCATATAGAGTGCCAAGGTTTGAGTACAAGCCACCCAATCTTGGTGTTATCATATGTAGAAATTATTGACTTGACACATCGGTATAGATAAGCAGTGTTGCTAGATTCATTTGTAGGGAACATAATATCTACATTGCAATGTGCAATAGTGCCAGATGTGTTATCAAGTGCAAAGCTTTTGAAAGTTCTTTGTCCAGTATCGCATGTATATATTCAATCTGCAGGTTATGTATTGTTTTGTAATATGCAGTTGTGTCGGATCAGTACAGCATTATTAGTATACAAGGTAACAAAGTTCATATAAAGGCAACCCAGTATGCCCCATTATGAATGTACAGAGATTGACATTCCTGAATATATGGAGTCCTATAATGCACTGAAAACAGTATTGCCAGATCTTAGTTTTCTGGTTTGCAATGTACAGTGATAAACCGTGTATCATCAAGATGCAATATTAAGCATATTCACAAGGCAGTCCTACATGCATAAAGTTAGATTTGGGCTAGCTTATGCCCCATTAGATGTGTAAAGAGTATGAGATTCTTAAATGCATTGAGTACACTCATATATGCTAACTTTCATTGCTACATACATACATACATACTTGTCTGAAGGTATCCTTCTAATCTGAGTTGAACGAAAGGAAATCTTTGGCACAGAATTTGCCAAATCTCTGTTTTTGGGACAAGCTCAAATGTCAGTTTTTTTTGTTTTTTTTTCCACTCATGGCTAGGAAGGGGTCCCTTGATGATGTTTGTTGCCTTATCCTCTTTGGTTCCCTAATTAGATTTTGGAGATTCTAGAACTTGACATAATTACACTTGGCCTACCCTTTCTCATTTGGTTTTGGATGGCAGGGACCCAGATTTGTGAAGCAGTGGTGGAAAGCGACTATGTGTGGTCATCTCTCCTTATGATTCTTTTAAGTGAAGGCACATTGTGTGGAGCTGTTAGTCTACTGTAGTCCAGTGTTTTCTACTTTGCCTTTTTCCTAGCCTGCCTGTCGGTGTATTCCGTTCTGGATTAGTTTACACGGGTGGTTCATGGTCCTGCGGTACTTTAATTAGTAGGGTTTTATCTTGGCTTCAGCCATAAAAGGTTTTTTTTTTGTCTCCCTCTCATAGTCCTTAGGGGCTATGTCCTTCATAGAATGAAAGCGAAAAGAGGACATTTGTGCTACTTACAGATAAATACTTTTTGTCTGTGGAGGACACAGATTATTATCCTTTCTGAAAGGAATGCCCTGTTTTTGGCTTCTTTGGATTCTTGACTTTCTCTGACCTTATTTGTTTCTTATTCTTGAGCTCTTCCTTCTGGCCTTGGTTTAGCTTTGTAAATGTAAAATGAAGAGGAGCATAGTTGGGTGGGGGTTGAGCAAGACTGAGTAGGAGTGACCTTATCTAAAGGAAGGAGCTTCATTCCAAGGTCCATGTATCCCCCATGTACTAAGAGAAAATTATTTATTGGTAAATATAATGCCTCTCCCTTCTTCTGGAGCTTAAAATCTAGTTTTGTGACTTTGTTGGAAAAGCCTTCCTGTATTTTCAAGACCACCAAGTTTTGTAGCAATCTTGATAAGATTGTGTAGGATTGTTTGTAAATGGGTTGAGATAAATACCATAGATTTCTGAATACAAGAGCAGCGGGCACTAATTACCATACATTTAGTTAATTAAGCTCTTATCACTCATTACGAACTGCATAACAAAATTTAAATAAATGCTTTCTCATTTGAATATCTTACACCAGCATTAAGATGTGTCTAGGATTGGATTTTAGGGATATGTAGCATTTTTATCTATACAAGTTAAATCAACCTATTTAATTTTAGATGTTGCTGTTCCTTTGACCCCCTTGGATACAGTAACCAAGGTATTTTCTGCAGTGTGGTTGAACTCTTGCATAAAAAAGGAATATTCTTAGATTTGTATTCCATTCTCTGTAAACACGTCAGTTTACAATTTTATATCAGTTATTGATTTGAAGATCTGTTTAATGTCCATACCTATTAATCGTTTAAAGGGATTATAATACTATATTATTACTATCCCCCATATTGTAGATATTTGTAAAATAATTTAATAACCTTTATGGTTTGAGAGATAACCGAAGTCAAAGTTCTACCCTCCCTCCCCCTTCCCTGAAGTCAGACTTCCCATGCAGTCAGTACAGCGCTGTTGTACGACAGGCTTGCGGCTCTGCAGCTGAGCCGAGATCCCGTTAGTGAAAGAATGATTTCACTGAAGCTGTCTTCTACATCTGCTTGGTTTGCAAGCGCACGTAGAAGACAGTTTCAGTGAAATTATTCCTTTTCACTAACGCAATTGTGGCTCTGCTGCAGAGCCGCCTGATAAAAGTCAGACCGGATATCCCTGCAGTCAGCATAACACTGACTTCAGGGGAGGGAGGGGAGAACTTTGCCTTCGGTTATCTCTCAAACCATAAAGGTTTGAGAGATTAACCTGGAGGCTATTAAATTATTTTGCAAATATCTACAATATGGGGGATAGTAATAATAAAGTATTACTATCCCTTTAAGCACCAGAGACTTGTGTAAAGCATTGCTTTGTAATGCTTTACACACCCCTCACGGCTTTAAAGCAGAACTTGCATCGTGTTAATATTGTGCCCCAAAATAAAAGTACAGTAGTGATATGTATAGACTTATTTGTAGTTTCAAGTATAATTGCGACATTAGTGAATATATAACATTTTAGGCAGACAGGTAGTGGGGAAGAGAGCAGACATCTTTCAGAGCCGGCATCTGAGTCTGCGCAGTCTGTCCCCTTCAACTCCACGATTGGTGAATTGAATGCCTTTGTGCCTTAAGGCACCAGAAGGGACTGGCAGCGCAGGTGCAGAGACCACCTACTGCAAGATCCCAGCTGGTGATGAAAGTTCCGCTTTAAAGGCTTAAAATAAATTGACAACAGCATTATGTTGCATCTGATTGCTTATATAGTTAGTTATCCTTTGGATGCTACAGCAGGTATGGGCATACCTGGGAACTTTCAGTTGAGGGCTACCTGGAGGGTAGTCCTCTGTTCAGCAGGGGGTAGCAAAAATGACGCTAATCGCGTCAAAAAGGGGCGGGGCTTAACTCGAGTGTTGGGGGGATTTAACCCTTTGAGTGCCAGAGTGGTACGGAATGCATTGCAAAGCAATGCATTCCGTACCACTCTGGTACTCACAGGGTTAAATGTGTCACACAGAAGGCTGGGGACAGAGGCACAACGGGAGAAAATTCAGATGTGGCAGAGTTTCAATAGAAACTCCCCACATCCGGAGGAATCTGCCTCTGCCCCGGAGACCCGGTAAAGCTCTGTCAGAACCGGAGTCTCCGGGGCAAATCCGGAGAGTTCCCAGGTATGGGTATGGGCAGTTATTTTGGGCTGTGGGCCAGGCCATACCTCTGTTCAAAATATTGACGGGGTGGGGGCAATTCATGTGTATGTGTGCTTGTTCAAACCCTAATTAATGCTTTTGGTCCATTAGTAATTCCACTGCCAGCCTGAGATGTGAGGGGAAAGTGACAGGTTTACGCCTCCTTTTTTGTGTGTTTGATTAATAGGTATACTGCTACAAGATAATGTATCCATTTTGGTTCTCTCCATTGGTGAATGATACATTTGTATCATACTTGGTTTTGCATGGAATATGTCATTCTTTCTTTGCAAAGGAAACTAGAAGTGATATTTTCTCTGCGTAACAGCATTTATATTTGTACATCCGCAGAGCCACGGGCTGTATTTTGTGCTAGAGACGTCTCCATTGCATTGCTTTAAAATGCATTGGAGCCATCTTTATCCCAAGGAGTTAAAGATGAATTGTCTCCATTGAATAAATTGGCGTTCTTAAAGCGGAACGTTCACATGTTAATAAGTCACCATTCAATCATTAAGAATTTGGTGACTAGCTTGAAAATACTATAAAAAGTGGCAGATTCTAAAGAAATCGTTACCCTTTGGAGACCAAAAGCCAGGTAACATCGCAGACATCTGGTCTTCGCACCTGTGCCGTCAGTCCCGGTCTCCTGTAAAGCATGGCAGAGCGCCACATGGTAACTGTAAGGGACTGACGGCGCAAACTGTACTAACCTGGCCATCAGTCTCCTAAGAGTAAAGATTTCATTAGAATCTGCCTCTTTTTATAGGTAAAACGTATTTTCAAGCTAGTCGCCATATGCTTAAAGGGGAACTATCACCCCGCAATAACTTAATGTTCACTTATTGCTCACCTGGCGACTAGCTGCTTAGTAGCGCTAGTCGCCAGAAATCTTACCCGGTTCTGCAGATATCGGCGTTTTACAGGAGCAGGAAGCACGGACGTCTCTTCACAGTGACGTCCGTGCGCCTGCGCTGTCAGTCCCTTTTCACCGTGCGGTGCAAAAGGGACTGACAGCGCAGACACACGGACGTCACTGTGAAGAGACGTCCGTGCTTCCTGCTCCTGTAAAACGCCGATATCTGCAGAACCGGGTAAGATTTCTGGCGACTAGCGCTACTAAGCAGCTAGTCACCAGGTGAGCAATAAGTGAACATTAAGTTATTGCGGGGTGATTGTTCCCCTTTAATGATTGAATGGTGGCTGATTAACATGTGAAAGTTCCTCTTTAAAGGGAAGCTATAGCATGTAATAGCTGTCCTCTCTGCATATCTGCTTCTCTTGGATCAGAATTGCACAGAAAGATGTGGTTGCCATGTGAGCTCCAACTGATCAGCAGAAAAGCCTGGTGTCTGGAAAAGTGACTCCCTGGTGCTCTCTTGCTGATCCCACAGCTGTGATGGAACTGCAAGATTTGATATCTTGAAGTTTATAACAACACCTGGTTGAGGAGCCTGTTGTACGGGCCACAGTGCCACTGCCAGCCAGTCACGGGGCAGTCACGCGCAGTAGAGACTGCCACAGTGCAGGCAGTCTCTACTGCGCATGACTGCAGCTTGTGCAGCAGTCTCTGCTGCTCATGACTGCGTTGTTAGACACGTTTTAGCAAATTATTATATGCAATGTAGTAAAACAGCTGCACCATAGGGGATAAATTAAAATTTTCTGATTTAATAGGGCCTCTAACCCCTTGAATGCTAGTAAGATAACTAGGTTGACCGCCCCCACTGTATAGTGTTTTATTGATAACCTCTCTGGAGTGTGATGTGTCACTGTGAATGTGCAGCTCTGGCTGACCATGTAGGAATGTACTAAGTTCTAAATCCAGTCAGCTGAGGTTACAAGTAGGGAATTACACAGTAGTCTGTGTTACAGCATGGCAACTAGCCATTAAAAACAAGTGC
The DNA here is from genome assembly GCA_037306005.1 of Rhinophrynus dorsalis. Taxonomy (NCBI): domain Eukaryota; kingdom Metazoa; phylum Chordata; class Amphibia; order Anura; family Rhinophrynidae; genus Rhinophrynus; species Rhinophrynus dorsalis. The sequence goes on along the minus strand of CM074724.1, from coordinate 97,727,014 downwards.
ATACTTATATAATTCCTCTGTGTTTTGCACATTTCAGTGATTGTAAAACAACTGGCTTTTTTTTTTTATTATTTTAACTTTGATTTCTCAATTACTGTAAACCCTCATGACCTATAGCAAAATACTGGGTGTACTTCTAGCTAGCTGAATTTTGTAACGTAAATGGCAGAAATGAAATGGGGTAATCGTTATATGAGTTATTTACAAAGGTGTAAATGTATATATTTATGCTAAACTGGATGAGAATGAGCATGGAATTGCACTAACAAAGGAGAGGGTTCTAAAATAGCAATGCTTTCAGACCCCTCTGGCACCCAAAGGGTAAAAAGAACACAGATGCCTAAAATGACTTAACTCTTTGAGTGCCAGAGGGGTACAGAACGCTTTGCTTTGCAATTCGTTTCATACCTCTCTGGCACTCAAAGAGTTAAAATATTTGGGGCTATAAATACTTAAGGTCTCCCTGCTAGCATCAGTACAAATGTAGTTTTTCGGGGCCTAAAATCTATCCTTTAGTGCACTTTTGGGGGCTTCCGTTCCATTTTTTTCCACGGCTTCCTGACTCTTAATAGGGTGTCTGAAAAGTAATAATGCTATATTATCTGTAATTAGGCCTTTGTGAGTATATTAGCGATAGGTACTAAACATAATACATTAATTATTCACTCTCATCTCTATCACCTATATGTTAGAGAATTAAGATATTTATAGATGCTAGAAAGAAGCATATGTTGTTTAAAGGGCAATGTCCTTAATTTTTATTCAGTGTTATTCAGGGGGAAGTAGTATAGATTGAACGATTTATTAATAACACGATTGTGCCACAATTGGTAATTATTGATGATTGTTTAACTGAATGTATATACATTTGTGAACTTGTTATTGGAGGGGAACAGATTTAGAAGTTTGACTGCCCTATAGACTTATGTCATTTTGGAGCACCCCACACTTAGGCTCAGAACAATCCAGCTGTTAAAAAAAATATAAAAAAAAAAAAAAAAATGTCTAATCCGCGTCCCTCTTTTTCAGTGTCATCGCTTGCCTCACACACAGTTCTTATATACTCTTTTCTGCAGCATCCACACTTTGCCTACACATTTACAACCTTCTTAACCTTCCACACTTTCTCTCATTTATCTACCTGTTTGCAACTTTTCCTCTTAAAACTTTTGGTGATATGCCTCTTAACCCTTTGTCAGCTTTTGCTGCTTTGCCTACTTCTTACTGACCACCCTTGGTGTATTCAGCCCCCCAGCCTTCCCTTCAGCCACACCAGTTACACCCTGGTGTAACTGGTGTGGCTTCACACTTTCGCTCACCCTGCATGAAGGTAATGTCATCCGCTTCGTGCAGTGTGTGTCAGGTATGTGGCCATGGCAGAAGGGAAGCTAACAAACAAAGCACCATGACTCCAGCAACCCTTTAGAAACTCTGCCTCCTGGTCGCTACTTATGGTGCTATCCGCAGTGCTGGAAGGTTGACAAGAGAGCCGCATACTCAACGGAGTGAGGATCCAACATCATCTGACCACCTCCCACTATCTGATCTGTCCTTTTACATCACAATTCACATTCACCTATGAACCTTTCAAACAGAGTAAAAAAAAAAAAAAAATAAATAAAAAATAAATCCATACACATTCTCCCTTCCTTAATACCTCTCCACATAGAGCAGCCTTCCCTATAAGCGCCGCATAATGCTTGCCAATTCTTACAATCAAACTATGCACCTAATCCTTTTTTTTTTTTTTCTTCTTCAATATGGAGCCGTATGTGTGGCAAGCTCAAATCCAAGTGGCTCGAGATAACATGGCACCTCCAGGGGCTGAACCACTCCCCGTTCCCGGTTGAAATTCCACACTGTATTGAATCTCTGTGCTTCATGTGATGGTTTCTGCCAACTCCTTATTTAGCATTCACTTTTACATCTGGTACCGTTGCCATGACACATTTCCTGCAGCTGTTGGACCAGGGATACAGTCTAGTGGCTACACATTCCTATGGGGATTCGTTCTGGCACCACTGTCGTTGGTATCTGGGTTATGGTCTCTACTTGAGGCCCCCAAATTAATGGTCCATCTTTGTGTGCATACATGTATCCCAATTAAGAGGAGCTTACTTCAGAAGTCACTGTTTTGGCCCTTCCTCTCAATCTTCAGCTTTTGAACAGGGACAAATTGTGATGGAGAATTTTAGCTTCAGCTTAATTACTGTGGGTAGAAGCTGGCCCCACCGCATAGTTAATCATCAGCTAAGCTCTGTGGTGGGCATGCTTAAGTTACCGGTTGCTTCCTTTGATACTGTGCCTCCTCCTTACAGGACCTTGTTGGAGTGAACATAGGCTTGTGTCATTTCAGGACCTTTAGAATCTGACAGGGCACTACTATAATTTTATATGTGCCCACCTCTGCACGTTGGAACTATGGTCGTACCTTCTCAGGACCTACCTGCGTCAACTGCCAGTTGCTTCCAAAGGGAATAGTGGGTGGGGGTGTGTTTGGGACTGGTTTAAATAAACACTTCCTCTTCTACCCACAGTAATTAAGTTGAACCTAGTATTATCCTTCACAATTTGCCTGTTTTCCCAGGCTGAATTTTTTTCCCTTACTCTGTGACTTCTGAAGCAACTTCTCTCTATCACACTGCACCAGAGGGGCAGGCAATAGACTGCATCACTTTGCATACTCCTCTTCCACTGGAAGGGTTACTGATAGGCACACTGGAGAGCACCTCACAAAACAGAGGACACAGAAATAGGGTTTGGACAATAGAACGGGAGGATGGGGGAAACTCAGAGGAACAAAGGATGCAAAAAATATCAAAAAAAAAAAAAAAAAAAAAAAAAAAAAAGGTGCGACACAGAGTAGATGTAGGACCTTCACTGCAAGTACAATATCTTACTTTCCTGTCTATTATCTTAAAGCGGCTGAGGATTAATGCCCAGAGTAAGAAATCAAAATTGATTTGCACATTCATTAGTAGGCAAGAAAGAGGCCCCTCTTGGTCCAGACTTTGTGGTATGTGTGGAGCAGACATGCTGTGGGTGGCGCAGAGGAGGATGTGCTGTACATAGTGCTGGGGAGAGGGATGATGTGCAGGAACACAATATTGGTGAATGAGGTACAAGCCCCAGGACAAGAGGACGTGACAAAACAGACTTAATGTGACCTTTAAGCGGGCGACGTGAGAATGTCGCTCTTTTGATAGGGGCAACATTCTCATGTTGCCATTTGATTCAGGCGTCATTTTTAATGCACTTTTTTCAAGGTTGACCCAAGACATGGCTACATTTCCATAGTGAACCAAATTTCGTAATCCTACAGGTCTAGCAATATATAACCAAAAATCAGTCTTGCTCAGGCTTATTCCATGAATGAACAAATGTAAAGTAAACATTTGTTAAGGGTTATATTTGGTAAACCTACTGGTCCTGCAACATAGAAAAAAAAACAAAAAAAACGAGACCTGTTCAGATGTATTCCAACAACAAATGAATGTACAGTAATTAGATCATACCTTTTTAGACATGGATAACTTAATTGACCTGCAGTTGCAATGAGCAAGATCCTCACCCCACCCCCTCCGGAGGCAGCGTGCACCATGCTTCAGTTGGCAGCCTATTCCTTTGCTGTTTTGTGTGTCCTTTGCAGTACGTCTTTGTATCAACTTTAATTCCTGCCGCAGGCCACTTACTGTACTTTGTGCATAGCTTTGGTTGTGTGCTGTGAGGACCTCAAGGTCCTCAGACGGCAGGAATGTATATTGATTGAAACGCATTCTGCAAGGGACACACGTCAGTGGAGGAAGTGGTTGCCATTTGAAGCATGGTGCACGCTGCCTTTGGTGGGGATGAGGATTGTGCTCATTACACTTGCAGGTCAATTAAGTGCTCCCCATGTGATGAAGGGGTCTGATCTAATTTTTTTTTAAGGTACATTCATTTGGGGAAAAAAAGAGAACAAAAAGGTGCTTCCTTGTGCAGTAACTTCAACTAACGGTGATAATCAGAGTTAATTGCTGGCTATATACTTGTGTCAGCCTTCAGCTTCTTTCACTCTTCTGAGTTGGCCGCTCACCCAAACTTCCTCTCACAGAGCCAGATATGAAATACAATAAGGCATTATTGGCGCCCCCTTGTTTTTTTTTGTCAAACTTGTAGATACAATATATCAATACGTAAAATCAATGCACTCACATTCTCTCAATACTGTGTGTGTACATATGCATAGCCACAGCAGTATAGACTTTTAGAGATCTTCCCACCGTCTCTGCTCTGTGTTCAGTGGGTCACTTGTGTACTCGTAGATCCAGCAATCCGATAGAAGGAAGAAAGAAACCACTCCAGTATATGGTCTCTCAACTGATAGAAGTTTGTATCAGTTGAGTGACCATATTGGAGGGTGAAGTCCATGCAGAGGTGCTTACACAAATTGGAGAGGCAGTGCAGGGGTGTTATACATAACTCTTCCTTACTACCGCCCCTGGGTGTGTTTGGTTTTGGACAAAGATTGTCGGTCACATGACACAGGGTCAGCAATAAAGAGGAGTTATGGATGCATCCTTTATACTGCCTTTCCCCTTTGTTGTAAATATGGGGTGTGATTTTCACAGGAATGGATGGGGGCATAGTACTTTGAAGCTCTCTGCAAGGACTTCACCCTTCACTGCAGTACACACATCCTCCCTCCCATTCCCGACTTACAGGAATTCGTCCTCCACCATCCCTCCCCTTTGCCTGATAGCCTACTTCTCCTGTTCCTTCACTCCTGTCCAACGCATGTGTGTTTGTGTCTCTCTAGATGCTGTTGAACTACAAGCAGCCAACTGAAATCTGTATTAGGATGATGGAAGTCTTAGTCCCACAGCTGGGAAGGGAGAGGGGTGTCTGAAAGAGTTAAAGAAAAAGCTTTACTCTTAAGGATTTACAGTGCAGGGTCCTTAAAGGGATAGTAATACTTCATTTTAACTTTATTTTATTTTGTAGGCATTAAAAAAACATGAAGAATGATATAAGTCTTATCTCTGAAACCTTTATGGTTTAAGAGATATTCACAAACAAAGTATCCCCCCCCTGTTCAGCCAGATAAGAAGGGAGATGCCCAGGTAGACTGCAGAGAGGGACAATCTTCTATTAAGATAATGGAAAAAGCTGAAAAACTTGTCAAGGGGGGAAGGGCTTTCATTGTTTTCATACAAAGAAAATTGTCCCCTTCTGTTATCTGTACTGTCATACAACCAGACTCACATCTGAGAAGAGATGGCTTACACTAGATAAAAGGGGCGGGGAGGGGAACTTTGCTTGTGAATATCTCATAAACCATAAAGGTTTGAGAGATAAGACTTATATCATTCTTCATGTTTTTTTAATGCCTACAAAATAAAATAAAGTTAAAACGAAGTGTTACTATCCCTTTAACCCTTTCAGTACCAGAATAGTTTATATATAATTTAAAAATGGAGCTGGACGCACTCTCAACAACAGGGGCAAATGCCTTGGTGCACGGTAAGAAAAATTCAAACAATCTTGAACTGAAATCGGCACCCACAGGACTTGAACTTGCAAAATAAAGTTGCACTTCTTACTGCAAGATAGTCCTGTGAGTTCTGATTTCACTTCAAATATATATATATATATATATATATATATATATATATATATATATATATATATATATATATATATATATATATAATATAGCAGGAGTGTGAAAGTTCAATTCTCAAGGGCTACTAACAGTCCATGATTTAAGTATTTCCCTGAATAAGCTCGGATGTGTTAATCATTGGCACATTTAACCCCTTAACGACCGGCCGATCGGAGCATTTATTTATTTTTTTCCTTTGCTCCATTCGCTTCCGGACTCCCTGAACGGCGTGCAGCTGCGGGGGGAGCCCGGAATTCTGTGGCGGTCACAGTATGTCATGGGTCGTTCAGTCAGATCGACCCTTGACGTACTATGACCATTAAGGGGTTAATCTGACTGGCCCTCCTGTGCTCAAACTGTCTGTAGTGCGCATGACTGCAGCTTGCGCAGCCGTCTCCTGACAAACAATTTTGCAAATTATTATATAGAATTATAGTCAGTACTTGTTATCAGCTTGAGGGGAAAACGGTACTGTATGGGTTTGATATACCACATGGGGTGCCAGCATCTGCCACTTTCCTTTTCTAAATTACCTGCTAGCACTAATATGGATAGCTTTGAAACCCACAGGATTTCCTACTGTATTCATTAGCTATTACTACTCTTCTGAGGAAAATGGAACCCCATAGTTATGAGTCGACATACTGAAGGGTGTGTCAGACGCCCAAAAATGTATGCCATCTACTATCTGTAACCCTTTGAGTGCCAGAGGGGTATGAAACACATTGCAAAGCAATGTGTTCCGTACCTCACTGGCACTCAGTTTTTCATACATTTTTCAGAAGTAACTTGCCTGTGCTAAAATGGTTGCGACAACTACAGAAATAAAGAACAGGTAGACAAAGCATAGAATTTCAGAAGGCAAACCACCAGCAGCGTCAAATTGCTTTTTACTTCTTCTAGTGTGCACTCTTTCCAGAAAATTATGCTATGGGGGGTGGGGACATAATTTTTAGATACCAATCAATTCAAAGATACTAAAAGTTTTCAACACAATGGAATTTCACAGTGTACTCAGGACCTAGTGCCAGCCTGGGAAAAATTATACCATAATGATCTGGGTTGACCTAGGGGCTACCAGTGGAACAAGGCTGGGGAAGCATACAGTTTATGTATAGCTTGATGTCTACCAGTGGGAAAGCAGAAAAGGTGGGGGTGCAGTGTGTATGCGTGAGTCTATGGCTACCATTCAAACAAGGCTAGGAAATTAGCGTATATATGATTCTGTGGCTACCATTAGGCAATGAAATAAAGCAGTGTGTTGGACACTCCTGTGGTCTGTGATAGTTTATTTCCCCCCCTCAAAGATTTCAGTTTGTTTTGCAATTGAATTGGTCATGTTATAGGTCACATTAAAGGTGGAAAAAGTTCTGACATGGTTTATCTTTGTCTCATTCTTTAACATCACAAGAACCTGTCATTTTAACAGGGGTGTGTAGACTTTTTATATCCACTGTATGTGTGTCTCCATAGACATGGCATTCAGATACCTGGGAACTCCCTGGATTTGCCCCAGAGAGTCAGATTTTCTGTGTTAATTACTGTGCTGCTGAGGACAGAGGCTGGTTCTTCTGCTGGTGAGTTACCTAGTAACCCTGCCCATTTCTCCACCTACTCTCTAACCATTTTTTTTGGTCAAAGTCTACATTTCCTATCTCCAGTCCCACCCATCCTGATTAGCCCTGCCCACATTGAAACAAATTGCATAATTTGGATAATTCCAGACCTCCTCTTATTCTGGGGGCTGAGAAAAAGAAAGTTCTCAGGTGTTGGTGTCCAAGACTCAATGAAGGTGCTATTCTTTAAACAGATGCTCAAGGGCAGAATTCTTCGGAGCCCTTATGCTTTATTTGGCGTTCATAAGATAAGTGAGGGATAATTATTAGGAGTTGTTATTGTTCCTTTAAAGTGCAGTTTTTGAACACAGTCCTTCCAAGTAACTAGCATCAAGCTTAGTGTTGGACATTTCTCATGGGCTTTCTAAACAGCTGACAGAAACAATTTAAAAATAGCAGTCCAAGGGCAGGTGACAAAATGTCACACACAGCACCTGGCACAGAGACTAATGGAATACAAACCCTCCAGATGTCTCACTCAAAATTCTATTTTAGTAGCTGGTTTAATAGTAGCGTTTCAACTAGGATAATCAGATGAAACCAAGATTGCTCTAATTCTCATCATTCCTATACACGATATATAAAAGTACACCTTGGTACTATATACATGCTTTATTTGTCTTAGGCACACCCTCGTTAATTTATTGTGCTTAGTCAGCTGCACACATGTGGCTCACCAGCATTTATCGGACTACAGCTTCCATCAGAGTTCAGCTGACATAAATGGGAGGAGCAGCTAGAGGGCCACAGCTCGCCCATGCATGGATTTATACATCTTTATGTGCCATTCTGTAAGCTGAAGAAATGCAAATCTGGAGCAAACCAACTGCATCATAGAGGACATAGGCAAATTTCCCCAAATTAGTTGATTTAAATAAGTATATTTTCTCCCTTGAATCCTGGAGAGGTCTCATTCAAGGAGTTAAAAGCCCCATTACGGTGGAACTATCCCTTCAAGTAAAGTGCCCCCACATAATTATTCATATAGTGATAAGCATAGAAATACTAGTATTATACAGAATAAGTCCAGCGTTCTTAAAAAAACAAACAAAAAAAAAAAACTTACTTCTGGGGTTGGAGCTGGCGGCAGACCAAGATGGACGCGTTATACTGAAGCGCCTAGAGCCACAGGTGACTAATTCCGATTTACTAGCTGCAACTGTTCTCAACTTGCTGATAATCATAGGAGACATCTTCTCTACCAGACGAGGAATCTTTTTATGCATCATGATCTGCTGTACCAAGCTCACTAAGCGGTGCTCCTGAGTTGTTTCTTTTCACACTTCTCTGACCAGAGGACATTGCTGAACGCCATGTTAGAAGGTGAGCTGGTTCTACGAAGCAGAGTGGGCCCCACACGTTTATTAACCTATGCTGGTGCATTCAATCAAGTAACTCCTGCAATACCTCAACTCTTGCCACTTTCTACTAAATCACCTCTGTATCTTACTACAGCGGAATTGCTACATCTACCATTACAGGAGAAGCTCAGAGTCTTTCTGGAGGCGTTTCAAAGTGCTGTGTGAGAGGAATTTGTAAGTCTGCACACTGAAGTTAGACACATGAGTCGCACTGATATGCTGGGGTGGATCGAACGGAGGCAACTATAGATACCCAGAGAGAATAAACGCTTGCGCCTTTTAACCCGCCAAACCGAATCAATAACCCCCAGATGTTATGCTTTGATATGTATGGATGGATTCTGTTCTATGTGGTTCAAGTTTTGTAAAGCTGATTGAACACAACGGTATACTTTTGGTCTGATTGACTGTACCCCCTGTATCTCCCTGTCTACGCTGGGCGCTATCCTAGACTGCTTGCATGTTAGTCAATCACTGAACTGGTCTCCCTGGGGAGGACAACCTTTGGTTGGCTATTATCCCCTGCTTTGAGTAGGGAGATATACAGGAATGGGTGGTGACTTCTCTTAAGCGGTAATGTCATTTTGCTGTTATGCTGCAGGCTTCCGTTACAATTGAGTCTGCTTGCCCCGAAATTGCCTTCTGACATACAGGTCTGTCTTTGTGAGAGTTATGATGACCTCGGGATACCAGGATATCTATCCTGTTACTCTTTAGATACTAGTTGGGGAGTACGCTTCTTACTGGGGGATCCTCTATATTCTTGAGGCAGTTTATTCTTTACACGACCTTCTTTTGTGTTAAACGTCCTACCATCATACCATTATATGAAGCCTCTGTATATTTTTGTATCTATGATTTTGGGGACCTGACTCTATGATCACTCCAATCATACTCCTGTGTCACCCCACCATGTCCTTTTTTTGGAGGCCCTTACGGTGTCCCAACAAGGTGTCTGTTTTCTTCTTGTATCAATCTGCTCAAGTGATAGTCTTCTTTCGCTCTTTATTTTCAGATAATGCTCATAGTTCAGACTTGATATAATTTGAGGGTTACAGCTGTCATCTCCCTGACAAGATGTTGGGTATCTTACTCTGTCACTATGCCAAAGTGACAGTCTTAATTAGCTTTCTTTAGTATTCAGAAACTGCTAACAGTAGAGTCTCTATATGTTTAAATGTTTCAGCTGTTAACTTTGTTATTGTACAATGAACATTTATGCTGGATATGTTTCTTTACCTCTATACCCCTATGTATAGTTAATAGGAAGTGACTGGCAGCATAGACTACACTAAAGCAAGAAGCCTGCCTGTCAGTCTCCTATCAAGTAGGATTTCTTAATAATGCTGTACTTATTCTGTATAATACTATTATTTATATGTTTATTGCTATATCAATAATTATTTGGGGGCACTTTATTTGGAGGGATAGTTCTGCTTTAACCTAAAGCCACTTTGTGTAACATAAAAAGAAAAAAAAAAAAAAAAAAAAAGCCTCATTAAAATCAATATGAAAATGTCCAGAACTGCAACACTTTCACATATTGACGTGCACATTTTATATATTTTTCACTTGTACGTTTTTAGATTTTTTTGTAATTTAACACTTTGTGACAGGGGTACTCAATGCATTGCAAAGCAATGCGTTGCTACCCCTCCAACACTCAAAGGGATAATTGCATGCTTGATCTGATACTCTCTAATGCTGTAGTGTCAGCTGTATCTGTGCGCGAGAGACTTGGGAACTGTGATCACCAGTCTTTGTGGTTTATTATACAGGTAATGTCTGAGTGTCACCACACACAAACAAAGGGCTTATATTTTAGGCTGAATTGTAGGTAGGTGATCCGCCCCTTTAATTGTAGGCAGGAACAATTCTAGAATTGTATGCAGGGGGTGGGGCCTACCTTCCCACCTTGGCTGCAGCTAGCCAACCAGCTCCAGAAAGATTTTTTCCTTGGTGAAGATAACGCAGTCAAGAGAACAGCTCTTCTATAGCTTTAAAAGTTTTTTTTTTTTTTTTTTTTTCTGTTAGAAATGGAATACCACCATTAGGCGGATTACCGTCACTGACAATGCCCTTAGATGTGGCTAACTTAGTGACCAGGTGCTTTTTGTGGACCTTAAAGGGATAGTAATACTTTCTTTTATCTTTATTTTATTTTGTAGGCATTAAAAAAACATGAAGAACGATATAAGTCTTATCTCTCAACCTCTATGGTTTAAGAGATATTCACAAGCAAAGTATCCCCCCCCCCCCGGTCAGCCAGATCAGAAGGGAGGTGCCCAGGTAGACTGCAGAGAGGGACAATCTTCAATTAAGATAAGGAAAAAGCTGAAAAACTTGTCAAGGGGGGAATGTCCCCTGCTGTTATCTGTCTGGTCTTACAACCAGATTCACATCTGAGAAGAGATGGCTTACACTAGGAAAAAGGGGCGGGAGGGGAAACTTTGCTTGTGAATATCTCTTAAACCATAAAGGTTTGAGAGATAAGACTTATATCATTCATGTTTTTTTAATGCCTACAAAATAAAATAAAGTTAAAACGAAGTATTACTATCCCTTTAAGCCCTGGGGGGGGGGGGGGGAATCTTGGCTACAAGTTTTCCTCAGGAGTTGCCCACCGAGGCTTCTTCTTTAAACATGGTAATTTGAAGACAGAAGATCTGCAGGAAAGGTGAGCAACCCTTTGAGTGCTGCAGGTCCACATGTCCCACAGTGCCCCTCGGCATAGGGGTTTTCCTTTGGAGTTCCTATTGCACACTCCTGCACTCATTGGGTCTATCTGTATGTCTGTTGGGTGTTTGGAGCAGGTTTATGTGGTACTTTAACCCTTTAGCTGCTGGTTTTGCATATTTTGTGGGGGTTCTGACACTTTTCCTGCTGGTTCAGTGTTTTTTTGGGTATCCTAACATGTTTTAGGATGTTTCGTGCATTTTTATTTTACGGTTTCAATTTTGTAAAATTTGAGTTCCACGCTGTGACGGATACCCATACTCCGACTGAGCAGCTCCGCCAAAACTGTGCTACCTTGACCCAGGACAACACTCAGGAACTTCCACCAGTCGGGAACCAGGATCATAGCTCCATTCACCCAGTCACTTAGGCAAGACTTGGTGTAAGGTGAACGAGCTCTGGATACAGCAAGCTTACCCCACCAGACAACACCAGTGTAGGTTAAGACAAGAACTGCTTTAGTGTGAAACATACAGGGTTTAAATACACACATCACAAGGTATCAACCCATATTAGGATCCAATAGGCAATACGCAATTCACGTATGAGAAGACAATGGGGCTGTTGGTGGAGGGGCACAATACAAAGAGGCATAATGGTGAAGTGGGAATACACATCTTTACAAAATGGTCAATGGGTGGAGGGTGGTTTCAGTATAAACATGGAGTACACTGAACACAAGGGGAGTGTAAACATATTATGTGATGAGACAATGGGTAGGTAACAACAGGATACAATGGGCCAGACCTGAGTGAGTTAACTGTACAATGGGACAAAGGAATAGGGCTGGGTACAAGTGTTACAGAGAGGCCACAATATACAAAACATGTTAAGGTACGGAAACATAATTTACATATTCGTTTTTTGGGAGGTCTGGTATCCTTTGGATTGACAAGGCTGGGAAAAAGTGTTCACTGGGTTTCTTGGTCACCCTGTACTCCCAATAAGCACAGGGTGACTTAGCCCCAAGAGTGGACTGGGGAGCTGGTAGAGGATCCTCCATGGCAAGGGGCAAACAGGGCAGAGATTAGTCTCAGGGAGAAGCCATACGCTGTTCCAGGGCTAGGTCCATAATCTGTGGGCAGGAGGCTGGCCCTCAGGCCCCTCCAGGGGCCCGGTGGGCGCGCTTTACCTCATAGGCACCATTGCTCCATTCACTCCTATGTGACTGTACAGTTTGGGACATATTTCTGCAACCGCTTAACCTAGCGACTTCAGAGATGGCTCATTTTTCTTGTCTACTCTTGCTCTATCATCCGGTTCATATTTCTAGTGTGTTGGGGGGGCTCAGGGGGCTTCGGGCACTGTTTGGGTACTTTTTCTGGGAAAACTACATTTCCCATGAGCGCTTGCTTTGCATGCTCGTTTCTGATTGGCTTCCGCAGCGGCAGCCATTTTGTGCCATTTCCAGAACGAGTATCCTACGCAGGGCTTGGACTCCTTCTCTCCTCTGCAGATTAACTGTTTGCCTGCCTGATAAGTCTAGCTTAGCGATTTCTGGGGTGAAACTTAAATCCTACACACTGTACTGGGTGATTTCTTATACTATAAGGTTATTTGACACTGTCAGAATGTCTACCATTGGAGCTTTGGCCAGAGCTAAGACTACGGATACTGGGGTCCCTGTTTACCCTATTGCGCATTGCTCTTCCTGTCATTCAGGGTTACCTAGAGAATTCTCAGGTCATTTATGCCCAGCATGTTCTGATATCCCTGAGGGTCTCCCAGGGACCTCCAGCCATGCCTTAGAGCCAGTTTGGGTGCAAGAGTTCAAGGCTGCTACCAGGGACCTTAGGTCTACATTGCAACTCTTTCTATCCCAGTTACAGGGGGTCTTCAATTCTTGGCAGACCCCCTCCTCCGTCAAGTCTTCCCTGCCAAAACCTCAGGGTGTACCTGACATATCAGATTCCTCTGAGGAGGAACTGCTGGTGGGTTAAGATGTTGAGGAATGTTCTGCTGTGGGCTCTTCTCGGTTTTTTGGGGACCCTTTTGAGGTTGATCCTGAGCCCTTGGCTGAGGGCCTGATCAGGGCTGTTTTGAATACCTTTAACATTCCCTTAGTTCAGGAAGGTCCTTCTGATCCCTCTGATGTGTTTCAGGAGCCTAAAAAGCCCCTTACTTGCTTTCCACCTAACCCCACTCTTGACCACCTTTGTGTCTGAAGAGTGGAAATCCCTGGACAGGAAACCTTCTGTGTCCAAGAAATTTGCCAAGCTTTATCCCTTCTCTGAGGCAGTGCTTTCTCAGTGGGTTCATCCTCTCAAAGTGGATGCTCCTATCTCCAGGCTATCTAAGTCTACTACCTTGCCAGTTTCTGATGCGTCCGCCCTGAAGGACTGGACTGAAAAGAAACTGGAGGTCTCCCTCAAGTCCATTTTTGCCACTGCTGGTTCTGCCATGCGTCCAACATTCACTGCAGCATGCGTAAACCGGGCCATTGCGGTCTGGACTGGACAGCTCACCCTGGCTGTCCGTCAGGGTGCTCCTACTTTGGATATGTTGCGCCTTCTTGCAAACATTTCTGAGGCACAGCACTATGTTTTCAACAGTGTCCTGGGAGCCTTAGTGTCCATTCTCCATCGGTACGGCATCCGAGTTACTCCATAAATGGATGACCTGCTTCTGAAGGCCCCCTCATCAGCAGGTTCAGCTGTGCATTCACGCTGTCACCCATCACGGGTAGATCCTCAACATGGACAAGTCAGATCTTGTCCCATCCCAGCATCTGGTCTTGCTGGGCCTTCTCTTCAACACTCAGCTGAGCATAGTGTTTCTCACGGATGAGGTAGCTCACCAGATCGCCCACAGGGTTTCTGCATTTCTGGCTCAGGATCCAGTTCCAGACAAGAAGATGTCCTCACTAGTGGGGAAATTCATTCAATCTCCATAGAAGCGGTCCCGTTTGCCATGGTGCACACCAGGGAACTCCAGCAGTTTGTGATCCAGGTGTGCAGGGGTTAGCTGGACCTTCTGAAGATGTCTGTGTTCCTCCCTCTTCACGTGGAACGGAGTTTGTCATGGTGGCTTGACCTCTCCAGTCTGCTGAAAGGCAAGTCTTTCCTGGTATCCTTCTGGACCATGGTGACGACGGATGCTAGCCTCTCCAGCTGGGGAGTGGTCCTGGGTCACCTGAGTGCTCAGGGTCAGTGGTCTCCAGAGGAATCTCTCCTTCCCATCAAAGTGTTGGAGCTTCGGGCGATAGTTCATGCCCTTCATCATTGGACATCTCAGCTGGAAGACGGTACAGTCCGACAACGCCACGGCTGTTGCTTACATCGAGTAGGGAGGAACAAGAAGTCTCGCCGCTTGGTTAGAGGTCAAGGCTATTTTGTCCTGGGCAGCAGAACACATTCCTGCCATATCCGCAGTGCACATTCTTGGCATAGACAACATCATGGCGGACTTCCTCAGTCGACACACAGTGGAGAGTGAGAGCTGCACCCAGAGGTGTTAACCCTCATTGTTCAGAAGTGGGGTCTTCCTTATATTGACCTGATGGCGACAAGACACTACAGGAAGGTTCCAAGGTTCTGCTCTCGGTGGAGGGACCCTCTAGTGCTAGCGGTGGATGCAGTGTCCATTCCTTGGTTATTTCCTCTGGCCTACATCTTTCCTCCCCTCCCAGTGTTGCACAGGATGTTACGTAAAATACGACTGGAATGCTGTCCAGTCATTCTGATTGCTCCATACTGGCCTCGTCAAGCTTTGTTTCCGGAGCTTCTGGATCTGTCAGTGGCAGAGCCATTCCGGCTCCCTTGGCGTGCGTATCTTCTTCTACAGGGTTACCTGTGGAAGGATGGTGTTCATTGGCTAACTTTGACGGCTTGGAAATTGAATCCTCAATACTGAAGAGAGGTTTTTCTTCTTGGGTGGTGGCTACTATGCTCCGTTCCCGCAGACCTGTTTCTTCCAAGATCTAGTATTGGATGACAGAGAAAAGAGGATTTTAGTCTTACCTGTTAAATCGTTTTCTCTTAGTCCATACAGGTTACTGGTCTCCCACCCTTTCAAGGAACCATGCTTGGCTCTCCTGTGGCAGACCGTGAGGGTCCTTCGGGGTCATGCTCACAGGAGTCTTCTTCCCTTCTACTATCTAGTCATAGTTAGTGTCTCAAATCTTTCTGGAGCTGGTTGGTTAGCTGCAGCCAAGGAGGGAAGGTAGGCTCTACCCCCTGCATACAATTCTAGAATTGTTCCTGCCTACAATTAAAGGGGTGGATCACCTACCTAGAGTTACCAGTAATCTGTATGGACTAAGAGATAATTATTTAACAGGTAAGACTAAAATCCTCTTTTTCTTTTTGGTGAACATGTAAGCCATTCCTTAGCAGCAAAGAAATTGTTTCATGGTGTGCAGGAACAATGGCGACATTTAAAACATTACGTTTTATCTGCAGCATAACTCTGCATTAGGCATGCTAACAAATCTAAAATGATAAAGTATGTTAGAGCGGTTTACAAGGTTAAACAGAGGAGACAAAGCACAGTATAAGAGGTTCCAAATCTCAAGCAGAAGAGAGAATAGCCATGTTTATAAAAACAGGTGGCAGATCTGTGTTTAGTTATATTTGATCTGTGCTTGCTGCACAGGTAGATGAGATTTTTAGGAAAGTGACTTGGGACTTACTATTTCAGATGACTTGAAGGTTAGGCAAGCTGTTTAGTAAAGCTAACCAGGTACTGGGCTGTATAGGAACTTGTATTAGTAGCAGGAAGAAAAGTATTAATGTCATTTTGTAGATCGCTGGCAATGGTCCCCCCTGGACTATTGTGTACAGTTCAGAAAACTACATTTCCACAAATGCATTAATAAATTTGAGGAAGCTCAAAGAAGAAACAAAAAATAGTGTAGATATTATCAGGATAGACCCAAGAATCTTTATATAGTAAGCTTGGAAGAGAGGCGGAATGGGGGTGGGGTTATGATGGTACCCTTAAAATACCATAAAATCTTGTGTATAATGAGCACAACTTTGCCCCTTTTCACCTTGTGAAGTGGGGAGTGCATATTTTTACACAAGGGAAAATAATAATAAAAAAAATGTCACTTCCGCACTGCTTCCCTTCCTGCTATGCACATTGGATCTATGGTATTGCCCTGCGAGGACCTTGCAGTCCTCGCAAGACATTACCATTGGCGATGCAGAAGAGGTCCTGACAGGGCAATGCTGGAAGCTGGGACCCTGTCCTGATGATGAAATTGGACTATGGAGAGGGACAGGAGGCCATGGGTAAACTGGGAGGGAAGCGGTGCGGCAGTGGCATTTTTTTTTTAATTTTTTATTTATTTATTTTTTTTTTTTTTTGTGTATGATAAAGGAAAACAAGGGTGTATAATATACATAGGCACTCTTATTTTCCCCTAAAATATTGGGTATAATGTACACCTGAGTATTATACACAGATGCGTATTAGGGCTGCAACTAACGATTATTTTGATAATCGATTAGTTGGCCGATTTATTTTTTCGATTAATCGGATAAAAAAAACAATATGCTAATTTTTCATTATTTAAAATGATTTAATGAACAAACGGAGTGTTAATTACAAACAGCAGAATAAAAAACTTTACACATTTTAACATGCGTCATTGTTATTATTTTACTATGGGTTCTATGCACCCCTCTCTCCCCCCCTTGCACCTCTATTTCTCCCCCATGTGCTTATTTCTCCCCCCATGTGCTTATTTCTCCCCCTTGTGCTTATTTCTCCCCCCATGTACTTCTTTCTCCCCCATGTACTTCTTTCTGCCCCTTGTGCCTCTCTTTCTCCCCCCTTGTGCCTCTCTTTCTCCCCCCTTGTGCCTCTCTTTCTCCCCCCTTGTGCCTCTCTTTCTCCCCCCTTGTGCCTCTCTTTCTCCCCCTTGTGCCTCTCTTTCTCCCCCTTGTGCCTCTCTTTCTCCCCCTTGTGCCTCTCTTTCTCCCCCTTGTGCCTCTTTCTCCCCCATGTGCCTCTCTTTCTCCCCCATGTACTTCTTTCTCTCCCTTGTGCCTCTTTCTCCCCCATGTACTTCTTTCTCTCCCTTGTGCCTCTTTCTCCCCCATGTACTTCTTTCTCTCCCTTGTGCCTCTTTCTCCCCCATGTACTTCTTTCTCTCCCTTGTGCCTCTCTTTCTCCCCCATGTACTTCTTTCTCCCCCTTGTGCCTCTCTTTCTCCCCCATGTACTTCTTTCTCCCCCTTGTGCCTCTCTTTCTCCCCCATGTACTTCTTTCTCCCCCTTGTGCCTCTCTTTCTCCCCCATGTACTTCTTTCTGCCCCTTGTACCTCTCTTTCTCCCCCCTTGTGCCTCTCTTTCTCCCCCATGTACTTCTTTCTCCCCCTTGTGCCTCTTTCTCCCCCATGTACTTCTTTCTCTCCCTTGTGCTTCTTTCTCCCCCATGTACTTCTTTCTGCCCCTTGTACCTCTCTTTCTCCCCCCTTGTGCCTCTCTTTCTCCCCCCTTGTGCCTCTCTTTCTCCCCCATGTACTTCTTTCTCCCCCTTGTGCCTCTCTTTCTCCCCCATGTACTTCTTTCTCTCCCTTGTGCTTCTTTCTCCCCCTTGTGCCTCTTTCTCCCCCATGTACTTCTTTCTCCCCTATGTACTTCTTTCTGCCCCTTGTGCCTCTCTTTCTACCCCCTTGTGCCTCTCTCCCCCATGTACTTCTTTCTCCCCCTTGTGCCTCTCTTTCTCCCCCTTGTGCCTCTCTTTCTCCCCCTTGTGCCTCTCTTTCTCCCCCATGTACTTCTTTCTCCCCCTTGTGCCTCTCTTTCTCCCCCTTGTGCCTCTCTTTCTCCCCCTTGTGCCTCTCTTTCTCCCCCTTGTGCTTCTTTCTCCTCCTTGTGCCTCTTTCTCCCCCATGTACTTCTTTATCCCCCTTGTGCCTCTTTCTCCCCCTTGTGCCTCTCTTTCTCCCCCATGTACTTCTTTATCCCCCTTGTGCCTCTTTCTCCCCCTTGTGCCCCACTTTCTCCCCTATGTACTTCTTTATCCCCCTTGTACCTTTCTTTCTCCCCCATGTACCTCTTTCTATCCCTTGTACTTCTTTCTCCCACTTGTGCATCTCTTTCTCCCCCATGTGTCTCTTTCTCCTCCCTTGTACTTCTTTCTCCCCTTTGTACCTCTCTTCCTCCTGCCCGCCCGCATCATCACGCGCCCCTGCGGGCCGTGATGACATACACACAGAGAAGAGGAAGAGGGCAGAGGCACCAGAAGAGAAGCGCTTGCTGCCAGACAGTAACGATCAGTCTGCTGGCAGCAAGTGCTTCTCTTCTGGTGCCTCTGCCCTCTTCCTCTTCTCTGTCTGATGATGCGGGCAGATGGATCTTGTCATGCTGACACTGGCGGCGGCGGCGGCAGTCTAGGGCTGCAACTAATCGATTATGAGAATCGTTGACAACGATTCTCATAATCGATTTTTATTGATAATATCGATTAGTTGTTGCAGCCCTAATGCGTATTATACCTGAGATTTTATGGTATGTTAAAGGTTTTAATAGTTCTGGAGGGAAGCATTTTTCAGAAATAGAGAAATACTAGAATAAGAGGGCATGAACTATCGTTAGAGGGTAGAAGGACTCAGAAAAAATGTGTGCTAGATTCATGTAACAGCCTCCCAGAGGTAGTGGTAGGGGTGAATACAGTAAAGAAATATAAACACACGCACTTTATATATACACTAATTGAAGAGCCCGTTACATGGGCCACAGTGCCACTGCCAGATGGTTGGGGAGCAGTCATGCGCAGTAGAGACTGCCCACACCGCGGCTGATACAGAGCTGGATGCTCCTGTGCATGACTGAAGCACGCGCAGCAGTCTTTACTGCGCATGACTGCGTCGTTACACACATTTTTAGCAAATTATTATACAGGATATATATATATTTCTATAACATATCTGAAGTTTTAAGTGCAACACCAAGGCAGTATGTTCCATTACCATTTTAGTAGTTTTTAAGTGCCCGATTATATTAAATATTCCATTGTGAAAATAAAATAATCATTTAAAATATACAGATTATGATGGCAAATAAGAACCTACTGACCCATAAACTTTGCCCATTTCCCTATCCTTATAAAATACATTGTCTTACAGAATTATCATGTGTCAAGCATATATAATCATGTGTGAGCACTCTTCTTGATTGCATGCAGTGTTGAATTTCTGTTACTAAGTTCTCAGTTAGGCTGTGTAAAGAAAATACTTTGGTCTTGCTCTAAATTGTTTATGAATTTGCACACACAGGTGTCAGTAGGTCATTAAATAATATAAAAATCCTCAGTAATGCCCCGCTTACCAACTATACCCTCAGCAACAATACCTATAACAAATGTCCCTTTTGGGGTTAAGGGCCATATTCAGGAAAGTTTAGGTTTAGAGTGGGGGTCCTTATTTTTTTTTTTTTTTTGTCAGGCCATCCATAAAATATAATTTATATTTTTAGGGGCACCTCTAACATTGTATAGGTCATTTGTAAAGGGAGTTATGAAGGGTACAAGTACGTAATACATAGTTATTATTAGATCTCACAATCAGAAAAACAAGCATATCATACATAGAAATGAATATACATTTGAATCTCAACATTCACATTTTTATGAAAGCCTTTATAGAAAAATAGGGGCACCCTAAGTAGGTATCTGTGGCACAGCACAATGCCAGGGCACCCTGTTTGGGAATCACTACTTTAGAGGATCAGTTATGTAGCAAACCAACTGCACTATAGGGAACATCAGGATTTCTGTGCTTTAAATGGCACCTTTAACCTCTTAATTACTTCTCTGTATTCCAGACCATTCTTATGTTGTCATAATCTGCTGTCTAACAGTAATCTCACTCTATAAAATAACCAATCCCCAACCCCAATAACAGAGCCTAACCATCTGCTTCAGGGGTAGAAACACACATCTGTGTCCATGGAGGTGGACATGGCTGTAGCAGGAGTCCTCAAACTCCACCAATTGCACACAGTCTTTGTCTGCTGATGTATGCACTCTGCCTGCTTAATTTTGGAACGCTCCCATCCCCATTGTGCAGAGCTGAGGTCCAGTAGTCCTGCTAGTAACTGTCATGTGTGCCTCTATGGGCATGACATCTGGGCCAGACTGATGAACTCGTAAAGCAAGGACAACATTTATTTTGTCAGTTTATGATTTCTAGGCATATTAGGCATGTGTGTGTTATTAGGAGGTGTTTGTATTCTACAAAGGTTTGATAAAACGTCCACACATTACAACATGCCCTTCCTTATAAAAACTAACATTCATCATTTTTATTAATGGGAGATCTCCGCTTCAGATTTATTAAAAGCTTATTAACGGTCATTCCGAATAAATCATGCATATCCTATATAATAATTCACTAAAATGTGTGTAACGACAGTCATGCGTAGTAGAGACTGCTGCGTGTGCTGCAGTCATGCGCAGTAGAGACTGCCCGCGCCGTGGCTCCGGAGCGAGCAGTCTCTACTGCGCATGACTGCCCCGCAGCCGGCTGCCAGTGGCACTGTGGCCCGTGTAATGGGCTCTTCAACTAGTCATACTATAATAAATTACATTTTGTGTATTGGTTTTCAACTTTTTTCCTTGTCAGAATTGCTATGAGCATTATCCAATTTATTTGTGGCAGTAAATGTGCTGACAGCCATTTCAATAGAAGTGGTTACAAACTTAAATTACATATTTACTGCACTACGGGGGATTCTAAAGTAACAAAGAAGGCTGGCAGTGCTGCAAGTTAACTTTGGTTCAGATGAGGTTAAGTTCCTCTTTTCAGAGGCAGAGTTTGTTTGATTGATAGCTGTAGTTTTTCTTTGCTTTATTTAAATCCTTTGATGCTAGGGAGGTTTTCCGCAGTTCACAAAGAAATGCATTGGAGACCTAAGATCCAGGAGGTTAAAAGTACCATTAATAATACTTAAACATTGTAAATTCTAAATACTAATTAACTGAAAATATGGACATTTAGGGGCTAAACAGTACATCCTTTTAACTCCCATAAATTAATAAGTGTTCTTTTTATTTCTGTCTTTCTGTTTAGATGTTGGCCTGCAGTAATTTGTATTATTGTATTTGTGTTTTTACAGCTCGAATGGGGATCAATTTCCATCATGCAGGAACAGACAATATTATGGCACTTAATAGTAAGTTTCTTGTAACTTGGTGGAGTTGTTTAAATCTGTTAGTAGTTGTTGCTTTATCAGTATATTATATTGACAGCGGTAGGGATGGTATCAATTTAATTTCATATTCAAAATTATTTTTGTAACGAATTTAGCAACTCACTCATACAGTATTTATTTTTATCATTTTTTTTTTTGTTTTTTTTGTTTAAACAATTTGTATGACCTTAAAACAAAGGCACAGGGATTAAAAAAAAAAAGCTAGGTCAGTAAAACTTTTGAATATTGCCTTGGTAGACACTTTGAAAAATTATTTGAGACTGTTTTAGCTCAGAAAAAAATAATTAATACAGTTGGTTACAAAATAGCTTGGATGTTCTGGAAATATCGGATTGCTTTTTACTGTCTGGAAGGAATTGAAAATGTATTCAATAAGTGTAAATTAATTTATGTCCAGTGCAGTCAAGAAAACAAACAATCACAGGTACACCCATTTGAACATTTCAAACCTAAAAATTAAAAGTTTAGTTCAAAACACACACCCTATTTCCACCTGGCCTGTCATCACCCCAACCTAAGAGTGAAGAAGATAGTTTACTCAGGCCTGGGGCTTATTCACCCTCATCAATAGATTTAATGAACAAACCATCTGCACTGGAATTTTTAGTGCCAACACGATGCTCAGCTGAAAACTCTTTCCCCTTCTTGGTCCACTAGAAATCAATTACATGTCGATTGGTTCTCTAAATTATTCTTAAATTAGCATTGGGTATCTTGCCCATGGAGGCAGACATGATTCATTGCTGCAGGATGTGAAGAACCCAAACTCCTCCCACTGCAGGTTTATAATAATTTTAGTAGGAGAAGGTTGGAGTCCAAGAAAATGTAAGCCTGTCTGCCTCCATGAGCATATGATATACAGTAGCAATTAAAAATACATTTTATAGTCCTAATCCACCGAGATTCATAGCAGTCATTTGGATTTTCTTTTCAGATCAGTGTTTCTCAGTATTAGTTCTCCAGACACTCCAACAGTGCAGGTTGACCAGTTATTTCTGCTTATTAACAGGTGGCACAACTCTCGTGGCTGATACACATGGGTTTATTCAGGGGTACCCTTGATACCTCCCCTGTTAGCATAGCTCAAGGAGTGGAGCTGAGAAATACTGGCCCAGATTAAAGATGAAGTAACACTTTATAACAAATTTAATCATTTGGAAAAAGCTTTCAGAATCACCTGTGTTCTGCTTTACATTTTTTATTTGAAACAATTATTTGATCCATTTAGCTTCATTTATTTTGTCACTTTGTGGACGTTAAACTGTGTCTTATTAACCCCCTCGCTTTTTGAGATTTTTTTTTTTTTTAAGTTGGAAGGATGAAAGGACTATAGTGAGGAATGTTTTATAGTCTTAAATAGACTAACATTTATGTGATTCTGAAAGATCTTTCAAATGAACCTAAGTTGTCATGTGGTACTAGTTCCACTTTAAGCTAAGTGGGGATTTATTATTATAAAGCTTATGTTCCTTTAAAGTGATGGTAACGTTTCACAAAAACATCAGCTCCAATTAATCTTCATAGTATTTGAGCCATAGAGAGCGTTATTTTATTAATGCGAGCGTTGTAGTTCAAGAGTAATTGAATGATAAAGTTTCCCCCTCCCGCCCCTCTTACCTAGTGTAAGCCCCCACTCCTCAGATGTGGAATCCAATCCATAGACCAGACAGCTCACATCAAGGGTCCGTATTCTTACTCAGCTTGTTCTCATATCTTAATTGAAGACTGCCCCTCTCTGCAATCTACCTGGACACTCACTCCCTGCTGCTCTAAACTGAGCAGTGTTACATCAGTAGAAGGGGCCGGAGGGGGATACTTTATCATTCAATTACTCTTGAACTACAACTCTGACAGAATTGAAATAACACTCTTCAAGGCCCAAATACTATGAAGATTAATTAGAGCTGCTTTTATTATGAAACATTACTATCCCTTTAAGTGGCTCATCCTGCCTAGAAAGCTGAAGTCCTGTTAAGCGAGTATCATGGACCATAATGATCTGATAACATTTTTTTGGAAGAGCGAAGTTGTGGTCCCTCACAGCTGGACCATCTGTTCTAAAGGCACCTTTGGTTGTGCTCTTTTCATGTAGTTTTTTTTCCAGTCCAAATGTGCTATCCAAGTCTGTGAGTCCCCAGCGGGACAGGGAAGATGGAGAGGAGTTGTTTAAGCACCAATAGTCTGCGTTACCATTCAGCATTACAGTGTCTATAAAGACTGGTTCAAGGAACAGTTGTGAATAGCGCAGTCTGCTGAGCTTGTAATTGTAATATGTGTACATTTGGAAAGAAGCTTACATATTTCTTTTGTAGGAAAGATAAGATGTATAATGAACTGAATTTTTCCAAATGTATTACAATTAAATAAAAATTCATGTGCAAAGGATTACCTTAAAGTGGAACTACCACCCAATATAAAGTCACCCCCAATAATTAGTCATATGGCGATTAGCTTATTAATAGTGTTATCTGCACAAGTACCAAGTTCTGAAGTAATCCTGTTTCTTCACAGA
Organism: Rhinophrynus dorsalis; assembly: GCA_037306005.1. NCBI lineage: Eukaryota > Metazoa > Chordata > Amphibia > Anura > Rhinophrynidae > Rhinophrynus > Rhinophrynus dorsalis. The sequence continues at coordinate 97,702,982 of CM074724.1, read as the reverse complement.
CTGACGGCCAGACTTCTTGTTGTAGAGCCATCTGTGCTCCTGCGTTGTCAGTCCCTTCCGGTGGCTTTTGGCTCCATGCAATGTCTCCTACAGGAGACTGGGACGGACAGCGCAAGCGCGTAGACTTCTCTAAGCCAAGATGTCTGCATGCAAGCCTGGCCGTCTGTATCTGTAGAAACGGGATTATTTCAGATTGTGGTGCATGTAGCAGATAACACTATTAAGAATCATGTCGCCATATACCTAATTATAGGGGACGACTTTATACTGGGTGTAGTTCTACTTTAATTTTAAAAGATAAAGTGGTTATTCAGGGTTTGATGATAATCAAAAGGGGGAGTATCATGTGGGAACCACCAATTTAAAGGGATTGTAATGTCCCAAAAAAAGCATCTTCTAAATGGTAGCTGCAATAAAAAAAAATGTAATGTGCTTAATCCTTTCTCTCAAACAGCTATGGTTTGAGAGATGTAAGAAAATAAAGACCTCCGCTCCCTCCCCCTTCTCATGTGTCCGCTGTATAGTGGACGTCATGAGATCCTGCTTCCGGGACCAGACGGCGGCTCTTCAGGAGCGCTGTCATCTAGATATCTAAGTATAATTACTTCATCGGAATGGTCTACATGTGCTTGCAAGCCAGGCACACGTTGTAGACCATACCGATGAAATAATTATAGTTAGGTATCCAGATGTCAGCACTCCTGAAGAGCCACTTACAGTCGGGCAACCGGATTCTGCCTCTGACAGCTTTACAGCTCGTCAGGCAGAAAGGGGAGGCAATGGAGGACTTTATTTCCTTATTTCTCTCAAACCATAACGGTTTGAGAGAGAGGATTAAGCACATTAAGTGTTTTGTTTTTGTTTTGTTTTTGTTTTTTTGTTTTTTTTATCACAGCTACCATTTCCAGGATACTTTTTTGGGGACTTTACTATCCCTTTAAGTCGATAGTATACAGTGCCATGCTGGCATTGTATGCTATGGTTAAAGAGATTATTTAGCCCTTAGAGTGCCAGAGGGCTATTCAAGCCTTTTGGTTCAAATACCAATCATAGGAGTTTCAAGCATCTTGATCAATATTTTGGAGGATATCTTTTATTTTATTTATTTGTAGGGGTTTTTTTTTTTCTCTAAGACTGAAAATATTGCTTTTCTGCTTTCTAATAGGATAAATGGAGCTGTTTTTCAGTCTGGATATTTTAATAATGCATTGTGCTATTTTTACTTTAAATTTGCGTAATATGAACATCTGCTTCTTTTAATATAGTTTCAGGTAAGAAATGAGTTTTGCAAGACTTCTTTAGTGTGCGAATAAAAATGTTCTAGCTTATTAGATTATATGCTGTAGGGCATTATTTGTTACTATTAGGGTTGCCACCTTTTCTTTAAAATACCGGCTGGGTGGCAACCCAGTTACTATAGAAGGCATTTGCTAGTAGATTGTGTATCCATAAGCAGCTTTGCAGTATCCAGGTGAAAGGGTGATCAAGACCCCTAATTTCCTGTAGACATCTCTGTGCTCTGAAATGGCTGCATTGAAATCTTACATTCACTGAAAAGTAAGATTTTCGGGTGTACTGGAAAATAGAGGCTTTGGAACAAGACCAGAATTTTTTCACTCTATGGGAAAATGGGATTTATCTTGGCGTATAGATCATGAGCAAAATAGGGGTGAAAGGCCTCCATGCCCTTAAAGAATAAATAGCAGCAATGGGCAAAAATGATCTTGCTCATCCCCTGTTGCTCTCAGAATGGGAATATTTGTCCCTTAAAGTAGAACTATCACATAGATATACATAATTGCCCCCGATTAATTGTTAGTATAGTAGTAAACAATGTAATAGTGTTTTAATGTTTATTAACCCAATGAGGCCAGGAGGTATGCAATGCATTTCAATGCAATGCGTTGCATACCCCTCTGGCACTCAAAGGGTTAAGTGCTGGCATTATTTGGAATCATAAGTTCATGTGAGACTCTCCTCAAAGGCAGACATATTGGCGAAGAGGGATCTGTGCGCCTGCACGGTCTGTCCCTGCCTATACCATGCAGTACAGTGCAACTCACACCTTTGGCTTATAACTTAGAAGTAAGGAGACAGGGATGGACAGTGCAGGTGTGTAGATCCCTCTTCGCCAATATGCTCTGTCCTGTTGAGGTGGGTCTCATATGGACTTGTGATTCCAAATAATGCCGGCACTTAATAAACATTATAATACTATTTCAACAATCGTTATACTAACAATTCATTTGGGGACAATTATATCTGTGTGATGGTTCCACTTAAATAAATGAAGGCCAATAAAGATATCACTCTCTTAAAGTGGACCTGTCACTTTAAGAGAAGTATAGTTCATTTTTTCTTAAAGTGGATGTCACCTATTTATAACATAGCCTAAATAGGCTACATATCGAATACTTATAAAACTTTACTATGTTTTTTTATTTAAGTTTTATGTGTTGTAAGTTTAACTTCAAAAGTCTGTCCCCCAGCTACTTCTGCATAGACTGCAGTTACCTGCTCTGTAACCGCAGTCCGTCGCTCTGCCTCTGCTCTCCTCCCTCCTCCAATGACGGAGGCTTATGTCTGTAAGATGGAGCTGTCCCATTGGCAGATATCGATATCTAGCCAATGAGATAGCTCCAGCTTACAGACAGAAGCCTCTGTCATTGGAGGAGGGTGGAGAGCAGAGGCAGAGCAACGGACTGCGGTTACAGAGCAGGTAACTGCGGTCTATGCGGAAGTAGCTGGGGGACAGACTTTTGAAGTTAAACTTACAACACTTAAAACTTAAATAAAAAATAAAAAAACATAGTAAAGTTTTATAAGTATTCGATATGTAGCCTAACTATTTAGGCTATGTTATAAATAGGTGACACATCCACTTTAAAAATGTAAAGCTGCTTTTAGATTGTACTGTGTATGTGTTTGTAATAGAAATAGTTTTTTGTAGAAATAACTCTCTCTTTGTGCCAATATTACACACTGTGCTATGAATGAATCTAGACAGAGCCCACACGCTGGGCAAGTGATATGTTTTGGCCTCAAACAGAATTAATCCTTTCAGTGCCTGAGGGGTAAGCAACTGAAAGGGTTGCTTGGCATATTGTCCAGAGTGGCACTCTGTGCCACCAAAACAGATTCATTTTTCAAAAGCTAGTTTAAAAACATTTGGTGGTACAACATGTAAGTACATTTTATTCTAATCTTAACCCCTTAAGGACCCTTAACAGTCCTGGCACGTCATGGCTGGATTTGCTTTAAGGACCCATGAAGTACAGGACAGTCATGGAATTCTGGGCTCCCTGCGCAGTTCGTCCTTAAGGGGTTAATACAGTTCCTATTGAGGTAAATGAGACTGATGCTAGAGAGGGATCCATGGTATTGTGAAGCAATACGTTTAACCGGTTCAGTGCTAGAGAGGTCATAGAGCCTTATAAATCACTGAGCATTTTTCTTTCATTCCTTTATGGTGCAGTTGGTTTGCTCCAGGATTCTTTGTGGGGAGGGTTTGTGTTTTTGTGTTAAACTCCTGAGTGCCAAAGGGGCACACAACACACTGCAGAGCAACGCATTGAGTAGCCCTCTGGCACTCAAAGGTTTTATGAACATATGGACCATAGGTGCTAGTTGTAACTATGGGCACTAAAGTTGTGAATTGTTCAGGGGGCACATTTTGAGCCTTTATGTATTAATGTGAAGCCGTGCAATTGAGTGGTAAACTAATTGCACCAGATTGTAACTGGTATAAATTGTCCTTGAATGCTTGAGAGGTCTCTAGCTTATTGCGATGGAATGTGTTGGAGACCTCTTTAGAATTCATGGAGTTAAAATTTCCATTTAAACCAGATGAAATTTGTATATTCCCCCTATAATGAAGTTTGACTAGCACAGCGCCACTTGGGGTGCATACTGCTTGTTGTACTGAACCACAATTGGTCACATGTTCAAATGGAAAGGGGAGGTGTTCTGTGGAGAAAGAACAATTCCCATTGTTTAAAGGGGATTTTAACACCTTGAATTTTTGGAATGTTTAGTTCTGCCCTATACTTCAAATGGATTGCCTCAGAACTATCCCACTTTTCTTTTGAATATATGGCCCTAAGAGTTAGAAGTCTGGGACAAACCACCTGCCCTGTAGGGGAAAATTCATACCCCTCTGGCCCTCAGTGGGTTAATGGTTAAAAATCTCCTTTTAAATTAATGGTACTTTTTCATCGTTCCATATGGTGCATGTGGAATTTACTAGAATTGCACCTATTTAGAGCTCCTTGCCTAATGCTCTCCCTGTATTGATCCATTCTTTCTAGTAAGCTGTAAATGCTCTGTAAAGTATTTTCATAATGTTTTACTGTCTCTTTAAGCCGGTTCTCTTGCTGTCCATTGTAAAACGGTTAGTTCGTGGTATGGTGCCCTTAGATTTCCATTACCGGCTGCCAAGAGAGTTTGTTTTTGTTCTTTCCAGATATTATAATCACAGTGTGTCATGAGAAATTTCAATTGCTTTGCACAAATACATAATTATTTCACTTGGGAACCATGTAATTGTGCAAATGTCAATTGAAATTCTATCACATACATTTATTTATTCTATACTAGTGTAAAAGCCTGTGCACACGGGCCAAGGTCCAGGTGATGTTAATCGTTTGAGTGCCAGAGGGGTACACGGTGCATTGCTTTGGAATGCGTTGCGTACCCCTCTGGCACGCAAAGTGTTTAGAGGCCGGTCCTGCTCTGCGTATTGCCACCGCCTCACTGGCAGCGCACGCGATGCAGTCATGCGCTGTAGAGACTGCCTGAACGCACAGAATGCTCCCAACATAGAACTCCCAGCATTCCTACACCTCCCAGCATTCTGTGCGTTTGGGCAGTCTCTACTGTGCGTAACTGTGTCGGACAAACGTTCTAACACTTTATTATATAGGATGTCCCTTCTAATTATTGGCAGTTGTTCCAAAAGGTTATCTTAACCACTCGGGTGCCAGAGACCTCTTTGGCTTCCAAGGTGTTGAAGGTCCAGCTTAATCGCTTTAGCACCAAAGGGTGGGCAATACAGCCCTCTGGTCCTCAGGGGGTTAACTGAGCAGTAAACCTTTTAATATGAAAACAAAGTGATTGTAGGGGTTAAAAAATAGGCTGCTGCTGGGAGTTTCTTCACTCAACCATTATTACAGTTGAAACTGTTATGTTAGCAGCAGTTCCACATCTTTATCATTCTGTAGGTTAACCCTCTGAGTGCCAGCCATGTTTCAGGCACGGGCTTGGCCATGTGTACCTGTATTGCCAAGCCTTTGCCCAATGTGTGACTGGAGTTGCCCCCCCCTCCCCCAGAGGGAGATCAGTAGCTAGAGTGGGGGCATCAGAAGGGGTCCTGATGCCCCACTCCAACAAGGTATTAATACAAATTATTTAAGCCTGTGTGTGCCACAGGGCTGTCTAATGTATTGCTTTTCAATGTGTTGGACACCTCGTTCAAAATGTCCTTTAGTTGGGTCAGTCCCTCTGAGAACCATATACAGTCAGACCTGCAAGCATGGTTCCACTGACAACCTGAAGTCACAGATCCTCACATACACTGACACCACCCATAGTCTGGTTCTGCTGTCTACTATTCTTCACAGATCCCTGCATATACTCTCTACCAGCGCAACAAGGCTGAGGATATCGGTCATAGCTTTGCACATATACTGCCTGATCTCCCAGCCTTTTTCCACTGGTCACCATATTCCTGCAACCTCCTATGGTATGTCAACCCACTTTTCTTGTACCTGCATTAGGTACTGTATACACTAAGAAAATCCACAGCGTTAAAAGATTTTAGTATATTTTGAAGTTCATGAAGTATATAAAAAAAAAAAAAAAAAAAGTATGTGTGTTTTCCTACAGCACCACTTTGTGGAAAGAGTTGTACACACTAGCTTAAGGGTAAAAGGTATAAAGGCAAGTAGCCCCTCATCCGATGCAGGTTAATGTCTATTTCCAAAATGTCATGCTGAAATTTTCTTCGTATCTGTAGTGGTTTAACAACCTTTTAGTGGAAATAAGTAATTTCAAAAAAGGAATAGTGGGTATAGTTTGGGTTTCTGGCACCCCCTACCGTATGTCAACTCATGTGAATGGGCTACAGCTTTACTTGGATGAGCATAAGATAATGAATGCTGTAGGAAACTCCACATGTTTCAAGCATTTTAATACATTTGAGGGGAAGTAAATGTGGAGAAAAAAATGCTAATTTTTTTTCTTTTAGCTACATCTTCTGGAAACATTTGTGCAAACAAGGCTATGGTTAGAAAGGCAATTCTTCATGCACTTGATGCAGTTGGTTCTCTTCTTTCCAAAATGGCATGCTTTCTGTACCTTTCCTTCACATCTGTAGTTGTTAAACAGTTTTAGTAGTACAGGCAATTAATGTTTGAGGAAAAAAAAATCACAGGTTGAGTTGGTGCATTTTTGTACTTCTGGCACACACCACAGTATATCAGCTCATACCACTGTATGTAAGTTTTCTTATAAGATCCCTAGCTAATGAATACAGTAGGAAATTCCATAGTTTCACAGATTTCAGCTCATTTGAAGGAGTGGAAATATACAAAAAACTGCAATTTTTTTTTCCTTTAGTGCCACCTTCTGAAAAACAGCGAAGGGTAAAAGGGCAAGTGACCCTTCATTTGATGCAGTGGGATATCTACTTTAGGAACTATATGCATACTAAAGGTTATCTGACCTACTACCCTAGTAGGCCTTTTCAGCTTCTTGAGATGGCACTTTCGCATTAATTAAAGTTTGCGTTTTTGAAAACTGCAATAAAATATTGTATCTATTACCCAAAAGACATGCAAATGTACGGTTAAGGAGATGGTCACTTGTTACTATTTGCTCATGTATTCCAATTGCTGTACCCGTATGGTACCAGTGACATTTCATATGCCAGTTAAGCTTTTCAGTGATGCGTTTTATGCTAATTAAGCCTTTTTAGTGACATGTCATATGCCAGTGATGGTTTTCAGCGATGTCACATGCTAATGAATCTGTGTGCTGTATCAGGACATTTTCGTTTTCACTTTTCCCACAAATGTGTGTGTGAATATTTCCTAAACTATACATCTGCTGGAATTTTGGTTAACATGACCTATAGAGTCATTGTGTGGTCTCGTTCTTGCTTCCTGTCAATTGTCCCCCTCCTATTTAAGCCTCTCCTTATCTCTTGCCTGCGTGCTAGCCGGCGTTTCTGTTCCTAGTAGCTTGGGTTCCCAGTGCGACACAGTCTTAGCCTGTTGACCTTGCTTCTGTCGACTTATTGGGCTCTGTCTGGGCATACATCCCAGTTAGCAGTCTCAGCCGCTTGTTAGGAGGCTCTTCTCTTCCCTCCAGCATACCCTCTACAGCGTCTGCGGTGTGTTGTGCAGTGCAGTTTGAGTCTCCTAGTAGCCTCTGCTGGCAATTTTTGGTATTGCACATCTCTATCCAGTCTGGGGAATTGGACTACTATTTCTGGTATACAACACTTACCAGCTGCTCACTCCAGCACTGTCTCCTACAGGAGAGCTTATGCTACAACTGCTCAGGCACCCTAACCACTAACCAGCTCCATTGGTGGGCGTTATCCAACTTTGCGGAGTGCAACTTTGTATTTTTCAAGTCCGCAGCAAAACCCCACAGTTGTAGCCCGTGATGTCTAACTCCACTTCCCAGCTCCACCTCCTAGCACACACACACACACACACTCCTGTGGGAGACTTTCTGTTTTTATTAAATAGGCCATTTTGAATGAAGTTTTCAAATATGTAAAGAAAATTCAAGGTGATATGTTCACTTTCAACATTTTTTCCCCACTCTGAACCAGTTTTTGTCCTTATTTCAGCATTCCTATTTTTGCTATACATTACCATAGTTAACTCATACTAGTTAACTTTTTTGTGTTTTAGTGAAGTGTTTAGAGTTTGCCTGAGCTCTCTTGTGTTTGTATTTGCTGACCTAGGCATTGCTGTACACCGGTATTTGTTACAACCGGTTTCAGGCAGATAAGCATCTGCTTCCTTCATAAACATGGAGTGTGGTAGAACAGGACAAAGGGCAGGGGGCCACTTTTATTCTGACACTGACTTATTTAAACTTGAACGTATATAACCTCAAAATAGTTAGAAAACCTCACCTATGCACGCATCGGATATTATCAATATTTGACTACGTAAATAAAAAAAAAAATCCTAGGCAATTGTGATCTTTTTACCAGTATATGCAATGAAATGATTGCCATCTTAATAATGAAGTAGGCTTAAAGATAAAAGATATATAATTAATATCTGGTAGCATTCGGTGTAAGAAAATAACCACTAGTTCACATTTTGCATAAGTCACATTTGCTGAATCTTTGACTATTTGGATCTTTGTTAACCCTTTGAGTACCAGTGAGGGATCAAACGCATTGCTTTGAGTTGGTTCCCTTTCTGGCACTCAACGGGTTCAAAACATGCCTCAATTTACCATGTATTAGAAGCTGAAGTTTTTGCATTGTTTCACAATAGATTTTGCTATTTGCTCCCACTGCTTGCTACCCTTAGTCTCTCCCTCACTCCTGCTTCTGATAATTATTAACCCATTGAGTGCCACAGGGTTGTGCAATGCATTGCTTTGCAATGTGTTGCGTACCCCCTCTGGCACTCAAAGGGTTTAGTATATAAAAATAAAATAACATGTTGGTATTAAGTTAAAGGAAAATAGCCCTTACGTATAAAAGCAAACTAAAGGAATTCTGCAAGAAATTAACTGCACCACACGGGGAGAAATTAAATTCCCCAAATGAGCCTTTAACATCTTGAATTCCAAAAAAGTGCATTGGAGACCTTTCTAGCATTCAATGCCGTTAATAGCTCAATTTAAATCAATAGAAATGTTAATTTCTTTCCTATAGTCATTTGGTTTGCTCCAGTTTGAGTTAATTCATTAGGCTCCTAATCATACCTGGGAACTTCCTCTTGAGCCCCCTGAGAGGGCTTATGTGGAGTGGCGGGGGTGCGTGCGTGTATAAATTAAGTGGGGCGGGGCTTTCGTGGGTGTATAGGCCTTATCCTTTTGTCATGAAGTGTGCAGATGAGGGTGGCAAGGAGGAGAATTGGATGGGAAGTGGGAGGGATAGAGTGAGGAGAAGGGGGCAGAATATCAGAGGAAACTCACCACCACCGGAGAATTAATTAACTCTAAAAAGCAGAGTCTCCATGGCAGATAGAGGTATGCTCATAGTATTCTCCTGCTAATATTATGTAGCCTTTATGAACATAGTATATATTTATACTAGTGTGAAAACCTGAGTACACGGGCCACAGTGCGTGATGGCAAGTACCAACGGCTATGTGTACTGCACTTGACTGCATCTCTGGCCTGCGTTTGCTGTGTACTGCAGTATCTGCTGCGTCAGACAAACATACATCTGGCGGATTATTATATAGGAGGGTATTAGTTATATAAACGGACCCTTAGGCCTATTTACCAAGAAGAAATTATGGTGCAAACCATCTGCACCATAGGGAATAAGTAAACATTCCCGAAGTTCCCATTGTTTTATATGGGACTTTTAACACCTTGAATGTTAGATCTCCAAAACATTGCTTTCTGGTACTTTGGAGACCACCTCTCTAGCATTTGTCTTTAAAATTACAAATTTTAGTCTGTAAATTTTGGAAATTTGTTTTTGTTCCCTATGGGTGTAGTTGGCTTTCTCCAGAATTTCTTAATTTCTTTTAGTACGTCAGCCTCATTGAAACTTATTTATTTATACTATGTCTATGTTGTGAAAGCTGAAGTACTGAGGTGACCATTTTGTCCTTGAAATTATTTTAAGTAAGAACTCTGAACAGAACACTAACCCCTCAGCACCTACTATGGCCAGCAAATCATAATGGTGGTTAGGAATTGTGCCATTGCACTTTTCTTACAGAGATCACATGTACAAGGAGTCCTGATGTCGCTGGAACTTTTGCTCTTCTTTCTCTCAAACTGAAGAGGACAGAGTGCATGAACCCCTGCACATTGCAGAGCACCATGTATAGCGCATCGCTTTGATAAAGGCTGTAGTAGCGCTTGAGACCTTCAAAGACTGGAACTGGGATGAAAATGTAATCTTTTGACGTAGTGTGCTAGGTCAAAATTCACAGTGGCCATTAGGAGTTTCTGGACATAAAAAGGTGAGTGGTGGGTTTTTTTTTTTTTTTTGAGAGGTTTTAATGCTCCACTAATTGTCAACTAAACCAGGCTCTCTTGAAAATATAACAAGCTTCAATCAATAATGGCAGAGGGCATTAACATCATTTCAAGCTTCTGCAGACATGACTCCACAATCTCTGTGTAGCTACCTTATTTTAGGTAAATGCAAGGACAAAAGTACTGCAATTCTAACTGCTTCATTAAAGGAATAGTAATGAATGCCAATAAATGTAGCTCTGTTTAATGCTCATATAGTAGGCTTCATTTTGTGCTGTATACAAATTGTGTCAGACTTGTAGATCAAAAGTAATTCCGTTTTAAAGTATCCCCCCCCTTTTTATCAATGCAATATATTCCCCAAGCTGGTCTGGACAGAGCACAGCGAGGAACAATCTTCAGTGAGCGTAATGAAAATCCTGCCCTCCTTTGTCAAGGGGGAGAGCGTTTTCCTTATACTCACAGCGAGAAGATTGTCCCTCTCAGTGAGCCTTCTAGTCAAGTGATTAGATTCCACATCCGCTGGGAGATGCATCCAAGAGGTAAAAGGGGCGGGAGGGGGGATACTTTAGAACTGCAAGCCTGACACGATTGATATACAGCACAAAATGAAACCTAACATATGAGCATTGCATGGATATATTGGCATCCATTAGTATCCCTTTAAGTGATTAATAAACAGTACTTTCTAGAAAAAAAATAGTACTAGTAGCAACATAAAGTCTGGTAAATAACCCCTCATGTTGGTATATCTGTCCTTTATAACGGGATTGCTCATGGGTTTTTTTTTTTTTTTTTTTTTTTTTTTTTTATATTATCCCATGGAGGAGGGGCACATGACGCAATTAAAAATTCTCAAACGCAGTTTATTCCACTTTAGGAGTGAAACTTTCTTTTGCAAGCCTTTGAAGTGTTGTCATAGCAATGTAGTATTGTGCATCTTCACAGCCTCCTCACTGCTGATTCTTTACTGCAGAATGTTTTTGCTGTAGTGGAGGTCACTAGACTTTAACCCTTTGAATGCTCGAGGGGGGAGCAACTCGGTGTGGAGCACTGCATTGCTTACAGACTCTGGCTCTGAGGATGAAGCTATTGTGATTTTGTTGTATGTCTTTGTGTTGTTTTGCTATTTACCAAAATACAATTTGTTACATCCTATGTGGAACACAAGAACCATCTTCAAGAGGGCAGGGCACTGACAGAAGAGGTCTCTGAGGTGGAGACTCCCATCCTGCACCACTTCACCCCTGCCCAGTCACGTCCAGTTGGAACAGTGCTTTTCCTGATGAGGAAGTAAAGGCAAAGCTCTTAGACTTTTTTGTTTGACTACTGTACAATGTGGGGTGTTCTAATCCCCCATTAGATGGGCTCTTATTCTTGGCTTCCTATGGAAGATTGACCAATGCACAGAATCTTGAGGACCAGTTCTGTGGTGAATGGGTTCTTTTCAAAGCCAATGTCTTCTTCATTTCTATGAAGCTTCCCTTTTCGTAACAGGAGCCTGGAGACTGAAGAGAGGATTTCTTCTGAGTGCACAAGACCTGTGACTGTCCCTATTTTTCTATATAGCAGTGTTATTTCTATGTGGTTTGGTAACCTGCAGTGCATTCCATTCATGGGCTTGCTTAGGCAACACATATGTATAGAATTCAGCATTACTGTGTTCCTGTTCATTGACAATAGTGTTTTTTTTTTTTTTTAAATCTCTGCACTACCTGTCAGGGCATTCCTTTCCCTTTGGGATTTTTCCTCTTAATTTGGGAACCATCTCTTGTTGGTTGTGGAGCTTACATTCTTGTGTAATGACTTTTAGCAACTGTTAACTTTTATTGCTTTTTATGACATTTTCAATTTTTAAGGACAGGCACGTGCTGTCATATTGTTTGTAACACAGAATGCTATTCCAGAACTTCTGTTCCCTCTGTGTGTGTTTCAGAGGCAGTAAGGGGGCTAAGGGTGATTGTAACCTTCAACTAGAGCCCATCTGGATCCCCCCTCCCCCCAACGCTTGATCCCTGAATTTCTCATCTTGCCAACAGTACTGATTTTGCCACTAGCGGATGCTGCCGCCGTCAAAGATCAGGTGGACAAGTGGCAGGATTCTTTCGACTGTGAATTGTGTGGCCTCTGGAGCCACCATATACCCCATCTTTGCCATTACATTGGTAACTAGGTCTGCGGCCTTCTGGGGGGAGGGTATCTCTTGTTGTCTGCCATCCAAGGAGGACCTGGTGGTCCTTCTATCAAAGATCTTTGAAGCTAATGATTACCTTTTTGTAGCAGGAGGCTTTGGTGCCGCTGTGCTCACTGGAATGGCCTTGGCTTTCTCTGTGGCAGTGCATCTCTTTGTGGCTTAAGATATGGTCAGCTGATCAGTCCTTCTAGAGATCTTTGGTATTTCTCACTTTTGTGGGCAAACTGCTTTTTGGTCCTGAATTAGACAAAGCTATAATTCCTGTCACTGCAGACAAGTATACCTTGATTCTTCAGGTTATTCCTCAAGGTTAATTTTATCTGTGTAAGGCACATGGCTTTCATTTCCCCTGCCTGTATGGGTATGCACTCAGAGCACAACATCCTTCAGCAACCCAGTCATTTTCCACTTTAAACCCAAGCAGTCTTGGGCAGGCAAGAAGGTTGTGCAGAAGTCCTAAAACAAATCTACTTCTGAGTGGCTTGTTGGGGTCTGGTCCACCACAGGCTACACAGGCTATAGGAGGTTAAATCCATTTTTCCACTGCTCATGGGCCATATCTGTGGTGGAACAGTGAGTTTTGTGTGTAATTTTTGGAAGGGTACCACATAGATTTCAAGTCGCTTCCTCCATGTTCCTCCATGTCGCTAATGCATGTCAGAGTTCTTTGAGCTCATGAGAGAAGCAGTCTAGTTTTGGACGCAGTTTCTTTCCTGGTAAACATGCAGGTGTTAATATTAGTTCCTTCATGATAAAGATTCACAGGACTCTAATCCAGTCTTTTCATAGTTCCCATGAGAGATGGTGGACTTTGTTCTTAAAGCTTTTCAAGTGTTTCATGCTTGATCCACTGTTCAAGATGTAGTCTTTGCACGCCGTCATTGCTGCCATGTGTCCAGGCGAATTTTTGGCTTTCCTAGACATGACACCTCTACTCATGCAGATCTTCAGCATTTCCTGCAGTTTACTTTCCAAGATTAATTTTCAGTTCACCGCTCCTTTCTTCGGGTTGGCATCTACTCCACGGATATTTAAAGATCATGTCAGCCCTGCCAGATCACATCTGCTCTCAAGGGATTTTTTTTACTCTCTTTATGGACTGCCTGTTAAAGGCTCCTTCAGAGAAGGCCTTAATCACTTGGATTCAAGCTTGCATCGCCATTCTAGAGCAACACAATTTGGTTCAGAGGACATAGGGAGCCATGTATCAGTGTTTGCCAATGACACAAAATTAAGTAAGGTAATAAAGTCTGAACTGGATGTGTCTTCATTACAAGTGGATTTGGACAAATTGAGTAACTGGGCAGGCAAATGGCAAATGAGATTCAATATAGACAAGTGTAAAGTTATGCATTTTGGTTATAATAATAAAAATGCAACCTATAGTTTAAATGGTGTTTCTCTGGGGAAATCCAGTAATGAAAAGCATTTGGGAGTAATGGTAGACAATAGACTTAGCAGTAGTGTGCAGTGCCAGCTGGCAGCTGCAAAGGCCAATAAGATATTGGCATGTATTAAAAGGGGTATTGACTCAAGGGAGGAAGATATAATTATGCCTCTTTACAGGTCCATGGTAAGACCCCACCTAGAATATGCTGTTCAATTCTGGGTGCCCTTTCTGAAAAAGGACATTATAGAACTAGAGAGTGCAGAGGAGGGCTACAAAACTAGTATGGGGAATGGAAAGTTATGACGAAAGGCTAGAAAAGTTAAACTTGTACACACTAGAGAAACTGCGGCTTAGAGGGGCCACCTGCTTAGACTTGAGGAAGGGAGATTTTAATGTACAGCAGCGGAAGGGTTTATTTACTTTAAGGACAATAGAGGTATGGAATTCACTGCCTGAGGAGGTGGTGCTTTTGAATACATTAGATGCCTTTAAAAGGGGCCTGGATACTTGTTGAAAGAGCAGAACATAGAGGACTATGTATGTTTGTATTGGGATTAATATTTAGTTAGTGCTTGTTGATCCCAGGAGAAATCTGATTGCCATTTGGAATCCAGAAGGAATCCCCCCCCCCTTCAAGGCATAATTTGAAATTTCTGTATTTTGAGGAGTTGTTGTTGTTTTGGTTTTTTTTTCCCCCTCCTTTTGGATCAGTGAATCAGCGATGGTAAACAGGAATAGGAAAAGGGTTGGACTGGATGGACACTCTTCAATGTAACTTTTTTTTTCTACTGGATAATAAGATTCGGTCCTTGTCCTCTTAAGTGACACAGGCAGCATCACTTCTGCCTTTGACTGGGAGTATATGAAGGTACTAGGTTACCTAGTCTCTGCTCTGTGAGCAGTTCATTTGCTCTGTTTCATATATGGGAGCTGCAGATGGACAGTCCCAGGAATTGGTCGCAACCGTTTCATCTTTCCTGTGTCATGTCTCTGTCAGACAGGACTAAGGTGGACCTTCGTTTGGCTGCTTCAAAGACCGAATTAGTTCCTGTGAAGGCCTTTGGTTATCCCAAATTAGATAAGTCACGACTGACACCAGCCTGATGGGCTAGGGCGCCACTCTGGGTCATCAGATGGTACAGGGTCATTGAACCAGACCAGAGAGAGCTCTGTCCATAAATGAATGTTCTAGAGCTTCAAGTGAATCATCTAACCGTGAGGCATTGGTCTGAGGCCCTCCAGGGATTCTTGGTGCGGATCCAGTCAGACAATGTGGTGGTGCTGGTTTACTGCCAGGGAGGAACCAGGTGCGTGGCTGTGTGAGTGGGGGCTCAGGTGTCGGCTATCTCCGCCATTCATGTTCTGGGGGTAGACAATGATGTGGCAGACTCTGTCACTAGCGTCTGTATCCTGGCAATTGGGATTGTATATGGTGTCTCCCTGCAGTGGACCTAAGGGTCTCTTGGCTCAGCTGTAAGGTCCCACAGTTCTGTGCCAGGTCCTGGGATGCACTAGCTCTCATGATAAATACAAAGGTTATTCCATGGCATTTTTCTCTGGTGTGGGTTTTCAGTTCCCTTGAGTCCCAAGGTGCTGAGGAAAATTAGGATGGAGTGTGCTCATGTCATTTTGATTGCCCCATTGAAGTTGGATCTGGTTTTCGGCTTCTCAAACTCTGTGGCTGAACAGTTTCGGCTCACTCCATGTCCAGTCCTTTTGTCTCAAGGGCTGCTTTGTCATCCATAAATGGAGACATTGGTTTTGACTGCTTGGCTCTTGAGGACCGTATCTTGAGAGAGGTTTTTCTGACTCATTGCTACCATGCTAGAGGCTCAGAAGGCAATCTCTTCCAAGGCATATCACAGGGTATTTTGAGAGGATCGGATGGCCTGTTTCAATTTTTCATTGGCTTGGCTTTTTTTTGAGGTTGGCCTTCAGAATGGACTTAGGCTTAGTTCCATTAAAGTACAGATTTCAGCTTTCTGTCTCTTTTTATATGCATATTGCCTTTCTTCTTGGTGTGCACACACTTATCCATTGGGACATGGTTCATGCAAACCAATCTTTTGGGATCTCACACTTGTGACATATTTGAGCCTGGTTCTGGTTGTGCTTCAGGAGGCTTGATCTGAGCTCTTATTTTTAATTTTGCTGTGTTTCCTGACACTCAACTGTCTTTCTCTTGGCTATTGTGTTGATTTGGTGGGTGTCCGAACTTCAGGCTTTATCTTGGAAGCCTCCCTTATGATCTTCCACTCTGATGTGGTGGTTTTGAGGTTCCATCTTAAGGTTTTTCCTGAGTTTCACAACCAGAAAATTGGTTTTACTTCTCAATCCTACTCCATCCAATAGACAGGAGCAGGAGCTTCATCACTTGGTTAGGTGCTTGAAGTACTATGTTAGTCGCATGCAGCCCTTTCAGAAATCTTATTTGCATTTTGTCATCTGTGTGCCTTCCTACAGGCCAGGCTGCATCTAAGGATACAGTGGCTTCTTGGATTAAGGAGACCATTTGCCAGGCATGTGTCCTAAGGCAAAATCCAGTGCCCTTTCAGGTTACAATACTTTCCACCAGGTCAGTGGGCAAATCCTGGGCATATAAGAATTAGGCCTCTGCTGAGCAGTTGTGAAAATTGGCAGCCTGGTTGTCCCTCTGCACATTTTCAAAAACTTCTGTGTTAATGTGTTGGCGTTTGCTGAAAGGTTCTACAGGCCATTGTGCCTGTGTAGGTGTCCATCTCGATTTATTCTTTGACCAGTGACATGTTGGTTTCTGTTCCTTGGTTTCTAGTGTTGGTGTCTGACCCCTGTGGTTCATGTTGTACAAGTTAATTTTGTTAGGACTGATCTGTGTTTGGATGGGTTTTTCTGCTTCCCTCTCTGGAGTCTTGGTGGATGCTTGGTAAATTCCGATGCTCCCTGTGTTCCATATAGAATGGAAGAGAAAAGGGGATTTCAATGTACTTGCTGATTAATTATTTTCTATTAAATCATGTATAACTCAGGACTTCCCTCCTGGAGAAAAACAAATGATTCAAATCCCAAGCAGGGGGTGTCCTGTTGGGTTCTTTAATACAGGGGATTTCCTGTCTTGTTCCACTTCCTTTTTTCTTTTCTTTTGGATTTTCTTTGTCAAACTTGGCATGTCTGAGTGGGGGCGAAGTGGTGAATGATGAGTCTTTGTCCTCAGAACACTCTTGTAAGTGCCTGCCTTCCCGGAACAGAGTCAGGGGACTTCACCCCATGGTTCCTGTGTTCCATGTGGACTAAGAGATAAGAATTTATCAGTAACTACACAAAAATCCCCTTTAAAACCTCACACCAATTGCACAATATGGAAGAAGTAATTAATTCAAATGTGACTTTTAACTGTTAGAATGCTAGGGAGGTCTCCAACTCATTTTTTGCTCTTTAACATTCAGAAGTCCCCCAGCATCGCACTGCTTTTGCGTTTTTACACTTGAATGAATGCATTCCTTATAATCTTGTAAGCAATACAGAAAATGCAATAAGCAAGAAGAAAGCTCCCCAGTGACTACAGCTCATCCACAGGTAGAGGACGGCAGGAGTTGTAGCCCAACCTCTAATCAAAGATTCACAGAATCATAAACTGGGTTAAGCTGCCTGCTTCCCTTCAGCTGTTGGACTACAACTCCAGTTATCCTCCGTTAACCAGTTGTCCAGCAACAGTAGGAAGGCTGCCCTTAGCCCGACCTTGACTGAGTTAATTTGAAGTGGAGAATTCCTCTGGCAGTGCTTTCCTCAAGGGCCAGAATGAGTAGAAAACATTGAATCTAAATAATGAACAAAATGTAGAGTTTATACCAATGACTATGCAGCCATGGCTACACTAATTATATACCTTACATTTTGTTATATAAACCTGCATGTTCATAATTAAAGTTCTGTCTAATTGCTAAATATCAGGTAAACCTTATGCTTTTTAGCAGGTCACATTTTTATTAGTCAGTAGATTCAGCATGAAGGGACAGATTGGCAGTATTCGAGGACAGCGCATGGTCCTCGGGCCTTATTTTGTGAATACCTGTTTAGGTTATTTTTATTATGAGTAATGCAAGGAAAACTTCATTCAGTAATTACTGCAGCCTCAACTTTTACTGATTTATTTTTAAATAGAATTGTTTCCAACGACACCAATTAATGTCTAAAAAAGCAAATTATTTTATAATTCATTCTATAGGAGAGCTTGAATCATAGACTTCAGTTCTCCTACTAACCCTTTCAGTGCCAGAATGAGTGTACAGTGTGTAGCTTTTCAATGAATTGCACACCACCTCTGGAGCTCAGAAGGGTTTAAATATTAGAGACCGTGCCACCTGGAGACCATTAGAAAAAATGTAGTTTAATGTACGTAAAACGGTTTAGTACTGTAATAAAAGAAAAGCCTTTTAATGTATATCATTTTTTCCCATTAAAAATGTGTACTGCACAGGGGGACATTAGGATTTTCTAAGTATAGTGAGTGGGGACTGTTACCAACAGAATCCATCTCTACCCTTGAGCATCTGCAAACCATATTTTCTGTTGAAAATATTGCGCGTCTCTGCACAAAGCCGCGTTATTTCTGTGGTTACTGTCCCAGTATTTTGAATGATTTGCTCAATTAACTGCAGTCTCTAGTTCTTCGGTTTTGGAATTTCTCCTGTATTACATAGTACATCAGCTGTCTTAAGAGGAGGAGAGTATTTAACCCCTTGAGAATCATAAGGTTGTGCAAATCATTCCTGTGTAACAATGCATGCTTATGCGCTTCACACACCTTTGGTCTTATGCATGCCACTCACACAACCTCACACTTGAGGAGTTAAAGTCCTTACTGTAAATCCATTTAAAGGGATAGTAATGCCAGGAAAAAGTATTAGTTATATGACAGATACGAATAAGCGCAAGTAAATTTTTTTTATTGTATCTCTCAATCCGTTATGGTTTGAGAGAGATACGAAAATAAAGTTCTCCGCTCCCTCCCTTTTCTTATACGTCAGCTGTACAGCTGACGGCATGAGATCCTGGTCCGGGGACAAGACAACAGCTCTTCAGCAGTGCCGACATAGCGATACCTAAAAATAAATGCTTCATTGGAACGGTCTACAACGTGTTCCTGGTTTGCAAGCACACGTTGTAGACCATTCCGATAAAGTATTCATTTTTAGATATTGTTGTGTAGGTGCCGCTGGAGAGTCGCGTCTGATCGCACGACCAGAATCTGCTTCTGACGGCTTTACGGTTCGTCAAGCAGAAATGGGAGGGAGCAGAGTACTTTATTATTATTATTCTTTATTTATATAGTGCCAACTTATTCCGTAGTGCTGTACAACTGGGAATACACATACAGAGGTATTAAATAGTACAATCCGATGTGGAGAACAGAAGGATCAGAGGGCCCTGCTCGTGAGAGCTTAGTCTAGAGGAGGCTAGGTATGACACAAAGGGAGTTAGTGCTGTTGAGTTTAAGTGCCTCCTGCCACATGAACTGCCAGTCAGTGGGTGGGAGTGAGAAGTGATGTTGAGTCTCTCAAACCATAACGGTCTGAGAGATACGAATAAGTGCAAGTAATCTGTTTTTAATTATATCTACCATATAGCTAATACTTTTTTTCCTGACATTACTATCCCTTTAACCTGTATCCTGTCTGTATTTAAATTATCCGGTGTTTACTAGAAAGCATCAAGTTCTGTGGTTTCATATCTACAGATGTAAAGATTTTGAAGTTCAAGTTAGTGCTTTTTGCTTATTCATTACGTTTGCTCTAGAGTGTCCCCTAATGACTGTTGCTTAATACCACTGACTGATATTTGTCCTATTTGTGAAACCGATTGGCTGGTCTCCCTATAGCATATCAGTGTAGACCTCTGACTTTGGACAGCTGTTCCAAGTGTGATTAAGTTCAACCTTCCAAAGTGTTTAGTGTGCTAAAGTTAACACTGTTACCGTTTGTTAAAAATAAGGTTGCTACCATATCACGTCCATCATTCTTAACTGGACTATCTGCTGTTGGACTACAATTTCTGGCTGGTGGGCTGAGGAGCATGGGGATTGAAGTCCAGTAAGAGCTGGAGTAGTAAAGATGTCCATTCCTATGCTGGGGCAGCAATAGTTCCTGTGCCTCCATCCTCTGTAAAACATGTATTGTGGGAGGTTGTCCTTAAACTCCTGAGTGAGCAAGGGGCTTGTCCAGAACATTGCAAATCAATTAATTGCACACCCTTCTGGCATTTAAATGGTAATTGTCTTTCTAACAATAAGCAGTTAACTTCCCGCAATGGGACTTTATTTCCCATAGCTTAAAACTCTCCCGTTCTCTCTATGACTGCTCAGTAGATCTCCATGAAATGCAGAGCTGGGTGACGTCAACTCTTCAATCACTGCTACTGGAAGATTTCTGTCCTCTCCATTCAAGCCAGTTGTCTGTGAATCCAATTATGGAGTCTCATTGGAGAGGATAGCCATATTTCTTTCTCTCCCAGTAGTGTTGAGTGAAGCCTTGCAGACCACTGAGATCTGATGGCCAATCCGAGAGAGAAAATGGGGGAAAACTTGTAGTTAGAATAACATTTCTCCAACCCTTTAACATAGTATAATGTTGTCCAGTCATGAATAAGCGTTTTAAACGTGAAATACTTGGACTGTCCTGAGTCCTTGATTCTTTAAGTCTTGTTCAATATGTCTCATGTACGCTGTGTTTTTAACATGGAAGAACAATGAAGATTGTTTTTGTTGATTCTGTGCAGCCTTGTTTGTGTATTGCTATTACGATATTGGGCTGGTGTAGCCCGTGGAGTGCAAATTTTCTTATATGAAGAGTGGATTAGCACTCTAATTTTCACCAAGTTTGTACCCTGACAGCATGCCTATTGCACTACTAAAAGATTCTTTTGAATGAATGTGGTCCATGGTACCAGTAATGAGCTTCTAATACTCCCCTTGGTGTGGCTGGAAAGCAATTTCCTCAGAACTTCATCGGTTTATCTCTCTGAATAAGACCCTTTATTTCACTACTGGAGCACTTGCCCTTCGTTTAGTTTGTTCCTTGGAATTTTTTTGTCCTGCCCTGGAGGAAGGCATGATGGGAGCACTCACTGGAGCAACCTAACACCAGTTACAGTCAGTCTACCTCATGTAAAAGAATCCAATTCTTTATTTCAGCAACGAGTAAAAAAAAAACAACAAGGCATGTAGGCTGTACATGGAAATTTAGGAAAATATATACAATCCCCTTAACCCCTTAGATGCTTGAGAGGCAAGGGTTTTAATAGGTTATGCACCAAACAATAATTTAGAGCAGTGATGGGCAATGAGAAGCCCTCCAGTTACTGCCAGACTAAAACCTTCATCATTCCCCTCTAGCCATTGGTCTCACATTGCCCACTCCCGATATATACCCATATATGGGAAGCTAAAAATGTGCAATTCTGGAGGAAATAGGCTGTACAATAAAATGTATCCTAATTCTCATTGGTTTCAGATAGGGCATTAAATCAATGAGAAATTTAATCTGTCCTCTCTGCATTTGGTTTGCTTCAGAATTGGAGCTCTTTTGGTTCCTGAATCTGGTCCACTGTCCTTTCTGCTGCAATCTAGTAAGCTTGTGTTTGTCTGAATTTGCAGTTTTATTTACAAATTGAATTAGAGCATAGTTTTTAATTCTTCTTTAAAACCTATGCAGTGCTTCCAGGGCTGAAGAGAATTCATATTGCTTTACCGTTATAACTTTATAAATGTCATAAGCTGAAAGAGTAAAAAGGTCAAGGCTGTATAAATTCATATCTGATGATGATTTAACTACTGTTATGTGTATTTAAATAATGGTGACATTCTTTGTAAATCTATTTGGCTTTATTTCTGTTGCATAATTGAGAGATTGGCCGATGTACTAAAGGGCAAATTGCTCGGCATGTACCATGATCTGGATTTTTATTTATGTACATGTTGTACCTTTGTTATCTGGCACGTTGAAAATTTCACAGATTATACAAGATTTCAGGATCCCCTGGACAGGTGGCACAACACAGAGTTTTACTAATCTGTGAAGTAGACTAGATATTTTGAGATCTAGAGCTGAAGTGTTTTTTTTGTAACTACAGGTGTTATTTTAGAACATAAAAAATTGGATTCCTAGGCCCATATGCACAACGTAAAAAGGAAGGAAGTATATTTCAAATGAGCAGAAATGTTAGGGCAAGATGTCATAGTGTAAAACTATAGGGAGAGAGGCTTGGATGTAATGTTTTGCTTCACTGAGAGGGTGATGGATAAGTGGAATAGCCTACCAGCAGAAGTGGTAGAAGTTCATACAGTGAGGGAATTCAAGCATGCATGGGATAGGCATAAAGTGATCCTGAACATAAGACAGGACAAAATAAGGTTTGAGGTTTTTACAATAGGAAAAAATTGGGCAGGTTAGATAGATCAAATGGTTTTTTCTATGAAAAATGTGTTCCTTCTTTAAATCTGCCCTTCTAGCCTCTTGAATACTAGAGATCTCTCAAGCGAGTTTGTAATGCGTTGGTAATTCTTTGGAGACCTCCCTGGTATGCAAAGGGGTAAAGGCCCCAATTAAAACAGTGTTACTGTTCTCTTATGGTGCACTTGGTTTACCCCAGAATTGCTCCTGCTCTTTGACATATGGCCTCAAATGTCATGCTGAGGTAGTGGATTTTTTTCCAGATTAGAGAAGGCCAGATTACAGAGAGATTTGTTCTGGATTACAGAGATATTTATATAAAAAATGCTTCATGACGTAGACCTGCACTAGTGGCTGGTGGGCTTCTTCTCTTACACTTTTTGATATGTTTGAACTATTATAATCCCTTTCACTAGCTTTAGTGTGTGTTTACTGCATATAGTGGGATATTATTTATATATTCACTAGCATGAAAGCGCATGTACATGGGGTAAAGTGCCACCCAGCGGCCCCGACTACTGCCCTGGAGCCGGGAGCAGAGACAGGAGGTGAGCCTTTAGGAGCACCCCGCTCTGGAACACCGCGTTCAGCCAGTCTCTTCTGCACATGACTGCATCGTTCTGGCAGAGTGACAGAGCAGGTAACGGCAGTCTGTCCCCGAAGTAGGGCCAGGACAGTATATAATTATTACATATCAGGCAAACAGTTATTTTTAAAAGTGAAAATACTACTACTATAGTAAACCTATTTGTTATATAACCTCCCTATTAAGGCTAACTTGTATAGGGGTGATAGATCCCCTTTAAAAGGAAAATGTATGCTTTAATTATGGAAGGGTTATTTACATGCCAGTATTTTGTATCCAGTAAAAAACAGGTATTTTTGTTTTAAGGATCTCCCTCTGTTTTTTGCTCACTTTGATATTTTCTCTAAGATTCCCTTTCTCTGTCATCCAGTATAACTGACAGGTACCATGGGGAGAGGAGACGGCTCCTTCCAGTGGGCTGGAACAATTCTCAAAGGTGCAGGGGTGGAGCCTCCCCCTCCTCCATATCAAGCTAACTCACTAAGCCCCACCCAAATAGATCCTGGTTAGAAAGCTGAGAACAGTTCTGTTTAGTTTATATTTTTATTAATTTTTCTTAGATATGGTGTTCCCAAAGTCCCCCATTAGGCAGATTACCATTACTGGCTTACCCTGGAGGGGGCCCCTTGCAGCCCTGGGAAAGAGTCATGTAACCCGTGTCTCTTCAGGAGTCTCTCTGAGCCTTCTTCCTTCTCAATGGTAATCTGAAGAAAGAAGACCTGCAGAAAAGGTGAGCAACCCTTTGAGTGTCATGGTCCACTTGTCCCACAGTTTCTCTTCGCACAGGGGTCTTTCTGGAGTTCCTAGTCACTCCTGCACTCATGTTTGGGTAATTTGTTTATGTTCTTTGTGTCTTTTGAGCATTTTGGGCTGGTTTGTGGTATTTAACCCCCTTCCCTGCCATATTTTTTGGGTTGAGGGACTTATTTCTCATTTTCCTGTTGGATTCATGAGTTTTTTTTGCTGATTATGTGTTCTATGTGTTTTTGGGGGTTCTTTATTACCTTTTAACAACTTTCAGTTTATTTGAATTCTGCATCTTTTAAGAGAGCACTTTACTGCATGGCTGCATTTGCTCCATTGACTTCTATGGGACAGGCTACTTTGGGACATATCCCTGCAACTGCTCCAAGTACCGAGTGAGAGAGGGCTCATACTGCTGGTCTCCCCCTGCCCTACACTCTGGTTTACGTCCTCAGTGTCTTTGGGGTTCCTGGGGGGTTTTCTCTGACAGGCTCTGAATTTGGATGCCATTTTCTTTCTCTCTTGGGCTGAGTATCCTACGCAGGGCTTGGATTCCTCTGCTCTCCTTCTCAGGTTAACTATTCACCTGCCAGATAAGTGTATTTTTAGGCTTTCTGGGGTTATTTTATTAATCTGGGTGACCGTATTTGGGTTTCCTTTTACTCTGGTATCATGGGGACTGGCGCTTGGTTCTTTCCTTCTCTTCCCACCCCTGGGAAGTTAATGTTTGTACATCCCCATGGTACTGTATGTCATATTGGATGACAGAGAAAAGAGAATTTTAGTCTTAACTGTTAAATCCTTTTCTCTTAGTCCATATGACATACAGGTCTCCCACCCAGTGAAAAAGGCCTCCTGTGGCTGGACGTTGGAGTCCTTTTGGGTTCATTGCTCACAGGAGTTTTCCCTTCTTGCTGTCTTATTCGATAGGTTATTGTCTCAAATCTATCTGGTGGGGAGGGGCTAAGGTAGTCTGATGTGGAGGAGGGGGGAGGCTCCACCCCTGCACTTCTTCCAGAATTGTTCCAGCCTACTGGGAGTATCTGTCTCCTCCCCCATGGAACCTGTATGTTGTATGGACTGAGAGAAAAAGATTTAACAAATAAGACTAAAATCACCTTATTCCAGACATCAAGGTTTTTCTTCAAGGGATGGCTCATGCGTCCCTTTCCTTCAAGGATCCCACTCCCCCGAAAGCCTTTAACTTTGTTCTGGGTGCTTTACAGAAGTCTCCGTTTGAGCCTCTTAGTTCCATCTCTTTGCTCCAGTAGACTCTCAAGATGGGTTTGCTTTTGGCAGTCATCTCAGTGCAGCGGGTCACTGAGTTGCAATCTCTCTTGTAAACCTCCCTTCCTGGTGTTCCATCAGGAGAAGGCAGTACTTCATACCTCTCAGGTGTTTCTTCCCAAGGTGGTCTGAGTTTCAAATCAATCGGTAGATTTTTACGTTCCATTTGCCCTGACTCTACTTCATAGAAGGAGAGAGATCTCTCTATCTGTTGGACATGGTCCACTGCCTTACATTTTACATACACTGTACTAAGCTTTTTTGCAAGGCTAACTCTGTTTGTTATCCTGGTGGTTCCTAGAGCTGGTCAGGCTGTGTCCAAGGTCACCGTTGTCTCTTTGATCAAGGCTACCATACGCCAGGCATATGAGATGCAGGAGAAACCTGTGCCCTTTAGGATCACAGATCACTCCATCAAGTCTGTGGGCGCTTCTTGGGCCTATTTTAAAAAAATAAATACATAAAACAACCCTCAGCTGAACATCTGTGCAAGGCAGCAACTTAGTCCTCCTTGCATACTGTCACCAAACACTACTATGTCAATGACTTGGACTTGACTGAGGCCAACTTTGGCTGGAAGGTGCTGCAGGTGGTCCTACCTGTTTTGGGGCCTGAGCTTTTTTTTTTTTTTTTTTTTTTTGTACCAGTTGTTGCTTAGTAGATTCCAAGGCCCTGTTGGTTCTTGTTGTAGTGTACTGTGTATGTTCTGTGTCCTTTTGACTTTTGTTGCTTGAGTTATTCAGAATCTTCATCGTCCTTGAACTCCGGTACCATGGGAACATGCATGAGGTCCTTTCTATTTTCCCGCCACTGGGAGCCTAGCATGGTATACCCCCATGGTACCTGTATTAGCTATTGGAAGTAAGACAAAATAGGATTTTGGTATTTTTACCTTTTAAATCTTTGTCTCTTTAGTCCATATGGAACAAGGTCTCCCAGCCAGAGAAAGGGACCTTCGTGGAACTGCTTTCCTGGGCAAAAGAGTCCTCTTAGAGTCTTTCTCACAGTAAATTGTAAATTCTTCTCTTCACAGCTTGATTTGGTCACCTTTTATTCTGGGCAAAAGTGTATGTATGTATGCGTTCTTGCGTGCATATGTGTGTTTTTGTGTATGGGGGTGGGCAGGGGGTGTTTGAGCTGGATGAGGGAGTCTCAAACCCCAAAGACTGTTCTGATATGTCCTGCCTTCCAGTAGGGAGGGACTCAACCCCCAAGGTACCTATGTTCCATAATTAGAGAGAAAATGATTAACAGGTAAGAACGCTAAAATTCTATTTTAAATATGATCAACCCCCAATAATGGGCAGACCACACATCTGCAGTAGGCAGAGAAGCAGAACAGTGATGTGTTCTGATTTCCCCTGGCAACTAACTAATCTGATGTGTTTTACAATTTCATTTGGTTTTCCAAGTTTATCAGCTGCACAGAATAAACATTATAACTGCACTCAGTTGTTTGCTTTTTAGCCTTTTACATAACTGTTTTAGTTGCTGCTCTGGCCCTTATCCAGGAATAGACTCATTAGTTGACTGTGAGTCAGGACACTCTGTTACGTCCTTGATTTTAACCCTTTTAGTGACAGAGGGGTACGTAATGCATTGCAAAGCAATGCATTCTGTACCCCTCTGTCATTCAAAGGGTTAACAAGCGGAAGTTTACTTTTATATTTTTAAAATGTTCAGTCCGTCCTGGATGCCATGCCCATTACAGTTGCTGTCATTTTTTTCAAGCCGAAGCAAGCAGAGTGCCTGAGCCTACTTGACTGTTTAAGGACCAGATGGTTATGCAGTGTCTTGTAAAGCAATGCCCAACTCCCTTAGTGCTAATATTACTGTGAGCAGGGTTTGAAGTTGTATGGTCCTTCTAGCAGCTATCAGGTCTGCCTCCATTGACATTACATCTAGTACAGATTTGAAGATTTTATCTCTTGAACAACGAAGTGAGGGGGAAAAAAATCCTAGGAGTTGTGCCTTATTACTGCGTATGTATAAAGTCAGAAAGCTGGCAACTTTTGTCACAATGGATGAGTGAAAATGGAGTCACACTGTGGCTCATATTTGCAGCAGATGTCGAGGAAGGAAACTGAGTGGATCTTTATGAAAATGGTCCAGCCTCTTGGACTGAATTCGGATGTGGTTCTATTTGGTTTTCCTTTGATCTAGGTAGGCTGCAATGCCACTGAAAATGTAGACAGTAGATATAATGGTACTCAAGTACACTGGATAGCATGAAATACATATAGGTAATGTCTGGATCTAAGTAATATATGTATAGGTACTTTCCTTTGTATGAATCAGATATTCAGATTAAATACGGAAGGTTATATTTAGGATTTATTTGCCTATTTATTTTGATTGTGTATATTTCCCTTGTAATTCTTCTTTTTCAAATAGAATAGGTAGGATGATTTATAATCTTCATTGGGGATTAGTCTCCTATACTGTTTTAGGATTTGTTTATTTTAGGATCACTTTTTACCAACACTTTGTAGGTAGATCTATCTCCATCAATTTTGAGGGCAATATAGGCGTGAGTAGAACGGTTTATGGTTGAATACAAAGCTTAAAATTCATTCATTGACAATATCATAAATAATGGATTATGGTACACTCTTTGTATTGTACTGATGTTTATATGAGGATATATGGAGGATAGATAATAAAGGATTATTAACATATTAGGTACAAAAGGGGTTAAAGATTTCAACGTGTCTATTGTGCTGTTGGATGGGGGTGTGATATTCTTTCCATTATGCCATAAGTATGTAGCCTATCATAATATTGATTATAATATAGAAGATTAAATGCTAACAGCCCGTCATAACATTGGATTTAATGTGAGGGTATAGGATGATTTCATACAGATGGGGTTAAAGATGAATATAGAATAAATTCAGGTTTCGGATAGATATAAAGTTCTTCTGTAGAGTGTGTTTAGTAGACATTGAGGAAGATGCAGGAGTTACACTTCGAAACTCGTTTGAAAAGATCAGCATTAAGGTGACATGATTAGGAGAGGATAAGAGTGCCCATTGAAGTGGTTTAAGTGGAACCCCCGGAGCCAGAAAGGTGTGTAGGCCATGGTTTTGAGAAGCAATTGAAGTTGACATGCGGAGAAATCACACACAGGTGTCCAACTACTTCCAAAGTAAAACATACACTGGGGAGACATGAAGAAATTGGTGATAAGAATCGGCCAAAAGGTATATGTTATGAAGTCAATATATGGATGAAGAAGGTTGCTATAAACAAATTCAACTTCCACTTTGGTCCCTAGACTCTTAGATGTAAAGCTCCGTATATGAAGGCATATGTCACTATTTAATCAACATTGTGGCGGACTTGCTGTGGATTAACCATATCATTGCCTTTAAGTTTGGATTGAACACATGGTTAAGGATCAAATAAAGAAAGTATTTGCTGTTGGAATATAGATATTGATCAGAAAGAAACCAACCACGTTATAGTGGATTGGATTTAGAATTTTTTCATCTTTGTTTTATGCGCATTTTTAGTATATTTTTTATATATCACCAGAAACAAATCCTTTTGTGATCACAGGAGTATAGCGTGGTCGTATATAAGTCTGGGCTGAATTTCAGGCCAAATAGAATATATATTTGTTTGTTTATATTGACTTGCAAATGCCTAGCCGTGATTTGTTTCTTTGTCCGTGGATATAGTTGCCATCCCAATTTTTGGAATAGGCATAGTGGATTAAGTTGACTCGTCTTGGACGTAGCATTGCTGGTCTTTTCTATGGTCAATAACCGTGTAGAGCACACTAAGGAAGGGGGCATTGACATCCATCGATATATATGCATTAAGTGTTACAGAGATGGGTTTTTAACTTGTAATCCTGTATATTTTTTTTCTCACTTATCTGTAGCATTAGGCCAGAGATGATCAGCACTGTGTGCATAGTATATTTTTATTCTTTTTAGAGGGAATTGTGCCATTTTGTTTTTGTGGAGCGGTGCTATAGCATTGACACCAGTTGCTACAGGTAATTGGACTAATTACGCATGATCTTTAAACAATAAATGTAGTAGTCTGGATAGTATCCTGTGGGTCTATTATGTATGGACATATTTGATAATTAGTCATATTTATATATGGTTACATTACAAGAGACTGGAGATGCACACATTTATAGTCAGGTAGTATTGTACTGTTATTTCGGGGTGATACTTTATTTTCATTTTACTTATGGTAAAAGAATAAAATCCATTTGTTTTTATGAATGAGGCCATTGACATTTGTACTGGGTTGAATATCTTTTCTGAAAGTGAGGGGGACCATAGTGCTGACCTTGGTTTGTATTCTTTCTTACCCACTTTGACACCATGTATTTCCTACAACACTTACAGTATAAGTAATTTTCACAAAGTTTGCAGAATCACCTGTAAGCAGCTATTATGACAGTGGGCATGGAAATCTATGAAAATGCTGTGAGGCCTCTATCTGCATTTCTGTCAGATCTCTTATTGACCACAGCTGGGTATTGTAGCCAATAATCGAGCAGATTTTAACCACTGAATCTGTCTATGGCAGGTCAGATGGCTTAATACCCAACTGGAGTGGAGAAAGCTGCTCACTGGTATCCAAAGAGCTACCAGTAGCTCACCAGCTACTTGTTGGATACCCTTGGTATAGTAGATTTGTCTCAGAATTGTTCCAGTGACACTTGGCACCTTAGAGTCTGTGTGTTCTCCGGCTCAAACAAAGTTCTAAATTGCCTGCATTTATCTGTATACTACATTCTACTGGGTACTATGGAAACATATTACACACTGACGTGTCTGCCGAGTGGAAAGGCATCTCTGAAGCATATTTTTATTTTTGAAATGTTGGCAGTTATGGACACCTCACTAGTTCTTACAACTTAAAAAGATGGATCAATTTTAAGAAAATAGGAGGCATGCGTTTGTGTTTTTTTTTTTTTTTTTTTCTCTCTTCTTCTCCTTACCCTTTAAAGGGTATTATGACTGCCAGTTTGTATCAAAGCAGTTAGGATGTTCATCTAGGGAAATATTTGATTGCCTTTTGGTGTCCTGAAGGAATTTTTCACCCACTTGGAGCTTAAATGGAAATTGTCAAAATGTGTTTTTTGCCTTCCTCTGCATCTGCAAGCATGACATGGCATGGACTGAACCTTATGGCCACATTAAAGGGTCAGTAATGTCTAGATAAAAGTAAGAGAGATTTCACTATCCTATATAATAATTTGCTAAATGTGTGTTTGTCAGAAGCTGTCATGCTCAGTACAGTCGGCTGCACACGCTGCAGTCATGCGCAGTACAGACTGCCCGCGCTGCGGCTGATAACGGAGAGGGGTGATCGGTGCGCAGAGAGGACTACAGTCTGAATTCGGAGGACCCCACTCCGTATCAGCCTTAGCGCAGGCAGTCTCTACTGTGCATGACTGCACCGCGGCCGTTGCTGGGTGGCACTGTGGCCCATGTACACAGGCTCTTCAATTAGTTTGTATATATATGTCCTTACTGTTGTGTACATCAATAGTTATGCAGAGATAAAAATCCCCTGCCCACCCCTTTCTGGCGTGTCACCAGAAGCTGCAGGCTGGACCGAACGGCTGCACTGAGGGACAAACTTCAATAAGCAAAGGGAAATCCTACCCTCCTTCGTCAAGGGGGCCATGATTTCCCTTATACTTACTGAAGTTTGACCCTCGCTGCAGCCATCGAGTCGTACAACCCGATCTGAGAATCAGAGGGAGGCATCCAGAAGGGGAGGGCGGGGGATCTTTATCTCTGCATAACAATTGAAGTACGCAACAGTGGGGACTTGAATATAGCAGAATCTCTTCATTTCAATATGAAGAAGACTCTGAGAAATACTTTTATCTAGACATTACTGACCCTTTAACTATTTTACAATGTATCCGAAGGGTTAACCTCTAATTTTACTGGCCTACAGCTATACTTGGGAGCAAACAAACTACTGCATAGCGGACAAATAAAAATTCCTTCAATTCCCATTACTGTAAATGGGAATTTAATCTCTTGAACTCTCCAGTGCATTTGGAGGGCTTTCTAGCACTGAATGAGTTAAACTTCCAACTTTAATCATATGATGCAGTCGGTTTGCTCCAGAACTGGCCTTTCTTATCTTGCTGAATTATGCCGTAATTTAGCCCCTTTTTTCGATTAACACCTTGTAGAGTAAAATATAACAAATACATGGACTAGCCATTGACTGAATCAATGAGGACAACAATACATAAATCCAGTTGTCTGTGTAAATGCTTCTCTGCATTTGCTTAACCCTTTGAGTGTCAGAGGGATATGCAACTCATTGCTCTGCAATGCAAATCGACCCCTCTGGCACTCAAAGGGTTAAGCTGAACAGGTGCTGAACTTTTCTGAGTTGAACACAGTAGAAGCTCACCGAGCTGCATTAAAGTGATAGTAATGTTTCACAAAACAGCAGCACCAATTAATCTTCTTAGTATTTGAGCCATAGAGAGTGTTCTTTCAATACTGTCAGAGCTGTAGCTCAAGAGAAATTGGATGATAAAGTGTCCCTCTC
Organism: Rhinophrynus dorsalis; assembly: GCA_037306005.1. Classification (NCBI taxonomy): domain Eukaryota; kingdom Metazoa; phylum Chordata; class Amphibia; order Anura; family Rhinophrynidae; genus Rhinophrynus; species Rhinophrynus dorsalis. The sequence continues at coordinate 97,671,612 of CM074724.1, read as the reverse complement.
CTGTCCCTTTTACCTAGTGTAAGTTGGCTCCTCTCAGATGTGGAATGTGGTCTTGAAACCAAACAGCTCACAACAAGGGACAATCTACTTACTGTGAGCATAAGGAAAACCCTCCCCCCTTGACAGGTTTTTCCTTGTATTCACTGAAGATTGTCCATCTCTCTGATCCATCCAGACAGTGTGGCTGGTCTCAGCTGAGCAGTGTTACATCAGTAAAATGGGCAAGATGGGGATATTTTATCATTCAATTACTTTTGAACTACGAGTGACAGTATTGTAATAACTCTCCATGGCCCAAATACTATTAACCGGTACTGGTATTATTGTGAAACGTTACTTTCCCTTTAAGGCTGAGTGACACAAACCAAAATTGCCTGTGTGAACAGCCCATCTGCAACAGTGTGGAGCATTTAAGTACGTTCAACCCATTGCTAAAACGCCTGTGTGAACTAGGTGTTTGTGAACGGAACATTCATACTCTGACAGTGCACAGAAAACATTGCGAATGATGAGACCTGCTCTTTCTAATAGCAATTAGCTTTTTTTTTTCTTTTTTTTTTTTTTCTTTTTTTCTTCTTTCCCTCTATATAAGTGATAAAGCTGTTTCTGTCTGTGCTCTACTGTGTGTCTGACACATCAGGAAGAACAGAGTGCAGGGAAATTTGTTCCCAGCCTGCTAAAAACCAGGCTGACAACTGTGTAATATCTAAACAGCTAAGAATATATATAAATATTTACTTTCATATCTGCAAATGTTAAAACACAACCTAAGAGAAGAAAATATATCTGATTTGTGTTGTTATTTTGTCCTCACATTTTTTTATACTCCTGAACATATTAATATATATTCCCCCCCCCCCCTTTGCCAGAGCAACACAGGAAACTTTTTTGTAGTGTAATTTCTCTCCCTCTCTGGTGAAGCCAGCAGCTCATATCCCACCCAACACTCTTAGATCATGTTGTTCCTTCGTATTTCCTTAAGCTTTTCATCAGCAATGGAAGGTTGGGTTTAACCCTCTGTGTTTCAGAGCGGCATGCAGTTTAATGCATTGCACACACCGCTGGCACTCAAAGATTAAATGAAGAAGGCACAGTTAACCAGCTCAGTTTAGAGGCCCTGGTGAAATTCATAAGATGGTGAAAACATAAAAAAACTAACTGCAAATAATTAAGACCAAATTTACATGGGCTACTTTGTTGCAGAACATTTGTTGCAAAATCAAGGTGTTTTCTGTGATTTTCTTCAAAGTTGCTCATGTAAACTAGGCATTAAGGTTTATGTGCCTCTTAGACAAGTTGGAGATAATCTCCCAAATACTGTATGTATTGAGTGACTGCCCCTTAGTTCGTAAGTTATTACTGCACAAACTTGTTTAGTGTTTTTTTTTTAATTATTATTTTTTTTATTCATTCTAGAGTTTATAAAGTGTCACTATACTAGTTATTTATGTTTTTGCTTTCTGCTGGGCTACACTCTTGAGTATAGTCAGGGACCAAATGTTATCCAAGAATGCTAAACGAAGAATTCATGCATCTGCATTGTAATAATTTGGACAAAGTCTCCTAGCAGTGCGTGTGTGTCTTTAAATATATAAGTACATTTTAACTCTTGAAAAATGAATCCTATTGCCTTATGGTGTAGTTGTTTTAGCTCAGACACGCAATTAAAATAATGCATGTAGGAGTTACCCTATGACACACCTTTCCCTACAAAGGATAGTTAATGTACTGTGATGGCCTGTGAATATATTTCTTTATAATTCCCAATTTTCCTCTGTTCACATGCAGCCAGGAGCTATGGTCGAAGACGAGGTAAATATGTAACACAATTATTTGGGTGTTTTTGCTTGCTGAAATCATGGGAAGAATAATCCGTTCTATTCAGGCTTTTTTTTTTTTTTTTCTTTCTTCTGAAATCTAATTTTTGGGTGTTGCCGTAATGCAGCTACATTGATTTTTATTTTGCTTGTCCTTAAAAATTAACTTGCAGTTCTTTGTTGATGATTACTGAACCTTTACCTTTTGATTTATGTGTTGGTTTTTAAAGAACAGATGGCTGTGCAACTCACTGTTAAACCTTTGAGTACCAGAGGGGTACCCAGCGCATTTCAGAGCAATGCGTTGCGCACCCCTCTGGCAGTCAAAGGGCTAAGCAATGTATCGCACGCCCCTTTGGTCTTTACACTGTGAATGTTTTGATTGAATGCCTTCAGTGTTTTAAAGTATTTGTTGATTTAAAGTGATAGCAATGTTTCACAAAAACAGCAGCTCCAATTAATTTTCATAGTATTTGGGCCATGGAGAGTGTTATTTCAAAACTATCAGAGTTGTAGTTCAAGTAATTGAATGATACATTTTTCCCCTCATGCCCCTTTTACCTAGTGTAAGCCACCTCCCCTCAGATGTGGAATCTGGTCCACAGAGCAGACAGCTCAGAGCAAAGGACAATCTTCTTACTGTGAGAACAATGAAAACCCTGCCCCCCTTGACAGGTTTTTCAGGATTTTACCTTATACTAATTTAAGATTGTCCCTCTCTGCGTTCCATCTGGACACCACCTTGCTGCTCTTAGCTGAGCAGTGTTACATTGGTAAAAGGGGCGGGAGGGGAATATTTTATCATTCAATTACTCTTGAACTACAACTCTGACAGTATTGAAATAACACTCTCCAAGGCCCAAATACTATGAAGATTAACTGGAACTGCTTTTATTGTGAAACCTTACTATCCCTATAAAGCATATTAACTTGAGTGCCAAAAGGGGGAGCAGTGAATGGCACAAGGTGCTGGCAGTCCTAGAGTTAAAGAAACATTACCAGGTTTTTGGTTAAAAAATAAATAAATAAAAAAATAAAAAAATAGTGAGAAATATGAAAGGAACTATTTGCTATCTATATTTCCCAACTATGCACATTTGTCCTGTGTTCTTGTCCTACAGGAAAAAACGTTATGTCAGATTAAACAGTGCCAGAAGGGGTTACAGTGCATTTCTTTGTCCAACCACTCTGGCATTCAGTGTATTAAATGGGAACTATATCCTGATATTCAGTGCTCTAATATTATTTAATAGAACTATTTACCTGGGTCAGTGGCCTTCACACATTAGTCAAGTCCATGTACATTACTTATTTTAGTGCATTTGATCTCTGTTGCAGTACACCACCAAATGTTTCTGTTTACATCTGATATAGGGGTGTACCTTGTTGGCTATTCCATACTATTGAAGCCCAATGATTGTTGGAAAGAGGAGTAACCTAAAGGTAGACCTCAACAGACATTACTAAATACTGTAGATCAGAGGTTCTCAACCCGTGCCCTCAGTGGCCACTAACAGGCCAGGATTTAGGAGTTTCCCTGCTAGAACACGAGTGTTGATCAGAGTCTGTCATGATTAACTCACCTGTGGTCTTACAAGGAAATTCTCAAATCCTGGCCTGTTAGTAGCCACTGAGGGCACGGGTTGAGAACCACTGCTGTAGATGCAGTTTATACACACGTATAGGTATATCTACTTGTTGTATAAATAACTAAAGTAAGAAAATCTGTTACATTGATTAAAAGCTATTTTTTGCTTGTCATATTTTCTCTTTAAAGGCTATATTGCCCCTTCCTGAGCATGGCAGGATGCATATAAATCATTCATTGACCTGTTGTGCTCTTGCAAGGATGACTAGAAGACTAGCCTGTTACAGGAGAAGGACGCTCAAATATTCACAGGCTTGTTTATTACTAAAAGCGTTGCCTTAGGCAGGCTGCTGTCTGCACATCTTTCGGAATATCTGTCATATTGTGACTTTGAGCTGCCATTAATGTCCATTTGTAGATACAACTATAGCATCACTATCTGGAGATATGGTATATACCTAAAGAAATAAGTGGTTTTTAATCTGTTTATCTGAATGACTTACATAAGCTGGAATTCTGCTTATATGTTTTTGAATTGGATCTTCAGATATTTATATTTTATTATATCTGTTTTGTCTGTTTATTTCACATCCACACAACAGACAACAAGCTTCGACAGTCTGTATGAGAAATCTTATAAAGAGAAATCACACCTTTAACACAGTCTAAATGTAGAAAGCCAGATGCAGTTCTGGGGCAAAACTGCATTTTAGGGGACAAAAAAAACCCCTCAAAACTCAAATTTAACTTTTTCAGTGACAAGCACATATAGTAGTATACATCTACAACAAAGTGTAATCTCCTCCCACCTTCACTCAGACAGCGGTCATTTACCATACTGCTTGTGGGGGGATACATTTTTTTTCAACCTCTCTCACCGTCAAAAACTTTAATGTGAAAGAGATCATACCTCATTGTGGGGGAATCAGGCTTGAGTTGGCAAGATTGGGGAAATCAACATATGCCTGTGAACATATCGCAAGCTTCCCACAATCCCTCCCACTCAACCCAGAAATTTAGGTTGTGTGAATACAGAGGAGTAACAGTTACCTGCATGGTTCACCTTTTATTGATCACCAAGCCTTGTTGGCTCAGCAGTCAAAAGCTGGAGGTCTTCACACATCCACTGTCTGCTTTTTTAGCCTTGTTCCATTGTCCACTGATGGTCACTGAACCACACGTCTGACCTAACATCCTTCACCCACTTGTAGTGGGAGAACCACATATCAATTCTCTGCTTCCCCAAACTTGTCCCACTGGAAGCCAAATAACCGCATATACTCTTTCTGAAATCCCATTCTTGTCCACTATCCTACTAGCAGCCACAGAGCCACACTTGCACTTTCTGACACTCCAGCCTTGTTCCTGTGGTAGCCATGTAACCTGACATGCACTGTATATTCAGTAGCCTACCTCTCTCTCCCCTTCTCTGTGTGCTCCACTCCGCACTGTCATTCTGCACGCAGAGAAGGGGAGAGAGATCCCAGCGTAGTGCTCAGCAACATTAAAAAATCAGATAGAGGTACATTTTTAAACATTAAGAGCTCACAAAAAAATGGGTTCATACATGTGTGCGTAACTTCAGGATGAAGGGTTATATATATGGAGAGGCTGTCCCCTCTGGGTGCCAGAAGATGACCAGTGCAATGCAATAAAGGATTCAATGACGTTTAAAGGGATAGTAATACTTAAAAAAAAAAAATGTAAAAAAAAATGTTGTAGGGTTTATCCCCCTGAGTAAAACAAGGGTACTCCCACTGCTGAAAGGTGTTTCATTCAAAAGTTATTAATTTTCAAAGTTGAATTTTTTAAGTGCAATATCACAGTGGCCTAAAATTATACAGTGACGCTGTTGCTACACGATCCTATGGACAGCTCTGGTCCCGGGACCATAAATCTCCATAGGATGATTCCTCCTTAGCCTTATAGTACGGATTGTGCAATAGTTTATATTTTTAACTCCTTCCATACTGTTCAAGTTTAGGTCCTGCTGGTTTTTCCTATCGTGGGCTAGCTATGAGGTATTGGTAGCTTGTAGAGTCCCCCTTAGCCTTTATTATTTACTATTTAGCCCTCCCCTCCCCTCTTGGTACTCCCAGGGGTTTTTGAAGATTTTTACCCTTTATGTAAAAATGTCAATGTTTTAAGCATGGCCCCTTTAAGAATGGGAGCATGCACCATGTTTGCTGCATTGTTCTTATAGGAGCAACTTCTTTGAGATTTATATCTGCAACCGTTCATAGAGCGATCAGACGGCATTTTCTTTTTTTTTTGTTTTTTTTTTTTTGATCATACTCTATAGCATGATATAGTTTGTGTTTGTCCATGGACTGTGCTGCAACCTACAGCTGGAGAGCCACATTTTGCTTGCATTGACCAAGAGCCTGCTTGTGTTAAAACGCTGATATCTGTGGCAGCTATTGCATCTTCCTTTCATGAGTTCTCCAATCCTGGAATCCGTTATCCTCCATTAAGCTGGGTGCATTCTCAGATCTTTTGAGAAGGAATTGGGTTCAGCCGATGAGGATATGGACTCTTCCTTCTCATGTGGGGATTCCTCTGAGGCTGACACTCTCCCCACTGTTGAGGAGCTTCTCAGAGCATTGTTGGCGACTTTTCAGGTCTCTGAGGCCTCTCATGGGGGTTATCTACTTCTCTGGATGTTTTCCCGATGTCTGAGAGTCTTCCCTGTCTTTCCCCAAAAAATACCCTATAGAGACATTTCCTTAACCCCTTCCTGACCACTGACTTACCAGTACTGTCACGGTGACGGTCCTGGCACGGCTGCATGCCGCTCCGGAAGCCCTGAACCGGAAATGAAAATTTTAAAAAAGCCCTGTGGTCCTCAAGTGCCGGCCCCTCGTGTATGTGCCGGTCCTTAAGGGGTTAATAAATGTTTCTCAGCTTTACCCTTTCATGGTTGAAACACAGTGGAGTGGACTTCTCCCCTAACAGTTGCCCCCCTCGCTTTCATACATGGCTAACGCACTGCCCTTCCTCTTGCAGGTGCTGATGATGGCATGAAGGATCAGGATGTTAAGTCTTATCTGCATAAAGCCAATTTTATGGCTAGTGGAGCAGATCTGTGGCCTATTTTTTGCCTCCACATGGGTCAACAGAGCCATTGGTTTGTGGGGAGAGCAGCTTTCTGATGCTCCTAGAGAGGACCACCTTACCTTGTTACGTTGCTAGCTATTATTCTAGAAACTAATGCCTATAATTTCTGAAATATATATAATATATAGTTTCCAATACGTATCCAAGGAGCAGATGTGGCCCTCGGCAACCATAAGCGAGTACATGCGAGTGCTGGGTCGTCTGGTGTCTGTGCTGGAAGCAGTCCCCTGTGCTCAGTTCCACGCGAGGGAACTTCAGTGGGACTTTCTTAGAATGTGATCCTGTCAACGGGACAATCTCTTGTCGCAAACGGAGGACCTCTGTTGGTGGTTTCATCACCCCCGTCTGACTCAAGGGTGCCTGGTTTGAGGATCTCCTGAACTTGTCCGTTCAGGAGCCATTCCACTGTCAAACGAGACCAGGCTTTCTTCTCAAGGGTCGCATATGGTACGAGGACATAGAGAGACTTGCTTTGACTGCATGACTCTTAAGACCACCATTCTGAGAAGAAATGGATTCTCTTAGTAGGTCATTTCAACTATGATCCAAGCCTGGAAACCTGTTTCCTCAAAAGTCATACCATCTTCCACCAGTGGTGTGCTCAGTGTGTCTGCTCGAATCTTCAATATTCCCTCAGTCCTGGCATTCATTCAAGATGTCTTGATCAAAGGTCTTAGTCTGAACTCCATTAAGGTACAGATCTCAGCTCTTTCTGTCATCTTTCAAAGAAGTATTGCCATTCTACTGGACATCAGAACTTTTCATCAAGGCATGGTGCATTCCTTCCCTTCGTTTTGGGATCCCACTCCACCAAGCTGATCTCAGCTTGGTCTCGAGTGCCCTCTAGTGGCCTCCCATTGTGTCGTTTGACACACACACAATGTTTTACCTTTTGGCCATTGTCTTTGTTAGACTGCAAGCTCTGTCCTGCAAGCCTCTTTTCCTGGTCTTTCACTCGAGCAAGGCAGTACTTCATACCTTTTATCCAAGAATGTCTCAGATTTTCACATCAATCATGAGATCATTGTGCCTTCCTTTTGTCCTGACCCTCCATCCTAACGCGAGAGATCTCCATTTGTTGGATATGTGAATCGAACTCAGCCTTTCCAGAAAGCTGATTCCCTCTGTCATCACTGAGGGGCCTAGGGCAGGTCGGCGTCAAAAATCACTATTGCCTCACGGATCAAGGCTACTGTACGCCAAGCATATGTGACCAGGAAGAGACCTCTTCCTTTCAAGGTCCCGTCTTACTCCACCAAATCTGTGGGTGCTTCTTGGACTTACAAATACCATGCCTCAGCTGAACAGCTGTGCAAGGCTGCAACATGGTTGGTCCTTCTTGCACACATCTGCCAAGCACTACCATATCAATGTCTTAGCCTCAGCTGAGACCATCTTTGGCCAGAGGTCCTTCAGGCAGTTTTAATTGCAAAGAGAAAAAGTATCTGCAACAGCACCAATTCCACCCTTATTACTGACCGATATTATAGGTAGGAGGTTGAGGGATCAGTGGAAAGAGAAATCTAGTTCAAAATAACAAAATAAAACCTAAACCTTTATTGGTATAATTAAAAACAGCTAGGTGAATTATAAAAATATATAAAAACATGTACTTATCTACTTGTTGCTTAAAGTCACACATTAAGCACCAAGGAGATCAGTACATGTTTTTATATATTTTGTCTAGCTGTTTTTAATTATACCAATAAAGGTTTGTTTTATTTTGAACTAGATTTCTCTTTCCACTGATCCTTCAACCGCCTACCTATATCTGTCAGTAATAAGGGTGGAATTGGTGCTGTTGTGGATACTTTTTCTCTTTGCAGTTAAACCTGTATATTATTATCCTAAGCACAATTCCTTTAGACATTACCAAACACCTAACAATACTCCTCTGAATTGGTGGTGCACCGTTTCATGCCCTGTATATAGTCCTTCAGGCAGTACTGTCTCTCGCTTTCTTTTTTCTTCTTCTGTTAAGTTTTTTGGACAGTAGTTTGAGCCTCGTTTGCTCTTGTTTGGTTTGCTGTGCTAGTTAGGTGTCTGACACCCGAGGTTTCATAGATCCAGTTTAGTCCTGTGGCGTTCTGGTTTCTTTGGGGGAAAAGTGAGTTTTTCTCCTTCCCCCTCCCCGGTGTCTTTGGTGTGGTTTGGTATATCCCGATGGTTTCTGTATTCCATATTGGATGTAACAGAAACTAGTATTTATTGAATTTACCTTTAGTCCATATAGAACACAGGACTTAGACCCGGAGAAAAACCTTTGTGTTTCCTTCCAAGAGCAGTGGAGTTCTCTTATGGTCTTGGTCTTCAGAGCTTCCTTTTCTTCTTGCCCTCTTACGTTCTTTTTTTCTGTGATACTTGTCTCGCATGAATCTGGTGGGTGGGAGGGGAGGTAGAGGAAGAAATCTTCATCCCAAAGACAACCTTTTTGAATTCTCCTTCCCTCCTAGAGAAGGGAGCTCAGACCCCCCCCCCCCACACCCTATGATTCCTGTGTTCCATATGGACTAAAGAGGATTTAACAGTAAGTTCACTAAAAGTGTATTATGCATAGAGATGCACTGAATATGGATATATCCACACACGTGTTATAATTTAATCCTTCTCTTTCAGGCAGTCTAGACATGCATATAAAACTAGGTTTTTTTTTGTTTGTTTTTTTTGTTGTTTTTTTTAATGCCCTTGAATAGAAATTGAGAAATTATAATTTAGCTTATATTTCTGTAACTAATTGGTAAAAACAGCTGCTGAAGGTTCACTAATTTGATGGATAAGATTATAATTTTATATTGCATTTTACAAAAAAGTGTCTAAAGTAGTTTGTGTGACTGTGCTACTAAGATTTTTAGATAATCCTTGATTGATCACAGGTGGATAATCAAATGTCTGTGTAACGAACTGAACCACCCTTGCTCTGCTAAAGATATCCTTAACCCTTTGAGTGCCGGAGGAGGTCGGAATGCATTGCAAAGCAATGCATTCTGTACCCCTCTGGCACTCAAAGGGTTAAAATCTTATCCTTTAACTTCCACGGCATTGCAGTTTGTTGGATACCACTCCTTCAATCTATGGGTTAAAACCAGTAAGCCAGGACTCCCAAAATGTCCCTGCTGGCTCCTAAATTTGGACTATTATATGTACACGTGTACTGAACCCATTTATTGGCTCCTAACAATGTTGTCTGGCTCCAGTTCAAATTATATTTTGTCCACCCCAGCCTTTACCCTTTGAGTGCCAGAGGGGGTAAGGAACTCATTGCTCTGCAGTGTGTTTCATACCCCTATGGAAGGGTTAAAGTATAACAGCTTTTTTTATTATATATATATAGTATAGCTTTAGCTGCTGAGTAAAACCAGGATAATCCAACTGCTGGCAGCTGACTTATTCAGAGCTTTTTACAGTAAAAGCTCTCATAAAGTAGTGAAGCTGTTACTATCCTGTTTTGTGGCGAACTGTACATAGTGGCTCAAATCTCACATAGAATGCAATCGAAAAACTCTCAGAAAACTTGAGGGAACTGTATGGAAATCAGGTAGAATTGGGGTTAGCTGTTCAATATAAAGAAACAAAAGTTTGAACTGTTATAACAGTTCAATGTAGTATTTCCCAGCAGTGGATATTTACTCAGCAGGAAAGATCCTCCACTGTATGTGTTTCAGAATGTTTACTACCGATTTAAAGGACAACTGTGCATATAGCTATAACTGGTTCTTAATTTAACTCTTCGAATACCAGAGGAGTGTGCATCACAATCCAAAGCAATGCACTGCACACACCTGACTTGATGTGAACTTTAAAGGTGTCTGCTTTTTCAGTTTTACTTTTCCAATGCCAAAACAAAGTCTGACTCTCTATAATGGATTGTGAGGGACTAAAATCAATATAATTCTACAGAATCATAACAAATGGGGTATAATGTTAAACCGGATGTGCCCAGCTTCAGGAAGCTGCTGATAAGTATAAAATAAATTCTAGACATTCCAGAATGATGTATAAAATTCCTGGAACACACACACCCTGGGGCGGCAGTAAGGAGGAGAGATTCAGTTCTGCGCTATACACTACCAGTACTGTAGATACAGGGGTAAGGAGTTAGTCCTCCCTCAACTTTCGTCTCCCCTCAAAAAAAAAAAAAAAAAAAAAGACACAAAGACATGCAAACCCCACCACCACCACCACCACTCAAAAAGTTAAGGAAGCCTGTAAATGTTCTAATATTTAATGTGTCAACATTTGTCCCCAAAAAATGGAGAGGGAGCCATCAGGTACACTCTTAACCCATTCAGTGCCAGAGGGTTTTGCAAAGCATTGCTCAGCAATGCATTACGTACCCTTAAGGCACTGAAGGGGTTAAGGAACACCATAAATTGTAAGTATTTACAGTGTATAAACATATGGGACGCAGGACAAAGCATCTGCAATGGGGAAGCCTCATCCAAACAGTGACAGCGTACACTTTCATATCCTGGCCAGTGTCACACCGTACAGTTGCATAACCGTCCCAGACAACGCTGGGTGGTATAGTCCTAAAAGCACTTACAGCATTACCTTGCATATTCTGCACAGGACACACAATATGCAAGGCTATGAGATGACTGCTTCCACAACTATCCCCCATGGTGCTGCACTGTTGTCTGGATTGTATATGCAAGTGTACTTTGTGATAGTGGCCAGGATATGAGAATGTATACTGTCACCGTTTTGATGCAGATTTCCAGAGTTATTACCATTTAAACCTGTGTGTTTTTTTGTTTTGTTTTTGTTTTTGTTTTTTACACTAGCATTCCCCTCTAGTGGTCAAATTCCAATTGGTTATCTTAAAGGGATAGTAATACTTAAAATGTAAAAAAAAATATGTTGTAGGGTTTATCCCCCTGAGTAAAACAAGAGTACTCCCACTGCTGAAAGGTGTTTCATTCAAAAGTTATTAATTTTCAAAGTTGAATTTTTTAGGTGCAATATCACAGTGGCCTGAAATTGTACAGTGGCGCTGTTGCTACACGATCCTATGGACAGCTCTGGTCAATTGACCAGAAATCTCCATAGGATGGTGTAGCAACAGCGCCACTGTACAATTTCAGGCCACTGTGATATTGCACCTAAAAAATTCAACTTTGAAAATTAATAACTTTTGAATGAAACACCTTTCAGCAGTGGGAGTACTCTTGTTTTACTCAGGGGGATAAACCCTACAACATATTTTTTTTACATTTTAAGTATTACTATCCCTTTAAATTCTAATGAAGAGGAAAGTCAGTGACTTGCAATTCTCCAAAGAATGTGATAGAAACTGCCTGTCCTTTCCTGTCCGTTAGAACTTTCAGGAAGTAAATGCACAGTAAATTCACTTTCTGATCATTTTAACTGTTAATTTTTTAATAAAACAACTGACAGCAATAATAATAATAATAACTAGTATTTATATAGCTCGTTTCTCCCAGTGAGACTCAGAGCTTTCAACACACGCTCTTGGAACTAACCAAATCGGCAGATGAAATAACAGATGCTATTATTACCCAATCAATTGTATTCATTTTATCGACCTTAGAAGGATGAAGGGCTGAGTTGACCCTTCCGGGATTTGAACCTGTTTTATTCAGCAGTGGAAGCTCTAGAACACAATAAAAAAAGTGTACTACTCCTTTAAGCAGGTAGAGTGCAAGAACATTAAGTACTAGAGGGCTTTCTGAGGAATTGGGGAGCAATGCTTGCCTTCTCTGTTGGCCTGTAACCCCTTAAGGACCAGAAGTGCATGCATGTGGACAGCACTTATGGACCTTTTTTTTTTAAATCACGGTTCAGGTCTCCCCGAAAGGGGTGCAGCCCTGAAATCCATGATGCTCCTGGCACGTCATGGGTCCTTATGGCTCTACAGGCATGATGTGCCAGGACCGTCAAGGGTCTTTAAGGGGTTAAAAGATTAAGATTACCATGAACAGTGAGCAGAATTTGAGGTCTTGCTAACACTTTTCATGTCTTTCTCTGTGGACATGGCTTCCAGGAATGATAGATGCTACCTTTTAACCATTTGAGTGCCAGAGGGGTATACAACACATTGCATTGTGTTGCGCACCCCTCTGGCAAGGGTTAACTCTTTGAGTGCCAGAGGGATATATCATCCAGGAATGATTAAAGCAAGGCCAAAACCTAACTGGGCCATTTAAGGTTTGTTTTGCTTTAATATCTTAAGTTGAAATTACTATGTCTTTTAGTCTAAGTGCCATTGGTTTGTCAAATCTTGTTTAAAAATGATGCTTTTAAAGGAGAACAATACCTTTATTAATAATCTTGTAGGTCATGGGGTTTGTCCCCATCTTATGTATTACTGATGTGCATCTGCAGCTATTTGTACCATTCTAAATCGGCACCGTAGTCACACTGCTGGGCAATACGTTTTTATTTTGGAAGTGGAAGGTTTTTACCTTCTTCATTCAGGAGGGAAATTCCCCATGAAAAAGAGAGAGAGAGGGTGAATGCTTTATTGTAATGCTGATGCCTTTTAGTGGACCAAATCAATGTGTTGAAGTCCTCTCCAGAGTTCAAGTGCTTAATAGTCTAATTTAACTTTAATTTGTATGCTTTCTATGTGGTACAATTTGCTTGTCTCTCTTTCTCTTAGGACATCAGACTTAGTGCTTTTTGTACTGACCACAGTTCTAAAAGCAGTATTTCATATGTGGAGAAAAATAGGGAGATTTTCAGTTTTCAGCTGTTGCACTTCATTAAAGGAGCAGTAAACTTTTTTATGAAAAAATATATATTGTAGGGATTTTCCTATTGAGTAAAATAAGGGTACTCCCACTGCCGAGAGATTTATATTTCCAGAGTTATTACAGTTTAAACCCATGTTTTTTTTACATTCACAGTGCCCTCTAGTGGTCAAATTATAATTAGATTTCCTGATTCTAATGGAAAGGAAAGTCAGAAAAGTCAGAGACACACAGTTCTCCATAGAATGTGATAGAAACTGCCAGTCACTTCATGACAGTTAGAACTATCTGGAAGTAAACATGGTAAATTCACTTCCTGATTATTTAAACTGCTATAAATTTTGAATAAAACATCTGACAGCGATGGGAGTGACCTTGTTTTATTCAGCAGGAAATGCTCTATAAAACATGTATTTTCATAAAAAGTTTACTGCTCCTTTAAGCGTAGATAAGTATGTATGGTCTACAGGGAGATGCCCTAAGGGGTAATCAAATGGAGATGACTTCTCCATTGATTTCACTTCTCCAGTTCCTATGTTATTCTATGGACCCTATGCACTAACTTCTCCCACATGAAAACTCTTGTGCTTAGGCTCTATAGAATAACTTAGGAACTGGAGAAGTGGTATTACTGGAGATGTTGTCTCCTCTTTATCATACCTTAGTGCACCTGCATCCTAATCTGAGTAATCAGAAGGAATGTGCCTTTTGATTATAACTTCAAGACATGTTTTAAAAGTCACCGGATGAGAGACACAAAAACGTAATATAAAAATATGGTTACTTTCTGTATTTATAGCCAAAGATTTGTTCTACATATATTTTTCCCTTGATCCACTACATTTTTATTTAATTGCCTGTTAATGTGACAAAGTAATTCCAAATGAAAAGCTTGTAGGAAATATTACCTACTGTTAAGTCTCAGAATTATTAATTATATTTTAAAGGAGCAGAAAACTGTTTTATGAAAAAAATATATATTGTAAGGATTTTCCTATTGAGTAAAATAAGGGTACTCCCACTGCCGAGAGATTTATATTTCCAGAGTTATTACAGTTTAAACCCATGTTTTTTTATATTAGCAGTGCCCTCTAGTGGTCAAATTCTAATTAGGCTTTCTGTTAGATTCTAATGGAGAGGAAAGTCAGAGACATACAGTTCTCCATAGAATGTGATAGAAACTGCCTGTCAGTTAGAACTATCAGGAAGTAAACACCGTAAATTCACTTCCTGATTATTTGAACCAATATAAATTTTGGATAAAACATCTGACAGCAGTGTGAGTGATCTTGTTTTATTCAGCAGGAAAAACTCATAAAAAAAGTTTACTGCTCCTTTAAGGAGAGAAACCTATAAAGAACTAATGAAACCAATTGCATTTGTTGCTTCAACCCCTTAGTGACAGCCACGTGCGTACGCGGCTCTCAACGCCCAGCTAACTTTTTTTTTTTTTTTTTCCTAAAAGATTCCGGAGGCCTCAAAATGCGTGCAGCCACATGGAGACCCGGGCTTCCGGGACTTGCCAGGTATGTCCTCTGTCACTAAGTGACAGTTTTTGCGGGACGTACCTGGTAAGTCAATTGTTGCGATAGGGTTAAAGGGTTAGTAATGTCGTTATATAAAAAAATATAATATTGCAGCTATTACAAAAATAAACTAAATGATCCCAATCCCATCTCTCAAACCTTTATGATTTGAGAGATAAAAGATGCTAAAATTCCCCCTCCCTCCGCTTTCCCTGACGTCAGCTGTAAAACTGGCAGTGGGAGAGGCCTGTCGGCCAACTCGAGATGGCAACCAGGCACACTTTGTAGACCGTTCTAATTAAGTATTTCTTTTTGCATTGCGCTATTTCAGCTCTGCTGAAGAGCCGCCTACTTTTCCCGGGACCAGAATCTCCTGCCGTCAGCTTACAGCTGACGTCCGTAAAAGGGAAGGAGGGAGGGGAGGATTTTAGCACTGTATATCTTTCATACCATAAAGGTTTGGGAGATGGATCTGGGATTGTTTAGTTTATTTTTGTAATAGCTGCAATATTGCATATTTTTATTTAACCCCTTAAGGTCCAGCGATCCCGGGGTGTCTGGTCCTTTAAGGACAAGATAGACTACTTCGACGTGCCGTCCCACGTGACTGATCACGTGGGGCGGCACGTCGAAAGAAGGAATGAAAGAGATCGCTCCAATTCAGTCCACGGTATTATTCACCAAGCTCCTGCAGGAGCGCGGTGAGTAAAAGTACCAGGACCAGGGTGACGGTCCGGGTATGTCACAGGACATTACTAACACTTTAAAAAATGTCTTTCTCACTTGATATGCTATCAGATAGAGTACTTTTTAGAACACTAGTTTGTTTATAGAGAAATTCTGAAGCAAATCCGCTTCATCTTAGTGGAAAAGTTAAAATTGCTTTTGAATTTTTTTTTTTTTTTTTTTTTTTTTCTTTCTTAACCCATTGAATGATAGAGAGGGCTTTGAATCATTGTAGATCAATTTTTTTTGGCTATCTTTCTAGCATTCAAGAGTTAAAAGCTTTATTTAAACAAATTGGTTATTACGAATTTTAGTGGATTTCTGAGAATTTTCCACTCTTTAGCTTCATGTTTGAGATTATCCTTTTTAAACCAGAGTCTTGTTGCGGTACAGCAGAAACTCTGCTAGTACTTAGTGTTAAAATCCATACTGCTGTGAACTCTTGACCACTTTATAATTATCTTGACCACTTGGCGACATCACTAGCATCCATGGGGTTAATTCCTCAATCATCTGGTATCAGTAACAGGTGTCTTTTTACCTTCCAGGTCGGTCCTCACTTTTTCCTTTTGAAGATGGCTTCCTCAGTGACAGCCACGGTGACCAGTCTATATCATCCGGCTTGAATTCACCAACTCACTGTCAGAACGGAGAACGGGTAGAGCGCTATTCTCGGAAGGTGTTTGTTGGAGGTTTGCCGCCAGACATCGATGAAGGTACAATCGGGAGAAACATAACATAAAAAAATGCAATTTAAACAAAACACTATAACTGGCCATATCTGCAATGACAAAACTAGAACTGTACTGGAGCAAACTAATTACACTGGAGGGGGAGAAAAGGTTATCAAATATATAATTTTTTTTTTTTTAAGCTTCACATAACTACACACAGCTTTATTCTTACTCCATTGATACAAAGTCTGAGATGTGGAGATCTTGGACTTTAGTTACAGATGCTTACAGCACAGCAGGGAAGGCTGTCACATAGCAGCTCTTGCTGTCTATTGGTGTTGCATTTCCAGTAGTGAGGCTTGTGAACACCAACCCTCTACCAGTCACGGGTGACTTTCTGACCTCCAGATAGGCTTATGGGAGCTGTTACCTAACATATATTAGGTCAGTGTTTCAGTGTATTCTATCACACCTTGATCAAGACAAAAAAATTGATGGAATTATGTAATTTGCCATAATATTGACCTAAATAAATGTTAATATGGTCTAAGAATCCCCTTGTGAAATGAATTAATTGAGCTTTGTAGTTTTTGGTTTGCAAGCAGTACCTGCCCTTACCAGCACCCGATTGGTTAATACTGAAATGTGTTACACTTGTTGCCTACAACTTGGCCTTTGTTTAATAAGTAACCTTTTCAATCAATTGTGGATAGTATATCTGTGAAGGCAGACATGGCCATTGCAGTTTTTCAGACTGAAGCAGGCATGACCCTACTTAACAATTTAATCCTTTGAATGCCAGAGGGGTATGCAGTGCATTGCGTACACACAAAGGGTTAAAGTTTACCACGTCCAGTGAGCAGAATTTGAGGTTCTGTGTTCTTCCAGTCATGTTTTTTATCCCTGTACATTAGCATTATCTGGTTATAGTGAGTTAAGGTAGGGGTGGTTATTGGGAAGTGTTTAGTCTCCTTTAAAGGGGAACTACCACCGCACATAAAGTTAAATCCCAAGAATTACCCATCTGGCGACTAGCTGAACAGCCGTACTAGCCGCCAGAATAATTACCTCCTTATAGAGAAATCGTACTACTCCCGAGACAGACGGCCAGGCAACAGCTCTTTAAAAGAATCTGCGTGCCTGTGCAGTCAGTACCTTCCGGTACCTTAAGCTACCAAGCAACGCTTCCTAGAGCAGACTGGGACTGACAGCGCAGGTGTCACTATGTAAAGATGTCTGCGCTGTTTCTTGGCTGTCAGTCTCCGGAGCAGTGGAAATTATCTATAAGGAGGTAATTATTCTGGCGACTAGTACTATTGTTCAGCTAGTCGCCAGATGGGTAATTCTTGGGGTTTAACTTTGTGAGGTGGTAGTTCCACTCTAAGGTGGTTGGAAATTTTATTTGACCCATATGGTGCCATTGGTTTGTCCCAGAATTTCCCCTTTTTATTGTGCTTGTTGCTCTGCTTATCTCATTGGAGCAGACTTTGTAACTTGCAATGTTTGCCTTTTACTATTTCAAAATGCTTAAAAATGGAACCTTTTTATTATACAATCTTAGTATGAAAATGGTCTGCAATGTAGATTAGTATATTTAAATTTCAGCATTTACAGTAAGAAAGGGGAACTACAAGACAATATAATGTAATTGAATATACCACCAACAATATAAAGTTTTATTTATTAAAAAAATCAAAACATATATAATTTTATTTATTGTTACATTGAAAGTTCCTGACCGGCAATAGACGTGTATGCTGTGACTGTGTCCTTATAATGGACTTTGTCCAGGTATAAAGTTTGTGTCATTCTCTTCCAGATGAGATCACTGCCAGTTTTCGTCGGTTTGGACCGTTGGTGGTTGATTGGCCACATAAAGCAGAAAGCAAATCCTATTTTCCCCCTAAAGGTAACAAACACCTATTTTTTTGTGTCCTGATATACACTGTACTTTCAAAGAGATTTGATTTATATCAGAAGTGAGAACACAGTGGTTCCTGTACCCTTTAAGGACCAAGGGGAGCGCAAAACTTCTCACACCTCTGGTCATTTTTGGGTCCATTTAGCTTAAAAATCCAGGTTAATTTGACAACAGTGTATTAAAGTGGAACTATCACGCAAATTAAAGTTACCCCTAAGTAAATATGCACATAACGATAAACATATCCATACTAGTATTATCTGGAATAAGTCCAGAGTTATTGATAATCAAACTCGTTCTGAGAAGGTCAGGCAGGCATCAGCACAAACATCTTGCCAAAGAGACATCTGTGTGCCTACGCTGTCTATCCCAGTCTCCTCTAGGAGGAGTTGCATTGTACCTTAAGGTACAGGAAGGGAGTGACTGCACAGATGCCTCTACAGCAAGCTGCTTGCCTGACCGTTTCAGAACGAGTTGGATTTCTCAGTAACGCCTGACTTATTCCAGTTAATACTAGTTTGCATATGGTTATCATGTGCATAATTATTTGGAGGGAAACTTTAATTTGTGTTGTAGTTCCGCTTTTTGAAAATGAAATTATTTGGAAAGCATGCACTCAGGTCCTTTAAGGTATTAATAGTGGGTCTTGCTTAGGAATTTGACCTTTATAAAGCAATCCTTGACATCCTTTTTTTTTTTTTTTTTTTTTTTTTTTTTTTTTTCATTTGTACTTTAATGCTGTAGTGAGCTACTGAAATTTCACTTATTCCTCTAGCTATAGTTCCTTTTTAGTTTGGTGCAGATGAACAAACGTGCAGTGACACACATGCTGGGAACTACTGCCTTAACTCTGTGTGCCAGAGAGTATCCAGTGCATTGCAGCAGAGTACACTGGATACATTTCTGGCGCTCAGAGGGTTAAAGGACAGGAAAAATGTTGCATGTTTTTTTTTTTTTTTTACTTCTGATTAAAACAAGGGTAATTTCACTGCTAATCTTTCAAATGTTCTTTTCGCTCAGACCACAATAGAAATGGGCACTTTATTGTTAAAGAATTATTGTATTTGGGCTGTTTTAACTTTATAAATTCAGTCTCACTACAGTGAGTATCCTTGATGTACTCAGCAGGGAAAAGCATATAACATACATACAACATTTTCTAAGGTATTTATGATCCCAGCAGTTACAATCCCACAAGACCAAAGGTAAAACAAGTCTCTCATTAAGCTGATTTATCAACCAGGTCCAAATGTATGGTGGATACTGGCTCTCTAAGTAGGGCAATCTGACCCATTAGATAGTGAGTTAAGATTATTGTGACCATTTTTACAAGATTGAAAGGGGTCATGTAAAGATGTTAGATTGCTAACTTACCCTTGAATTGTAGATTAAGTGGTTACTGTGTAGTTCTTTTATGTTCTCTTGAGACAGCATGTAGTATTTCCTTAAAGACTTCTTTGTTGAACAGAACTATGAATTATCTAACTGAGGCTCTATAAGGACTGAAAACAATCAGCTGTTAGGCATGACCAATGCTGTGATTACCCTGGCGATTAGACTTCACTGCATTTTAGTGCATATCAAGCTGCCTGTGCCTACTTAACTGTGATGTGCTGAGATTCCCTTGCTGTACGCTTATTGCATAGGGGAGAGGAGTGAGCTGTTTCACATGACTGGCCATGTGGGCATTGGCTATGTACCCACATGGGTTGACCGGTCATTGGAAGATGAAATTGATTCATCCAGAATACCTTGTGTAAATAATCTGCACTGTGTTGCATAGGCCACTGTACGTATAAATGCTGCAACGTGAACGTGAATGTAACCAAGTTGCAGCATGCTGTGTTTTGGAGCATTCTGTGAGAAGGAAATCACCCATGTTAAGAGCAACAGAGGGGATAATGGGGAGATTTATAAAAAACAGTCTTAAGAATTGTCTTTATGTCAGGGCAACTGGCGATAACACCAGTTCTTATTTATAAATAAGTGTTATAAATAGGGCGTTAACAATCTAATATTAACTCCTGGAACTGTTAAGAACACCTGATACCTGCAGTTAACATTCTAGCAAAAATTATGCAGGTAAATTCAGTTAGCGACATTTCTTTATAATGTTGCCAGCTTTACTGTTACTTTTTCTGAAGCATAACTACGTGACGTTAAGGTTTCCCAAACTGCCGGAGGCTAATTTTTAAATGCTGAATTCAGTTTTAGGCAACTTTTACTCCATATTTTTTTTTTTTAATAATGACAGAACGTTAACTCTCCCTCAATGTGTTATTATTGGAGTGTTTAACATAGTCCTGTTAACCATGCATTAAAGTAGTTTGTGTAAGCATAGTCTAAAAGACAAACTGGAGATCCGGGGGGGGGGGGGAGTTTGTGTAAGCATAGTCTAAAAGACAAACTGGAGATCCTGGGGGTGGATGATTTTGGCAGACCGCAATGAAATGATACCTCAACACAGAGGACCAATGACTTTGTTTTTAAATGTTTCGCCAATAGAAAAGAGAGAGAGAGAGATGTAAACATAAGTCCTGTGAGCACTTTAAACACTTTGGGCTGGATTCTATTGCAGGTGATAAATGTTATCTCCCTTTTTATCAAATATTTTCCTGTTGAAGTCTGTGGGGAAACCTGGAGATTAAAGCAGTGATAAAATTAGCACCTGCAATAGATTCCAGCCCTTGGACTGGTGTCAGTTACATTTGAACACCGTCCGCCCCTTCCTTTCTCCCCTCGGTTGCCACCCCTTCTTGTCACATAGATCGAAATATAACCCCCTTTGCGATGTTTCAAAAGGCACCTGAAATGTTGACCAAACAATAAAATGTTTTTAAAAAAACACACATATAATCTATATACACACACCATACCCCTTTTGGTACTGTTAATGAAGACACAATGAGGTATAAGTCCAATGAGGTATAAGGAAAGAAGATTTCACCTCCTGCAAAGGAAAGGGTTCTTTCCATAAACAGTTTTGTGGTTTATTTTCAACAGGCAGAGAGCAGATCAATGTAGTATGTTTGTGTCTGTGTATTTGGCAGACTGTTCTCCCATGTAAATCTGGAATCATTTGTGTTCTGCTTTGTAATATTTTACTCACAGTGCCCTAAGTAATTCAGGTACGTTTTAGCAACTTTCCTATTCCCTACATGTTTGCTTTCACTATTTATAAAAATGTTGTTGAACATAATGCATTGAAACAGAAGCCAAGAGAATACAGTGCCTGCTTCTTATTCCTATCATGATTCTAATAAGGGAAACTGTTTACAAAATCCCTTGCCAGCTGCCTTGTCTGTCTGAAGGTGCTAAAAAAGTGCCATATGCCTCCAACTGTTGCTGTTATTAATAACCAGTTTATGTATTGTCAGTCCTGATTTTGAGATTGCATAGCATTTTCACCTATGTGTAATTGGATTTTACTTTAGTTTATTTTATCTAGTGCATTATTTTTTTTTGTACATTTTTTTTTTAATTTGGTTGATTTGTGCAATTAGTTTTTTTAATATTTCTACTGAAACAAGTCCTGCTTTTTATTTAATGGCAAACTGTCATGTTTTACAAAGTCTGCTGACCCACCCCCTCTGCTAGCTCTGGATTAGAACACAACCCAGCCATCTGTGGCTCACAGCCACAAACTTTGCAGGTTTAGCTCGCAGTCGAAGTAGATTGCCGGTGTCAGCTCTCAGAGCCCTTCACTAGCATCTATGAGAGCTGAACTGCAAGGCTTCAAAGTATCACAGTTCACTTCTTTCCTCCAGAATTTCTGAACAATGGGCATTGTCACTAAATGTGAAGCCTGCTTCAGAACCACAGCAATGCAGGTAACAGCAAGAGAATTGAGGGTTAATACTGGTCATCTGCAAAGAAGGTCTATATCTGATCAAAAATGACTTTTTTTTTTTCTTTACTAATTGCAGTGTGTGATTTTTAACAGTAGAGGCTGCCAATACTCTGAGGCTGTCTTGGTCCAGATCTTTCTCCCATGCCAACATGGCAGGGGCTTCATGAGCGCATACCTCCCAACATTTCAAATTGCCAGAGAGGGACACTTGTGTTTTAGGGGGTGCGGCTGGTGGGCGGGGCATTACCAAGAATTTTTAGGCTATTTCATGACCTATTGGCATTTATTTATTTACACAGACTAATTTATAAACACATATACTGACATTTAAACAAACAATAATGTGAGTTTTATTGCTATAGAGCAATATGATACACTTATATATACACCACACAGTCTGATCTCCTAAAAAGAGGGACATCAGGGTGGGAAAGAGGGACAGAGGGATTTCGGTCTAAAAGAGGGACTGTCCCTCCTAAAGAGGGACGCTTGGGGGGTATGTGAGCGGAATGTGATCAACCAGACCTCTGTACCTAAATAACATGAAGCGCTAGCCTGCGAAGCTCCCTGTGTGCGAAACCGCACATGCACAGTAGAGACTGCAGGAGAGCTGCAGTAATGTGCAGTAGGGACCAGCCAAACGCGCCCAGCTCCAGACGGCTCGACGCCTGTCTGTTATTCCGGGGCAGCAGCCGAGGCTGCTGGGTGGCACTTTAGCCTGTGTATAAGGGCTTTCCTACTAGTAGGATAATAAAACACCTTTCCTCATTTGGTTAGTAAGGCAGGCATGTTCAAATCAGGCCTTATCAATCAAGTTTTTATGTTTAATAAAAGTAGAGGCAAATGTTGTAGTTGACAGAATCTAAAGCTCTCAAACTGGGGCATGTTATTACTTTCTCTCATAATAATAATAAAAAAAAAAATAGGCTTTAACCTGTTTCTAAGTAGTAAATCACTTAAACTTTTCAATTTTATTTTGCTCAAGGTGTCCTTAAAGGGATAGTAATGTTTCATAATAAAAGCAGCTCTAATTAATCATCATAGTATTTGGACTTTGGAGAGTGTTATTTCAATTCTGTCAGAGTTGTAGTTCAAGAGTAATTCAATGACAAAGTATCCCCCCGCCGCCCCTTTTACTGATGTCACGCTATTCAGCCACAGCAGAAGGGAGGTGCCCAGGTAGACTGCAGAGAGCGACCATCTTCAATTAAGATAAGGGAAAAACCTGAAAAGCTTGTCAAGGGAGGCAGGGTTTTCATTGTTTTCATAGGAATAAGAGTGTCCCCTTCTGTTATCTGTCCAGTCTATGGACTGCATTCCACATCTGAGAAGAGATTGTTTACACTAGGTAAAAGGGGCGGGAGGGGGAAACTTTTCTTGTGAATATCTCATAAACCATAAAGGTTTGAGAGATAAGACTTATATCGTTCTTCATGTTTTTCAATGCCTACAAAATAAAATAAAGTTTAAACGAAATATTACTATCCCTTTAACACCCATTGTATAGGCCATTTGTCAAGGACTTGTTGAAAGGAAAATGTATAACTATAAAGTTTATTCTTTAATTGTTTTTTTAAGCTGTCATTCTAAAAAATCATCTGCTATTTAACCCCTAAATATTACATTCTTGCTAAAAAAAAATATCAGATTCCAGTGAATGTGTAGAATAATTGTGTGTGTGAAATAATAATTTTATTTGGAAAAAGAAAAATGATTTAACAGAAGGCTCGTAAGGAAAGAACATTGGACATCTCCATGCATTCTTGGTGCATTACTTGCAAAAAAAGTTTTAACTTGCTAAACTGGGAAGTATTTTTCATAGGTCTAAAAACAGGCAAGTGGACTAAAGTGCTTTACCATACCGGTTAATATATTTTATATGCAGAGAGAATATTTTCCTTTTGTATATTACTAGCCAAAGAGCCACAGTGCCACTCAGCAATGGCCGCAGTGCAGTCATGCACAGTAGAGACTGTGCGCGCCACGGCTGATAACGTAGCAGGCCGGTCCGAATTCAGACCATAGTCCTCTCTACAGTCTGAATTTGGAGCGGCCCGCTCCATTATCTGCCGCAACGCGGGCAGCCAACTGTACTGCACATGACAGCTTCTGACAAACATACGTTAGGGAATTTATATAGGATATGACAGGAAATAAACCATCATAAAAAAGAAAAGTAGACCGTAAAGCAGACTAAGTGCACCAAAGAAGACAAAGAACTAGTTCTAAAATTTGCATCGATTTAAATGTGGATTTTAACTGTTTGAATAGCAGAGAGGTCACCAACACATTATGAAGTAATGGATTGAAGACCTTATGGAACATATGTTAAAAAGAAAAAATGGAGGAATTCTGGGGCAAACCATTTTCATTATAGGGAAGAACTAAAAATTCTTTTTTTTTTTTTCTAAATGAGTAGTTTAACCCCTTGAATTTAAAATTTGAATTCTCCCCAATTGTTCAAATACTTTGCCCCAGAAAACCTCCGCTTTTCTTTTAAACATATGGCCCTTAGCATTCAAGGGTTAAATCCCCATTTAAAACTGAGTGCCAGATTGGCTACCCCTCTGTCAATCAAAGGGTTAAAGCGTAACTTTCATCAACATTGTACTTAGCCTCAAATCCTTAATAGGGTCGCAATAGACATAGAAATACTTTACGTTTGCAGTATAAGTGCGGCATAAGTAAGACTGAGAACGTTTTCAGCTGGCAGCAGCGGGGAACAGCGCAGACATCTTGTAGAGACGGCATCTCTGTCCCCTTCAACTCCACAATTGGTTAGTTGAATGCCGCTGTGCCGAAAGGCACCGGAAGGGACTGACAGCTCAGGCGCAGAGAGTGCCTCCTGCAAGATTCCAGCTGTGCCTGCCGGAAACGTTCTTTCGTGCTTATACTGCAAATGGAAAGTACTTCTATGTATATCGCTATCCTATTAAGGATTTGGGCCTAAGTATAATGATGAAAGTTCTGCTTTGAATTATGATTTCTAATTTGTTTGTCCTCCAAAATTATTCCACGTTTCAAATGAAATGACTGCTCGTAGACTCCAAATAGATCAATAGATCATTATAATACAATATGTTTAAGTCAAATGATGACATGTAAAATATAAACTCAAAAACTCAAAACCAAGAGAAATTCTGAACTCCATCTTGTCAGTTAAAGGGACACTAATGTTCCATAAAAAAATCTACTTTTATAGAGCTTAAAAAAATAAACTGTCCCACAAATCCTATCTCTCAAACCGCTATGGTTTGAGAGATATTTGCCCTGAAAGTTCTCTTTTTCTTCCCCTTCTCCTGATGTCAGCTGTAAAGCTGACAGCGGGAGATTTGAGTCGTGTGACTTGAGGAGGGGCTATTCAGCAGAGCCGAAATCATGTTATTTAAAATGAATTGCTTAATTGGAAAGGTCTACAAAGTGCGCCTGGTTTGCAGGAAGTAATTCTTTTTAAATAATGCTATTTCGGCTCTGCTGCAGAGCCGCCGGCTGGTCCAAGGACCGGGATCTTCTGCTGTCAAGGAGAAGGGGAGGGAGGGGGGAACTTTCAGTGCAAATATCTCTCAAACCATAGCAGTTTGAGAGAGGGTTTGTGGCACATAGTTTATTTTTTAAGCTCTACAAAAGTAGAGCAATAGAAAAAAGCAATACGTCTGTATGCCGCCAGCAGTGCAGCACATCCAAAACAGAATGACATGATCAGCTACTTTGCCTTTAAAAAAAAAAATCATCCTTGATGATTGCATATATGCAACTTGCAGTTGTTGCATGGCTTTCCCCATGTGGTGAACCCTTGTACAAAATTTGTAACCCTTTGAGTGCCAGGGAGGTATCCAACGAATTGCTTTGCAATGTGTTGGATGCCTCTCTGGCAATCAAAGGGTTAATTGTATTGTTAAGGACAGACCTCATGGTGGGGCATCAGGACACCTCTGAATGCTTCCCAACTACTGGTGAGAGATCAATAGAGGCGACCGGGGGGGGGGGGGGGGCAAAAGCGCTCCCCTGCTTCTGGACTACTGGGTAGGAGTGGGCAGGATCAGGAAACCCTTTCACACCAACGAGGGAAAGCCACATGAGGGAAAGGATGGAATTAGGGGAACCTTCTTCTTCCCCTGGCTCACTTCTATTGATCTCCCAACTGAATCGGTTGGGAGATCAGTGTGGGGGGGGGGGGAAGCTGGCATCAGGAGGGGTCCTGATGCATTACCATGAGGTCTGACTTTTTTTCTTCAGGTATTTTATGTTTGTTTTTAATACGTGAATAAGTGGTGATTGGATGAGGAGCCCCTTGTCACCTGCTAACCAAAGTGTGATGCAGCCAGTCATCATTGTGTACCAGAGGGCAGTTCATGTGGCAGGAGGCACTTACACCCAATAACACTTACTCCTTCTGTGTCAAACCTGCCTTCCTCTAGACTGTAAGCTCTCACGAGCAGGGCCCTCTGATCCTTCTGTTCTCCACATCTGATTGTACTATTTAATAACTCTATGTCCATTCCCTATTGTACAGCTCTGCGGAATTAGTTTGCACTATATAAATACAGAATAATAATACCACACCCTCTGACAGCGAACCATAAACACTTAGAATTATGTGTTTGCATATGTATGTGTGTGTGTGTGTATATAATATATATATATATATATATATATATATATATATAATAAGATTGTAGCCGTATTAGTCCAGTAATGTAGATGTAAAATAACAAAATTAGTGTCTTGTAATACCTTTTTCATTGGACTAACAGAATTATGGATTGAGAAGCTTTCGGGATAAACTCCCTTTCTCAAGTCTAAAGCATTTCTGAGCACAAGGACACATAATTTACAGTTAATACATTGAATTCAAAGCAGTGTTGTTTGCTGGGGTTAACACAGCGGGACTGCTGATAAGACAGGGACGAAGAGAAAATTACACTCTTCTTGCAGAGGGTCGTAAATACCCTGTGCAAGGCAGTGTGGCGGGGGGGGGGGAAGAGAAAGAGAAGAAAAATACAGTAGATGGTATGGGAGGGGAGAGAGTTTAAAAAAAAAAAAAAAATTGCACATATTAAGAATGCTACAATGCCAACAATCCCCAAATTATCACAGAACTTGGGTCTACCTACAAACCATAGGCACTGCCATGGATACTAAGATGGCACCCCAATATGCTAATCTATTTATGGCATACCTAGAACAGAGATTCCTTTTTATCATCTGGACCGAGAGTGAGGAAAAAGTCATACAATTCCATGATTCTTTTAACTCATTCCACCCTTCAATCAAACTAAAAATGGAATATGCTACAAAATCTGTAAGCTTTCTGGACACAACGGTGGCATGTACCAATGGCACAATCCACACCTTGCTCTACAAAAAGTCCACAGCCAGGTGCATCTACCTTCACAGCTCCAGCTTCAACCCCTACCATACTAAACGGGGCAAGCAACTAGGTACCATCGAATTTGCTCTGACCCTAATGACCGTAACTCACACCTAAATGTACTCTCCCAGTCTATGAGACAGGCTGCAAATCTAGGATTATTAGCAAACAAATCCACTCTGCTCTAAAAACGCCACACACGCACCTGATGCAGTACAGGAAGAAAAAAAAATCTCTACACGGGTACCTCTTGTTGTCGCCTACAACCCAGCTCTTGAAGAAATACAGCAAATGATTAAAGATCTACAACCAGCGCTAGCAGAAGATGATACTCTGAAAAATATCTTCTCTGAAACCCCCATTTTAGCCTTTAGACAACCACCAAACCTTCAACAAAAACTAATCAGCAGGAAACTACACACTGATGAGAAGAATACAGAAATAGGTACCAGACAATGCAAGAAACCTCACTGCTAACTATGCCAGCATATATGCCCAGACTATAAAGCCACCCACAACACCAAAACCTACAGCATTAAAGGATCATACTCCTGCCATCTAGTAATGTGGTATGTATGATACATTGCACCAAATGCCACGTAGGGTGCTACATTGGGGAAACCACCCAGCAATTAAATGGCAGAATGAACATACACAGACACTCTATCAAACATCACAAAGAAGGATCCTACTGCACCCCTGTGGGACACCATTTTACCCAGCCTGAACACTCAATTAGGGACCTAAAAATCAAAGGGAAATGTAGAAATACCCAAGAAAGAAAAACTTTTGAAGCCAGAATGATTATATTTTTTAACAGCAAGAATAGAGGACTAAATGTAGATTTGGGTTTCCTATCCCACTATCACAGTTGCACATGACCCCTCTATCAGTATCTTACTCTTCATATATATCCACATGTTAACATACAGTCTAATGACAGGTTTCATATTATTATTATTATCATATTAAGAATACATACTGACATATGCTTTCCCATACTCTTATACATGCAGGAGTATATATATATATATATATATATATATATATATATATATATATATATATATATATATATAATGTGGGTGGACTATTCTATATGTATATATGGGTATATGTGCATATACGTACATGTAGGCATGTATGTATGGTTGTGTTTATGTATGTATACGTATAGGTATATGTACTAGTACATACATAGAGGTACTTGTGTATAGATATGTTTTAGTATGCATTCCTACATATTGTGTGTACGTATTTTAGGTATATGCATTTATGTATATGTATGTGTTTATATGTATATGCTATATACGTGTTTGTGTGTGTGTTTGTGTGTCTCTATATAGATATATTGTATGGGTATGTGTGTGTGTGTATATATATATATATATATATATATATATATATATATATATATATATATATATATATAAAAAAACAGTAATAAGAGGAGAGCGCTAGTGAAATAGTTAAAGACAATTTAATACATAAAGCCTAGGATACAAAATATCTAAATAACATTCAACTTCATAAAATAAACAATCCTAGTGAAACTGAAGAAGTATCTACAGATACGAAACGCGTCGGACCTTGTTGACCCCATTGTGCTTCTCTATAGTTCTTATTTCATTACATCTTTTATACAGTCTCATGAATACTTGGAATTTTATACTCCTATAGCCGGGAGGTGCTGTGGATTGTGGTTTACAGACCAGCCTGATTGTGCTCACCTGGCAGTATCAGCTGCTGTCCACTGCTTCTGAGACAGACTTCTGCTGGGATTCAGACATTTGGACTCACAGCCAGGGAGCACTGACATGTGTGCTTGAAAGACGTATACCTCTGCCCGCTGCTGAACAAGTAAGATCCTTATATTTTGGAAATGGATCCCTGATGATACAGCCGTGAAGACGGGAGAGATTCAGTATATCAAGTGTGAATATCATCTATTAGGCACCTACCCGCCGGATATTAGCTTATTTACGGTACCGTTTTTTATACATGAGACCAAGTTTTGAACTTTGCACATCAAGGGGTTAATGTTTTTTTTTTTTTTTTTTTTTTTTTTTTTTTTTTTTTTTTTATTATTACTTTTATTGTTATTAGTGAATTCACTAATTTATCCTAGTTTCACTAGGATTGTTTATTTTATGAAGTTGAATGTTATTTAGATATTTTGTATCCTAGGCTTTATGTATTAAATTGTCTTTAACTATTTCACTAGCGCTCTCCTCTTATTACTGTTTTTTTTGTAGTTATTTATTCTGTCCACCTCCAGAACGAGGATTGCAGCGACAGTGTTTTATTTATTTTTATTTTTTCATAAGGGTTTCAGCGTATTTGGATAGGCGCCATTACTTATACTTATTGTTTGTTTGGGTGATATATATATATATATATATATATATATATATATATATCTTATAGTGTGTGTATGTATGTGTATGTATATATCTACCTATATCGGCACAAGTTGTATATAGGCCTGCATGCCCATACTGGATTGTTGGCATTGTAGCATTCTTAATATGTGCAATCATTTTTTAACTCTCTCCCCACCCATACCATCTCCTGTATTTTTCTTCTTTCTCTACCCCCCCCTCCACACACACACGCACTGCCTTGCACAGGGTATTTATGACCCTCTGCTAGATGTGTGGATTTTCTCTTCGTCCCTGTCTTATCAGCAGTCCCGCTGTGTTAGCCCCAGCAAACAACACTGCTTTGAATTCAATGTATTAACTGTGAATTCTGTGTCCTTGTGCTCAGAAATACTTGAGAAAGGGAGTTTATCCTGAAAGCTTGTCAATCCATAATTCTGTTAGTCCAATAAAAAAGGTTTTACAAGATATTAATTTTGTTTATTTTACATCTATATATATCATAATGTATATGGTTAAATGCACAGGTAAACCCTGTTCATAATTAGTTTGCTTGGAGACATATGTCTACCACTCTGGCCTGGCCACCGCGTATGAAAAGGATGCAGATATCCCATTTCTCCTCTCCTGATTACTCCTGTGACTCTCTTAATGGATAACTAATTTTGTACTTGTTTATTTATTCGAGCCAACATCTTAATTCAGTCCTAGATGTCATGTCCATGGAGGAGAACATGATAGTTGGTGGCATTTTTTTCCCCCCCAAAGCTGAAGCAGGAAGAGAGCACAGGACTACTTAAACCTTTACAGACCAGGTGACGCACAGTGCATTGTGAAACTATGGGTTGCACAACTTTCTTGTCAGTAAAGGGTTACTGTTGTACAGGGATGAGATATGTCAGATATGTGTGTGAGATTGCGTGGCCAGCAAAGCGCCTTGGCAATGGAGAGACACATTGCCATATGCACTATAAATTAGGGATGCAAGGGGCGGAAGAATTTACTCCTTTGCATGCACGGTTTTTGATCTGATGGTGATGTGTAAGGCAAACCTCCCTTACACATTGCCAGCAGTTTAACAACCCTGCAATCTGAGCTCATCCGCTCTGCTCTACCACTCCAGTGGGGGAACAGAGAGGATCTGTTCAGACATCAGCACCACAAACCGCATCCCTCCCTTGACCCTTTCAGTGCCCTAAGGATGTGGATTGCACACCCCTGTAGCATTGAAAGGGTTTCAAAATGAGAGAATGACAGAGAAGCTATATATCCCAGATTTTCTGTTCCTATCATCTGATTCTGGTAAACACAGGGCTCACAAAGCACTCGGTTGCATCTTTGCTAAAGGGCAAAATTAAAGAAAACATTGATTTACCTGGGGTTTTTTTTTTGCATGATATCAGTGAGGATTTTGGTAAAATGTTTCTTCTCTTTTGCCTCAGATGATTCATTCTGGAAATTATCATTAGCAAATGCAAAATTATCTTTATTAGCAACTATGCTAGACATAGAAATGCTGCCAATTATTAACAAATACAATAATGTGAAAAGGAGTGCCATGTGAGGAGAGCAGATTATGTGATGTGCTGCTCTCCCCCTCTGCATGATGAATCTCTGTGAATAGTTATTTAACCCTTTGTGTGCCAGAGGGGTGGCAACGCATTGGTTTGCAATGTGTTGCATACCCCTCTGGCCCTCAAAGGGTTAAAGAATGACAACAGTTACCCCCTATCTCTTTCCCAAGGCAAATCATTGCATCCAAGGGTTTTGGACACCCCTCTGAGACTCGAAGGGGATACATCTACATCAAGAGCTTAACCCTTTAGTGCCAGAGATATAGTCGGCACATTGTAGTGCAATGAGATGGCTACCTCTCTGGCACTAAAGGGTTAAAGACACATTAGCATCCTATATTATAATTCGCTAAATGTGTGTTTGTCAGAAGCCGTTGTGCAGTAGAGACGGTTGCACGAGCTGCAGTCATGTGCAGTACAGACTGCCCGCGGTGGATAACGGAACAGGGCTCCGAATTCAGCCCTCAGAGAGGACTATGGTCTGAATTCAGAGCGCCCAGCTCCATATCAGCCGCGGCGTGTTCGGACAGTCAGTACTGCACATGACTGCAGCGCTGCCAGTTTTGGCCCGTGTATACGGTCTTTAAAGGGATAGTTATACTTCGTTTTATCTTTATTTTATTTTGTAGGCATTTAAAAAAACACCATAAAGGTTTGAGAGATAAGACTTATATCGTTCTTCGTGTTTATTCACAAGCAAGGTGTCCCCTCCTGCCCCTTTTACCTAGTGTAAGCCATCTCTTCTCAGATGTGGAATCCAGTCCATAGACTAGACAGATAACAGCAGGGGACAATCTTCTTCCTATGAGAACAATGAAATCCCTGCCCCCCTTGACAAGTTTTTCAGCTTTTTCCCTTATCTTGAAGATTGTCCCTCTCTGCAGTCTACCTGGGCACCTCCCTTCTGCTCTGGCTGAACAGTGTGACATCAATAAAAGGGGCAGAAAGTGGATACTTTGTCATTGAATTACTCTTGAACTACAATTCTGACAGAATTGAAATAACACTCTCCAAAGTCCAAATACTATGATGATTAATTAGAGCTGCTTTTATTATGAAACATTACTATCCCTTCAAAACTAGTCTAATAATAAGCCAGTATTTACTTTACTCTGAGAAGAAAATTGTAATGGCCACTATATGTTAATTATGCATGAATTGATTCTCCAGAATGAAAAGGTCATTAATACTGAATATCAGGGGCAAATGTGATTTTGTTGCAGAACTCCATGACCCCAAATTCTTCCTCCTGAAGGCTTCCCTCCTAAGGAGGAGTCTGAGGCCCTGGTCTCTTGGAATAAAGACACCTACCTCCACGGACATAATATAAAATCCTAATTAAAGATCAACCATATACTTTGTTTAACAGAAAGACATAAACCCAGGTCGAGTCTTTCATACAGCAGTCTCCTAGAATATTTGATTACTATAACATTTGGGTTGAAGCACTCTTTGTCCAGAATTTGATGCCAAGGTGCACATTCTCATATATGATGAGATAAATACATAGAGATAAAGGGCAGCACTCATGGGTCTTTACTTGGCAACCAAGATAATTTACCGACTTGAGAGACGCCCCGTATGGACCAATTGACCAAAAACAAGCACATGGGTGCTTCCCCTTTTACATGTATAATATATGTAAAACATATATAGATGGATATGTAGAGAGAGAGATATTCTAGAAATATATATAATTTTTTTTATTTATATTTGATCTCTGTTGTACTCTACCAGTTGTATGCTAAAGGCTACTGATCCTTAAAGCGATACTACCACCAGAGGTAAAGTTGCCCTGCAATAATAAGGCAGGTGGCGTCTAGCTTAATAGTTATATTACCTCTCACAGCCACAAGATTCTATAAAAATCTTTAATCTTCCGAGAAGCCAGGTTAGTGCAGTCTGCGTGCCTGCGCCATCGGTCCCTTCCAGTGCCTTTCAGGACAGTGCAGTGTTTCTGAAGGGAGACCGGGACTGACAGTGCAGGCACGCAGACATGATATTTGCGCTGATACCTGGCTTCCAGTCTCTGATGATTAAGGACTTCTATAGAATCTTGTGGTTGTGAGAGGTAATAGAACTATTATTAAGCTAGTCGCCACCTGCCTAATTATTGCAGGGCAATTTTATTTTTGGTGGTAGTTACGCTTTAACCAATAGAGTGCCATCCATGTGTGGGGTATAGACCCAAGGGGTAAAAAGGCAAGTTAACCTTCATTTGATTTGGGTGAATGTCTACTTTTTAAAATGAAATACCTCGCCTAATTATCCTGAATATCTGTAATGGTTAATACCATTTTAGTGCAGGCAGGTAATTTAAAAGAATAAACTGAAGGTGTAATTTTGTGTTACAGGCACCCCCTATATTGTATATTAATTCACACAAATGAAATCCTCAGGCTGGTAGCATGTTCTGGATACATATACAGTATACCTTGCTTACTTTCCATTATATCTCTAATAGTTATGAGCATTTTAGCACAGGCAGCCATTTTAAAAAAAGAAGATAGGTGTAGTTTTGTGCTTTGGTCATCACCTACAGTATGTGAACTCATACCACTGGAGTGCATTTTTCCTCCTAAGAGCTCTAGCTAAAGAATACAATTAGAAATCCCATATTCACAAATGTAATTACATTTGAAGGGGTGGAAATGTGAAAACATTTCCAAATGTTATTCCTTTACCGCCACCTTCTGCAAACATTTGTACACGCAAGGCTAGGGGTAGGAAAACATTATATGATACAGTAGGATATCTACCTTCTGTAAATATATAGTTTTATGTAATTATTAGCTGTTTTTAGGGTACTTTTACCATGTAACCACTGGAATGTGAACTTTGGTTCATAAAGTTGAAAATGCCATTTTGCTTTCCTGGTAATTAGGGTCCTGCACAGGCCATGCATTTAGGTAAAATTATACTTATTTGGTATTTTTGTACTTGGGTGAGTTGGGACTTTTTCAAATAATATAAATATTCACAATCAACATAAATAAATAATTTTTATATAGTGTGTAATTTTAGCAAAATAAATAATTTAGTACGTTTGCAATTATGACATCATAGTTTGTCAAAAATTTACTTTATGTGAGGCACCATTCAAAAGCCCAATTTGTTCTGAGAAAAATAATATATAGCTTTCCATATGAAAGTGCAAAGTTACCTATGGGAAACATACCTAAACAAATGGATAGCAAAAATACTATAAGGGTGTCTGGTCTGCGGGGTCGAAGAATTGTCCCAAGCCGCTTTCACTGAAACAGTTAATAGCAGTTCATATCTATTGATTCCATTGTGTATTTTGAGTGGCCTTTGGGGTTTACTACCCAGGTTAAGTTAAGTGGGATGATGATGATATTATTAATTTTATTATTCTTACTGCTACTACGACTACAAGGTGTTCACTCTCCTTTAAAGGGATAATAATGTTTCACAAAAAAAGCAGCTCCGATCATCACTGTATTTGGGCCATGGCGAGTGTTATTTTTCAATACTGTCAGTTGTAATTGAATTATGAAGTATCCTCCTCCTGCCCCTTTTACCTAGTGTAAGCCTCCTCCCATCAGATGTGGAATCTGGTCTCTTGACCGGACAGGTCTCAGCAAGGGATAATCTTGCTGTTGGCATAAGCAAAATCCTGCCCCCCTTGACTGTTTTTTCTGTTTTTCCTTATGCTCACTGAAAATTGTCCCTTGCTGAGATTCATCCTCAGTCTTGCTGCTCTGAGGTTGGCAGTGTTACATCGGTAAAAGGGGTGGGAATGGGATACTTTATAATTCAACTACACTTGGACTACAACTTGGACAGTATTGAAATAACGTTCTCCCCAGTCCAAATACTATGAAGAATAATCGGAGCTGCTTTTTTTGTGAAACCTTTCTGTCCCTTTAATGTTCAATTGATCAATGTTTCTCTGTCATCCAGTATAGCTTACAGATACCATGGGAAGGCGACAGCTTCTCCCACTAGGTTGGAATAATTCTTCAAATAAGTGCAGGGGTGGAGCCTCCCTCTCCTCCATAGCAGGCTACCTAACCACTCCCCACCCCAGTTAAGATGTGTTCCTCATTCTGGTAGGAAGGCTGTGAACAATTCTGCTTAGTTTATTTTATTATTTTTCTTTAGATATGGGGTGTCAAAATTCCCCCATTAGACAGATTTCCATTACTGGCTTACCTTGGTGGATTGCCCAGTTAACAGGAGCTGGTTGTGGTTCTTTCTGAGCTGAAAAGGTCCATATAACGTGTGTGTGTGTGTGTGTGTGTGTGTGTGTGTGTCTTTCTCTCTTCCTCCCCCCCCCCCCCCCCCCCCCGAGGGAGTCTCTCTGAGGCTTCTTCCTTGCAATGGTAATCTGAAGAAAAGGTGAGCAACCCTTTGAGTGCCATGGTCCACTTGTCCCACAGTTACCTTCCGCACAAGGGTTTTCTTGGAATTCCTTGTCATGCTGGGTATTATTTATTGCTCTTCTGGGGAACTTTGGAGCGTTTTCTTTTGTGGTAATTAACCCCTTCCCTGCCAGCCTTGGTCAGTTGGGGACTTTTTTCTCACTTTTCATTTGTTTAATTCGTGTTCTATGTGTGTTACTAAGCTTTTTAGAAACTTTTTATTTTGCACTTTAATTTTGAGTTCCGCGCTTTAAGGACATACTTTACCGCATAACCTCAATGCTCCATTGATCTCTATGGCACAGACATTTTGGGATGTATCTCTGCAACCGTTATATGTACCAAGTTGTGAGACAGCTCAGTCTATTTGTCTCCCCTTGCCTAACTATCCGGTGGACATTCTCAGTGTCTGGGGGGGCTTCGGGGGGATTTGGTTCTGCTTTTGGTACTCTGTACTGGGAAAACTACATTTCCCATAAACGCCCACTTCATGTGCCATTTCTTGATTGGTTCCCTATGCGGTTGTCATTTTCTTTCCTCTTTACATGAGTATCATAAGCAGGGCTTGGTCTCCTCAGCTCTCCTCCTCTGGTTTAACCGTTCGCTCACCAGAAAAATGTATTTTAGGCTTTCTGGGGTGAAATCTGTAAACAGGGTAACATTATTTGGGTGTTCTTTTACTGTATTGACACTTGTCTCCTGTTAGAAAGCCGTATCCACTAGGACAAGGGGCTAGGCCTAAGGATAAGGACACGGGGCGTCTTTTTACCCCATCACATATTGCTCCTCATGCCAATCAGGGCTTCCCATGGGCTACTGTGGTCACTTATGTGGCTCCTGCGTCTCCGCCTGGGCCTTCCAGCCATGATTAAAAGCCACCTTGGGTCAAGGATTTAAAGTTCTCTATGGCACAGTTCCTCTTTCTCTTCAAGGGGTTCTTCAGTCATGAAGAACCCCCACTTCCTTCAGGTTTGTGGCCCCTAAGGTTCCTGGTATTCTATCTGATATCCTCTCTGGAGGATTCAGATGAGGATACTAATGATGGTGTGTGTGATCTGAGGGGGCTTCACCCCAGTTTCATGGTTATCCCTTCAACGCTGACCCTGTACCTTTTAAGCTGAGGGTCTCATTAAGGTGGTTTTAACCACTTTGAACATTCCCTCTACTTCTGTAGAGCCTCAGGCTACTTCTGACGTCTTTCAGAGGTGCAAGAAGTCCTGTACTGTGTTTTCAACTAATCCCACTCTGGATCCGTTTATTCTGGATGAGTGGAAGACTTCTGACAAGCCTCTAGCTCTGTCTAAGAGATTTTCTAAGCTGTATCCCATTTCTGAAGCTGCCTTGACTCAATGGGCTACTACTCCTCAGGTTGATTCTCCGATATCCAGGCTTTCTAATTCCACTGCCTTGGCAGTTGCAGACGCTTCAGCTGTTAAGGACTTGACTGACAGAAAACTTGAAGCTGTTTTGAAGGCTAATTTCACTGCAATTGGTGCGTCCATGTGGCAAGGCGAAATGTTTAGGGCAAACCTGGTGGCACTTCAGGGCCCCTGCGTTCCTCCCCCAAACCCAAGCAGCAGTGGAGGTCAAAACACACCTCCACTAAGACAAAAACCCCCAAACCTTCTTCGACATGACTTGCTGAACCCTGGAAACATCCAAACAGGATAAGCCGAGCTCCTCTTAATATAAAACCTCTTTGTTTATATAATATTTAAAACCACATACTGTCGGTTGCTATCTGACATTTCAGTCCATATTGGGACTTTCTTCAGGGATTCAGCATTACAGCCTACAGAGTATGCATCTCTCTTATAACATCTATTGTTGGACTTGGCGCCAAAACAGCGCAACACGCCTGCCATAGCAACCACAGACGCTGGTTCTCCGTCAGTCCACACTGCAACAGATCCCTAAACAATGTATCACTGCTAAAATCAATAAATTTATACGAACTGCTGACAGAAACACTATGTATCTAATATAATTAATTAGACTAAATTGTTCATTAAGCCCTCCTGGTGATCAGGCCCTCGGTGTGTGTAAATCCAGTACATCTCTCTTCTCAAGAGTCTTGCTTCTCTATCAATGATTTTACTATTTCAAAAGAGAGACTTCTTCAATCTTTCACACTGTGTCTCAACCTAATAAAATGTCTAGCCACCGGGGATCTCTTCAACTGCTCTTCAGTCAACGTTTAAGTGGGTTACCCAAGTCACAACTGATACGTGTTAAGAGGATATGTATCTGAACCACAAAAGGTGGCTGAACAGTTAAATAAAATGGGAGCCAAATTCAAAGAGAGGTTACAAAAGGTTTAGGCTTTTATTCCAACCTCTTTGTCATCCCCAGGAAGGATGCTGGCTGCCACCCTATACTGGACCTCATGGCTCTAAACAAGTTTGTGGTCAGGACTCACTACAAGAGGAGTCCTTGCATTCTGTCATCGCAGCAATTTGTCCAGGGGAATTTCTAGCATCCTTGGATCTGCAGGACGCGTACCTCAGGTTTGCCTGCGACATGGGACCCCTCCAGTTCACTGCTCTCCCCTTCGGGCTCACTACTGCCCTTCAGGTGTTCAATCACGTTTTAGGTGCATTGATTGCCTTCCTGAACAACAAGAGGATTCAAGTGACAGATTACATGGACGACCTTCTCCTCAAGACACCTTCTAGGAATCTTCAGGATCACAAAGTTCAAGAATGCTCTCAGATCCTCCTCCAACACGGATCCTGCCCCAGTTCCCTCCCAGAAACTGGTGTTCATTGGCCTCTGGTTCAACGCTCTGTAGACACCTCTAAGGTGTCTTCTGCCCTGTCATGGACATCCGTTCTGGCATGAAAGTTCTCCTTTCTGGTGGGGAAGGTGATATCCACCATAGAGGTGGTGCATTTGCCATGGCCCATGCTAGAGAGCTTCAGAGGTTTGTGATCCATGATTGTAAGGGGAACCCGGATCTTCTGGATCATGCTTCCCTGCAAAAGTGAGACAGACCCTTCACTGGTGGTTGGACCTCTCCAACCTGGGGAAAGGGAGGCCATTTATGATTCCATACTGGACCATTGTGAGACAAACGCCAGCTTACTCAGATGGGGCGCAGTCGTGGGTCACCTGAGTGTTCAGGTCCATTGGTCACCGGAGAAGACCCTTCTTCCCATCAACATATTGGAGCTCAGGGCAATCTCCCATGCTTTGAGATATTGGTCCTCTCATCTGATGGGGTACTCGGTCCGAGTCCAGGGTGACAATGCCATGGCCGTGGCTTACATCAACCAGCAAGGAGGAACAAGAAGCCCCGCGGCTTGGTCTGATGTCAAAACTATTTTTGCCTGGGCATAAGACAGATTGCCTACTATCTCTTCCATGCATATCCCAGGTGTGGAAACCATCCTCGCAGACTTCCTCAGTCGAGACACAGTGGATCCCGGGGAGTGTGAACTTTACCCAGAAGTGTGCATATGTGGGCTCTTCCTTGTATAGACTTGATGGCCGCAAGGAACAACCATAAAGTTCAGATGTTATCCTCACAATGGAGGTATCCTGTAGCTCTTGCAGTGAACGCTCTGTCGATCCCATGGAGATTTCGTCTGGCCCACATCTTTCCTCCACTTCCTCTGATGCCCATGGTCCTGCAGAAGATTCGGATGGACTGAGCCTCAGTCATTCTGATAGCACCTTATTGAACCAGACAGCCTTGGTTCCGAGAACTACTGGCCTTGTCTGCTCAGGAACCGTTTCCTCTGCCACTCAGACCGGATCTCTTTCAGGGATATTTGTGGAAGGAGGATGTGGACCGTCTGGCATTGACGCCATGGCTGTTGAAGCCTCCATCTTGAAGAAGAGCTATTCTTCTGAAGTAATTTCCACTATGATTCAGGCTAGGAAACCAGTTTCTTCTAAGACCTTTCATAGGGTTTGGTCTGTTTTCCTTGCTTGATGTGTGCACAGGGATCTGTCCTTGCAGGAATTTGATCTTCCAGCTATCCTGTCTTTTTTTGCAGGATGGAGTGGACAAAGGCCTTAGCCTTCGTTCCTTGAAGGTTCAGAACTCGCCTCTGTCTTTTTTTTTTTTTAGAGATGCATTGCCACCTTGCCGGATGTCAAGGTCTTTTTTCAGGGGGTTTCCCATGCTTTCCCTGCCTAGAAGGCTCCTACTCCTCAGTAGGACCTTAATTTGGTTTTGAGAGTTTTGCAACAACCTCCTTTTGAGTCCTTGGCTACCATTCCTTTACATCTTTTGACATGGGAGATGGCTTTTCTTTTAGCTGTAGTCTTTGTCTGCAGAATTACTTAGCTGCAAGCTCTGTCTTGTGAGCCGCCTTTCCTGGTGTTTCACAAGGATAAGGCTGTTCTTTGTACCTCCCAGGAATTCCTTCCCAAGGTGGTATCTGAGTTCCACATCAATCAGATGATTGTTGTGCCTTCCTTCTATCCTGACCCTCAATCTGACAAGGAGAGGGATCTTCACTTGTTGGCTGTAGTGCGTTTCCTTAAGTTTTATGTACACCTCACTGAGTCTGTCCATTGGACTGATGCTTTGTCATCCCTAAGGGTCCTAGGGATGGCAAGGCGGCATCCAATGTAACCATAGAGTCCTGGATTAAGTCCACTATCCGCAAGGCTTATGAACTCTAGAAGAAACCTGTTCCCTTTCACATCACAGTGCATGCCACTAGGTCTGTTGGGGCCTCCTGAGCCTACAAGAATCCGACCTCTGCTGATCAGATGTGCAAGGCGGTCACTTGGTCCTCTGTGCACACCTTTTCCATACATTACTGTGTTGATTTTCTAGCTTTGGCTGAAGCCAACTTTGGCAGGAATGTCCTGGAGGCAGTTTTGCCTGTCTAGGACTTTACTTTCCTGTGCCTTTATTGTTCTTTATCTCTTTTGAGCCCTGTTGGCTCTTGTTTTGTGTGTTAGTTATTCAGGGTCTGTTGACACTTTTAGTTTGTGCTGTTCCATGTCCTGGATAGTCCATAGGAGCTCTGGTATCATCTGGACCGGCGCTTGGTCCTTTCCTTCTTTTTTTCCCACCCTGGGAACTCAATGTTGGTACATCTCCATTGTACCTGTAAGCTATATTGGGTGACAGAGAAAATAGGATTTCAGCATTACATGTTAAGTCCTTTTCTTTTTGTCCATATAGCTTACATGTCTCCCACCCAGTGAAAGAGACCATGCTTTGTTCCTGTGGCTGGACGCGGGAGTCCAATTGGGTCCATGCTCACAGGAGTTTTCCTCCTCTTCTTCTCGCTATATAGCTGAGTAGGTTTATTGTCACAAATCTAACTGGAGAGGGGAGTGGCTACATAGCCTGCTGTGGAGGAGAGGGAAGCTCCACCCCTGCACTTCTTTAAAGACTTGTTCCAGCCTACTTGGAGGAGTTGTCGCCTCTCCATTGTACCTGTAAGCTAAGAGAAAAGGATTTAACATGTAAGACTAAAATCCTATTATTTCTTTGCTTGGATTCAGGGATCATTTACACAAAGAAAAGTGGAGTATTTCCAGGGCAACTTTCCCATGGGACAAATTAAAGTTCCCCAGATTTCCATTGGTCCTCAAGTGTGGCTTTTAAACTCTTGAATCCTAGTTACATCTCCAGTATTATACTGCATTGGAGACCTCTAGCATTAAATAGGTTAAAAAGCTGCCTTTAAATCTAGGAAGTTTTACCAACACACAGAATTTTTGTGCATGTAGGCAGTTACCTCTAATTAAACTACTATGTTGTGTTCTAACTTGTGTTGTCTAACACATTCCAAAGTATTAAAGGGATAGTAATATTTTATTTTAACACTGTTTAATATTGAAGATAGTAAACAATAAATATCCATCACTATAGGTCCAATCTCTCAAGCTAAATGTTTGATAGATATAACCAGCTAAAGTTCCCCTCTCCTGGATGTTTCACAGAAGTCAGCGCTCTAGCTGACAGCAGCAGATTCTTTTTATTTGACCAGCCGGTGGCTCTTCAGCAGAGCCGAAATAATGCTATCTAGCAATAACTACTACTTTGGAATGGTCTGCAATGTGTGCTTACAAACCAGGCACACTTTGTACACCGTTCCAACGAAGTATTTCTTTTCAGATGGCACTATTTCGGCTCCTCTGAAGAGCTGCCGACCAGTCAAATGACCAGAATCTGATGCTGTCAGCTAGAGCGCTGACTTCTGTGAAACAGCCAGGAGAGGGGAACTTTAGCTGGTTATATCTATCAAACTATAAAGGTTTGAGAGATCGGACCTATAGCAATGGATTTCTTGAATATCTTCACTATTAAACAATGTTAAAATAAAACATTACTATCCGTTTAAACACCCACCCCAAGTCAGTGTTTCATAGGAAATGACTATTAGACTATTTTTAGTATAACACAACATTTAATACTCAAAATATCTTAATAGAAAGAAGTCCAGTTGGTGGACAGAAGGCACACTGCTTATGAGAGCGAGATATGCAAAAACATTCACTGCATTTGTTTTTACTGTTACAGTTGCAAAGTCACATTTCTCAAGGTGAATGTTTTGGAAATTGGCTCTGACATTCCTGTCTTACTCTTGGGGCTTTGGCATAGCAGATTGTCATATGACAACTGATCTGACAGATACCGTCTGTGCATTTATTAGATATCCTTCAATAATGGAGATTATTCCTGTATGTGCACTTCACAGCATGCTGCTGCCATTGGCACAGATCAAATAGAAAGACCTTAACACCTTAACTGTCACAGGGTCTGGATGGCAGAAAAGTAATTAAAGGGGAAATGTGCTTAAAGGAATAATTAAGAATTATGTATTAAGAGGAAAGTGGAGCAATTATGGGCAAAACAACTGTAAAGTCTGTTTTATATTTTGTGGAAATAAATATACATGTACACCCTCTCTCCCTCAATATATGTACAGTACTGTGCAAAAGTTTTAGGCAGGTGTGAAAAAAAAAAAATGCTGTAAACTAAGAATTCTTTCAAAAATAGACCTGTTAATAGTTTAATTTTTAGCAAGCCACAAAATGATAGTGAATGAACTGCCACAGTGCCTTACCTTTGCCTGTGCAATTCGGCCGGGAGCGGGGTTCTGGACTGACGCTCCAGCGTCACTGGCTGCGTCCCTCCTTGCTTGCGGCCTCCTCACATATGGTTCCTTGTTACTAGCATCATTGATCAGGCACTTGCCTGGACGCCTGTTATAGGCCCAGCCTGGGGGACCTAA
This sequence comes from Rhinophrynus dorsalis, assembly GCA_037306005.1. Classification (NCBI taxonomy): domain Eukaryota; kingdom Metazoa; phylum Chordata; class Amphibia; order Anura; family Rhinophrynidae; genus Rhinophrynus; species Rhinophrynus dorsalis. Next base: position 97,628,761 of record CM074724.1, on the reverse strand, counting down.
TTGGGCCCGCTTTCTTCTACTCCTTTATAAACCTCTCTGGGCCTGTGTATCATTATCCTTACATTGTTGTTCAGTGCAGTTCTAGTTCCTGTTGTTCCTGTATCCTGTGTATGGCCCGGCTTGTCTGACTATCCATTCTGGTTCTGACCTATGGCTCTGTCTGACCATTCTACCTGAATGCTCATTTGGCTATAGACATCCAATCTGGTGCAGACATGTGGCTCTGACTGACTATCCACTCCGTGCATGACCCTGGCTTGTCTGACTATCCAACCTGGTGCTGAGCTGGGGCTCTGTCCAACTATCCTCCCAGTTTTGCCTACTATTATTGGACCTCCTATTTGGTGCAGACCTGTGGCTCTGTCTGACTATCCGATCCACTCCTTGTATGACCCTGGCTTGTCTGACTATCCTAACTGGTGCTGACTGGTGGCTCTGTCTGCTCCACTGTGTTGCCAGTTTCCCACAGACACCCATCCTGGTGCTGACCTGGGGCTCTGGCAGAATCCGGCCTTACTGACTGCAGGCCAGAGTCAGTAATCTTTACTGTTGCGATCCTTTATCGGAGACGAGCTCTTCCTAACTGACTGCAGGCGTGAGTCAGTGTTCTCCGTTGTAGCTACCTAGCGGGAGACTTCGGGGTCATATCCGGTACTCCACTCACTACCACTGAGACTACCAGTTGGCTCCGGCCTAGTTGTGGTTGACCCATTGGCAGACTCCTATTTCTGATAGAGTATCTGGCCTTTTCGTCACCCTCTGCTTATTCTCATTATTCTAGCAATTTGCATTGCTACCTGTTCTAATAAAGGTGATTTTAACTATACCGCCTGACTCCTTGTCTTGTTTGAGAACCGTAACATGAACAGAAGCAAAAAATCTAAATCAAATAAATATTTGGTGTGACACCCTTGCCTTCAAAACAGCATCAATTCCTCTAGGTGCAAGAGTAGTCAGGGATTTTGTTGGCATATAGTCAGGTGTATGAGTAAACAGTTATACCAGACAGATCCTAATGACCATCAATCTAATATGTAGGTTGAAGCACAATCATAAACAGAAACGGCTGTGTAGGAGGAATAAAACTGGGTTAGGTTGCTGAAGACAGTTTAATGTCAAAAGTCATATACAGGAACAAATTTCAAGGCAGACAGGGGTTTCCAAATGTGATATCAAAGCTCTTTTGAAGAATCACAAAGAAACCGGCAACGCTGGGGACCATAGATGCAGTGGTCAGCCAAGGAAACTTAGAGCAGCAGATGAGACGCATCATGCTTGCTTCCCTTCACAATCAGAAGATGTCCAGCAGTGTGATCAGCTCAGAATTTGCAGAAAACAGTGGAACCCTGGTACACCCATCTACTCTCTGGAGAAGTCTGGTTAGAAGTCGTCTTCATGGAAGACTTTCGGCCAAAAAAGCCATAACTCTGACATGGAAACAAGGCCAAACGTCTCAACTATACACAAAAACACTGGAACTGGGGTGCACAAAAATGGCATGAAATATTTGGCTGTAGAAGAAGGCAGTTTGTTAAGCGAACGGCTGGAGAGCGGTACAAGAATGAGCATCTGCAGGCAGCAGTGAATCATGGTGTAGGTTTCTTGCATGTTTGGGGCTGAATTTCTGCAAATGGAGTTGGCAATTTAGTTAGAATTAACAGACTTCTCAATGCTGAGTACAGGCAGATACTTATCCATCATGCAGAACTTATCAGGGAAGCATCTATTTTGGCCTGGGCAGAAGACAATCTGCCTGCTATCTCCACTGTGCATATCCCAGGTGTGGAAAACGTCCTTGCAGACTTCCTCAGTCGACACACAGTGGATCCCAGGGAGTGGGAACTTCTGCATCTCCTGGTGCAAGTGTGGGCTCTTCCTTGTATAGACCTGATGGCCACAAGGGACAACCACAAAGTTCAGATGTTCTGCTCACGATGGAGGGATCCTCTAGCTTTTGGAGTGGACGCTCTGTCGATCCCATAGAGATTTCGTCTGGCCTACATCTTTCCTCCACTTCCTCTGATGCATACATTTCTTTTTTTAAATCGCTATTTTGCCAGAATTCAATGAATAACTACTGCCCTGCATTCTACTTCCAGACAGACTGTACTTACCAGCTCTGTACTGCAGTCTGTCACTCTGCCTCTGCTCCCCTCCCTCTATCCAGCCTCCTCCAATGACAGAGGCTTTCTGCACGTAAGCTGGAGTGCTCTCATTGGTCCGAGACCTCTCCAGCTTACAAACAGAAAGCCTCCATCAATATTTGCTATTTAACATAACTATTAAGACAAACTTGTATAGGGGTGATAGATCCCCTTTAAATTTAACACCTCTTAACATAAGTGTACAGATGTAGCGGGCAGGTGTGATGAAATGTAGACAAAAGGATAACATGCTCTCCAGTCCTTGTTGGAGTATTGCTTGAATAGTCTTCAGCTCAGTGTTTAGCTTGTTAGTGCAGTTCAGTTCTTATATACTGTGCTATAATGCTGTCAAGTGTTAGTTATCTTTTCACTTGTCCTTTTTCCAGCAGGCAAAGTTTCTCTTGCCTGTGATGTTAATATCTCCCCTCCTGTCTTTAAATCGGTGTTCTAAATAACCGCTTTAGATGGCTAAAAAAACTTTTTTCATCCAACAATTTGTTCATCGTGCTGTATGTCTTGACAGTAGGATACTCCAATGTCCATAGAGTTTAAAATAAATGCTTTTCGCATCACTCAATACTACCTCAGGATTTTTCGTATGGACAGATACTTTCTCAGGATCAATGCGTTCATGATCGTGAAGGCAGAACAGAGAGCGGGATGTAAGCAGGCTACAGAGAGAGCGCAGATGATGGGTAAGTGAGAGGAATTTTGTTGCAAGAGGAAGGGAGCGGGCAGACAGTGTATCTGCTGTTGCGTCATTTTGAGAAAGTGTGTGTTCATGTCTGAAGTGTGTCAGCCATGTGTTTTTTACAAGACTGAAGTAGAGGGTGGGCCAACTCCTTGCAGAGATGTTGACACTAGAAGGGATTGACTCTCATCTCTCCCAAATGAATTAATCAAAATGTAAAATCAAAAGACTATATTGGAACAATTTAAAAACAAATCTATGTCAAACAGACAAACAAAAATCAAAGGAAGCACTCAACTCCATAGCATCACACAGGTCCTTAAACCTCTCTTCTAACCTACCCCTTAGATTTCATTTTCCGTTTTCATTATGGGGTCTTATCTTTGGGTCAGAGAATTCTTGAGTAAGCTCCACATACTTACTGTTCTGTCCGCTTAAGTATCTAACACCACCTACCCAACTTTATCCCACAGACCCCATTAACTTCTTTAGCCAACCCATTAAAGTGCAATTCATATATTTTGGTACTTCCCCTAGTACTTTTTCTTAACCGCAGACAGAGGAGTAAGATGTTACCAGGTATAGTCTTCACTTAAGCCTGGGAGGCAAACATACTGGAAATTGTGCTAAGTTTTGTTATTCTCATCACATTGGTAGACATTCGCTATCGGTGCCTGTCTTAACACACATGGATCGTGACACTTTCTCCTTTCTACCAGTTATAGTCAATTTTTTTTTTTTTTTTGCTCAATAGGAGCCCATCAACAGTGCAGCTTCTAAGGGTCTTCCCAACCCAATTATAGGCATATGTCTCTTTACAAGTAGTACTGCAACAGAATCCTTGTGCAACTCGAGAGCAATGTGTAAAACCTGTGATGCATTTAAAGTACTGGTTTTACATATTGCTCTGGAGTTCTACAATGATTCTGATGCTATTTTTAGAGAGACCTATCCCATGTCAATGACTGGTCTCTGGGGCCTACACCCAGTGTAATTTAATCATATCTAACTCATCTGAATCTTGTGTCTGTTCTCTGCCATAGCCCATAAAAACTGCTCATTGCTTTATCATAGCTACTGCAAAAAGCTGGAATCAGAAGGAAGCAAAAGACTCTTGTGGTTGTGAAATTAGAGTGAAAATTATAAATTTATTGGCTGAGTGGCTCTGCGATACAAGCGTTCAGTCAGGGGTGTGGAAATGTAACAAAAAAAAAACTATTTGTCCAAGGGATTAAAACGGGAGCCCAATCTACTTGACCCTTATGACAGTCTACTTGCAGGCACATGCTAGAAGACTGATATGCACTCTAAGAGATACCCCAACGTGCCCTCACATACGTGTTAAAAACGTCGCCAAAAGACCGGCATCTGCAAGTTAATTGCTTCCGCTCAAGTGGAAACAATTAAGCAGGGGAAGTCCATCACCTTGAGAAGTGACATAAAAAACATCATATCCCACATACTAATGTCAAAAGAGGTTAACCTAAGACAAAGATAAGTTAAAAAATCAAAAACATATGTACAAAAAGGAAATACAGCCTACCACCTCATATATCAATATATGTATATCAGAAAAGAGACTAAATCCGTTCTATAAATCTGTATATAGCAGAAACATGATTCAACTAGAAGTATTGTAATAGTACTGACCCGTGATGGCTTGCCGGCACACCATGATATTGCAGCGCATCTAAAATATCGGTTGACAAGTAACTAAGACCTGTCAACCTACCTTACGGAGCTGGGATCGTGGACTGTCCAGGGGTCAAGAACACATCAAATAACCTAATATCTAATTACGCATCCTGTATGTGTGGAGCAGCTACCAATATATAATAAACTGCATAGCTATTCTAGAACAAAAGAGAGTCACTTAATAATGGATCATGTCCATAGTTGTAACATACTAAAGAGTTAAGTCAGCTAAAGAGTTAGATCAATAGTGACCGTGACCTCAGATGCACCCCATCATTCCAAAGCCCTACAACGTTCCTGCAACCGAAAAATCTAAAGCCCGGATCTCCAGAAACCGTTCATGAGGAGAATCACTACAATGATATCTCATATCCTAAGATAATAACAATGCATCAATGCATAAGGAATGAAGATGAAAGTGCAACAGGGTGATTTAGGGAACTCGAAGAACTATGGTTAAGAACTATGCATAAAAAAGACAGGAGCTGCCTTGGTAAAGTGAATGGTACCAGAATGCACCACTCTATTAATGGCACAAGTGGAGGAACAGTTCTTGTCCGTATGCCAAATACAGCGTCTGATCTACCTCCACTGCATATAGATGATATCCCAAGGTATGCGTTTCTAGCCACTATGGATGAGGAATAGCTCAACACAGACATTCCACATTAAGATGGCAATTCATCCCGCAAAGCATTCCTGGTGTTAGAGGGCTTACCCACAGAACCTGTACCCCAGCTAATACACTTTATACTATAGCATAATTTAATTCACATTTGGTTAAGAACTATACATACAAAAGACAGGAACTGCCATGGGAACGTGAATGGTACCAGAATACACCACTCTATTAATGGCACAAGTGGAGGAACAGTTTTTGTCCTTATGCCAAATAAAGCTTCTGGTCTACCTCTACTACATATAGATGATATCCTAATCATTTGGACTGCCTGTGAAGATTCATTTTTGGCATTTCACGAAATTAGAAATTCATCCATCGCCCACAGAAATTAACTTTCTGAATACCACAATCTGTATTGGTAACAACTCCATCCAGACATCTCTGTACCACAAACTGATAGGCCTAATTATCTCAGAAATTACAGTTCCCATCCCAGATGCACGCAAAACGATATTGTTTACAGCCAGGCACTACGGTATAACCGCATATGCTCTAAGACTTGTGACCGATGTAAAAATCTTAAACTCCTGAGAAATGTTATCATTTTATTGAATACTGGTGTAAAAGCCCGTGTACACAGGCCAGGGTCCAGGTAATGTTAACCCTTTGAATGCCAGCGCGGTGCGCAATGAATTGCTTTGCCATGCGTTTCATACCCCTGTGGCACTCAAAGGGTTAAGAGGCCGCTACCTCACTGCTCCACGCGATGCAGTCTTTGTATCGCCTCACTCACCCGATGCGTTCATGTGCAGTAGAGACCGCCCAAATGCGTCAGTCTCTACTGCACGTGACTGCATGGTGACAAACATCCTAACAAATTATTATATAGGATGATGCCAAGGTCCGACATGGAAATTCAGAGATTCTTCAGTGTACCATGAATAAATAAAACACAGGAAGAGAACAGAGTGCCATTATTAGTCAACTATAACCCCCAGCTTGAAGTTTTGATCAAAATCTCAAAAGAACTCCAAACAATTCTATGTATCAATAGCAGATTAAAAAGAATATTCCCAAAATATCAGCTCCTCTCCTATAAACAGTATCCTAACAACTTTTGGTGAAGAGGTACCTTAAGAATACAACAGAAAATGGTACTTCTCCTTGTCTACAAAATACATGTTGAATCTGTGCACACATGTATATCACATTCCCACAGAAATCACAACATAAAGAAAACATTCTCCTGCATCACATCTAATGTCATCTATCTCCTCGTGTGAATTGTCCCAAAACAGGAATATATATAGGTGAGACAGGACAAACCCTAAGTAAACAAATTAATTCTCAAAGGTCCAGCATGAATAACAAGAGACCCCAGTAGGTCAACATTTTTGCAAAACTGATTACACCATTTATGATCTCAATGTGACTCTACTGATGGGAAATATTAGCTCACAGAGAGACAGAAAGATCTGGAAGAATAAATTGATAACCATGTTTAACACTCTGAACCGTAGCCTGAACAGTGACAACAAATTTGTCATATTATCCACACTAGACTTATTTTGGGCACTTTGGGTGCCAGGGGGCTGCAAACCACATTGCAAACTATTGGTTACACACCTCTCTGGCACTCAGAGGGGCAACCCAATACATTTTATAGACTTTGCCATCTCTGGCTAAAGACTAAAATTCACTAGAGCATAAAAAAGTTAATATATTTTGTTGGTATCCTTTAGTTAACTACACAGAGACTCTTCTGGAGCCTGTGGAATTAATTATAGATTATACTGATAAGAAATGCATGAGCATTTAACCTGTTTTGTATTGTGTTCTCAGCCTTCATTCTTTCTAGGTCTGAAAAAGAGACCTAAGTTTTACCACTCGGCCAGTAAATGTATTATTTTTACTGTGTCAGTCTCCTGCTTTGTCTTTGATAACACAGTACCACAATTTACCCATACTGAAAGTATTGGGAGTGTATTTTATTTTATATAAATATAGTTCAAAATGCTCCTTTATTTCTACTTTACTCTCTTTACATGCTGAATGATGCACAAGCATCCAAGGAGTTAATCTTTCCGAATGATGTAGATATAAATGCGTGGCCATTAGGCCTTTCTGTTTGCAGTCTCACTCCAGTGACTTCTGGTACATTAGGAACATAACCGCTCATTCTGAGTTACAGCTTGTGTCTAGCTCTAACATTGGTAATTATCAATACATAAGCCGTTTGTTCTTTAAAATGAAGTGATCACTTTAAGCATGAAAAAAAGAAAACTAGTCGCACTGAATTCGATCAATCAAGACCCAACGGTAGGAGACCCATTTCAGTTATTTACTGTTGCAAAGCAAGCATGCGTTCAGGGCTCAAAATACACTGTTATCAGCATGTTATTTTTCTTTTCAATTTCACTAACTTCTTGTTGGTTAAACACTGACAACAAAGCCAGCAGGCAGCAGCTGCCATTAGTAGCAGATAAGCTGCGGTTTTGTTGGGTAAACGTGTGCACTGCTGTATAGAGATCGCTTTTAACCGTACTGTAAGAGTAAGTGGATTTTAATTTGCTTAACAAAAGGAATCACCTAGGTAGATATTAGTTGAACAGCAGTCTAGTATAGTCTAGTATACCTATGTTATTTTATTTTTATCCATCTCGGTGGTCTCAAGTGCAACCCTTATGCCTACTAAAGGTCACTTCTTTTGGTTAAAACTAGACCAACCCCTTGGATGCGAGATTCTAGAGGAAATATCTAGCACTAAGGGTTTAAGGTTTTTAATTGAGGGTCACAATATAACAATCATGTGGTTCTCATAAGCTGACCCCCCATTCTGAGGGAAAAAAAAAAATCTCCTTCCCCACCCTATTTGTAATTCCAAGGGGGGAATTCTTCCTTACAAAAGACTAGTTGAAGAGCCCGTTACACGGGCCATAGTGCCACTGCCAGCCGGTCGTGGGGCAGTCATGCATAGTAGAGACTGACCGTGCCACGGCTGATACAGAGCTGGACGCTCCGAAGGAGAGTCCAGCTCTGTATCAGCCGAGGCACGGGCAGTGTCTACTGCGCATGACTGCAGTAAGTGCAGCAGTGTCTACTGCGCATGACTGCGGCGTTACACACGTTTTAGCGAATTATATAGGATAATAATGACTCTCAGGCCCTGATTCCATTAACCAATGTGGGGCAGAACCATGAACCAACTGACCTGCAGTTTCATTAAGGGATCAGTAATTTTATTTATTTATTTGATTGAAAAGCTAGGTTAGAGGGCTTTTTTGTTTTCTGAGAACATACAGTTTACTGGTGTTTTATTTTGCTTGAACATGAGTAGACTGTTACAGCCTCTAATTTTCACCAGCTGTTCTCTAAAAAATGTGTTTTTTAGTAATGATTTAGTTTTATGAACTTAAAACAAAATCTTTGTTGCTCATAAACATTTAGATCTCTTTCTAAGTCTTACTCCGTATATGTTATATTCCAAAGTGAAGGACATATAGCTTTTACAGGACCGTAAATTGCATTTCAATATGGTTTTGTGGACACTGAAACTAATTGCCCATCTAGATGGTAAGCGAGGGAGCGTGCTTCACAAGCAATAAGGCTGCTATATCATTAGTGCCATTGTTCTCAAGGTGGGAGATGCACTAAGGGGTTATATACAGTTATATCGCTTTTAACAATAACTATGTTCTTCTATGGAGACTGTGCACTTAGATTTTTCAAGTTGGAGAGATGTTAGTACATAGACTCCATAGTATAACATAGTTATTGGGGACATTATTTCCTCATCACCTCTTTATTACACCTTGGTACATAACCCCCAAGGTGTCGCAATTTGTGCTAATATTCCTTCCTAGCTTTGTGGCCATGCCCATTAAAATAACTTCTGTCCTTTATTCATATCTATGTGACCTCATCATAACTTATAACGGTGTGCTGCCACAGCTATGTGCCTTTACTCCTTTTTTGCTTATAGAGGTTTGCCTTTACTCATAATATCTCATAGCTGAGTGACTCTGCTTGTTATTCATAGCTACGTGTCTCTACTCCTTATTGGTCATAGCTGTTTGCCATTACTCATTATCTCTTAGCTGTGTGCTTTTACTTATCGTTCATAACAATGTCCTTGTACTTCTTATTGCTCATAGCTGTTGCCTCTACTCATATTTAATGTTAATAAGATGCAAATGAAGGTTACAAGCAAATATGCAAGGGAAGGGCCTTTGTCAGTTTATTTGGTGCCTTAGCACAGTGTCCGCAACCGTTCTTGAGACAAGATCACACTCTCCATCAGATTTATAACGATGAATGGAGGCTACCCCACTGAGATGTTTTGGACATTTATAAATGTGCTCAGGCCTTTGCTTTCATCTTTGTATGTGATCTTCATTTGTATTTACTTGATCTGCAATCTCATTTTATGATAATACAGAGTCATCACTAATTCCTAACACTCAGTCACAGAGCAGGGAGGCCCTGCCCTTGTTTACTTGTCAGTATCATAATTTTTTGCCTGTACTCTTAAATATTGACAGCTGTGTTCCCCTATTCAGTATTTCTCATAGCTGTATGTGTGTTCTTAGCATTTCTCATAATTGGATGGTTCACTTCAATTTTTTTTTTCGCTACCTAAGAGTATTACATTGGTTTTCTTAGCTGCCTCTGTTCTAATCCAAAACTCAACACTGATCAACTACTGCTAACAATGCATGTTTTCACAGTATCCCTGCTTGATTACAGGTGGGTCAATTAAAGTGACAACCTCTGAATCACCTGTAATCTAGCAGAGTTGTTCAGAAAACATGTATTGTTGGTATAAGTTGAGGATTCGAGCTGCCTTCTCCCTGTTCGTTAAATAAGACCTATAGCTATGAATATTTGCTCAGTATTACTTATACAATTTTGTCTGTGCAGTATTAATTATAACAATGTGCTTCTACTGCAGTATTAAAGCTAGCTCGTAGCTGTGGGATTCTGTTAAACTCAGACTCTGAGATTCAGGAATCTCATAAAATATCAAGACTTAATTGTAGTATGAATTGATCAGTGAGGCCACTGTCAGTGACATTGCACATTTCAGACCTGGGGGTCCTTAGTTCTAGGCTGGCAAGGCAGGTAGGCCAGACACCGAAATACACATAGCCACTCCCATCTAGAAACCGGTATCTAGAGACCCATCCTCAACATAAAACACTTGTAAAACCTTGTGAAAATGTGAGACTTAACACTGAAACATTGACACACTTGATTTAAAGGTCTAGTAATGTTTCACAAAAACGGCAGCTCCAATTAATCCTCATAGTATTTTAGCCATAGAGAGTGTTATTTTAATACTGTCAGAGTTGTAGTTCAAGCGTAATTGCTAAAGTATCCCCCATCCCGCACCTTTTACCTAGTGTAAGCCACCTCCCCTCAGGTGTACAATCTGGTCCACAGACTAGACAGCTCATAACAAGGGACAATCTTCTTACTGTGAGAATAATGAAAGCCCTGCCCCCATTGACAGGTTTTTCCTGTATGTTAATTGAAGATTGTCCCTCTCTGCAATCCACATGGACACCACCCTGCTGCTCTGAGGTGAGCAGTTTTACATCAGTAAAAGGGGTGGGAGGGGGATACTTTATCACTTATTTACTCTTGAACTACAACTCTTACAGTATTGAAATAACACTCTCCATGGCCCAAATACTATGAAGATGAATTGAAGCTGCTTTTATTATGAAACAATACAATCCCTTTAAGTCCTGTGATTGCTTGCTTCTTCCTGCAATTATAATAAATATATATATATATATATATATATATATATATATATATATATATATATATATATATATAATATAAAAATTTCTAATGGAGTGACTTTATACTTTTCCAGTCCTGGTTTTTAGGATATCCCTAATATTAAGCACAGATGACTCAATCACAGTGACTGAGCTACTGATTACTTATCTGTTATTAATCAGGGATTTCTTGATAAGCTGACCTGTTGGTTTGCCCAGCTAACGATGTTAAACACTGCTCTGTTGCAAATCTGCAGTGATATTGCAGGAATATTATGCAGCAAGAATACTACTACTCAGAACATAAGTTATCAGTCTATATGCAGGGAAAATGTGAAGTAGTGTCCAATACATAAGGCACCTAGGAATGAAATCGCAGATACAGATTTTATATAGCGCCTATTAACTAGATTGGAAACTGTGGACCATATTCAATAAGCTAAGGAAATGCAATTTTTGTGCAAGCTAACAGCACCATAGGTAAGAAATGAAAAATACAATTTTTTTTTAAATTTGAGATTTTAACCCAGTCAGTGCTTGAAGATCGATAGCATTCAAGGTGTTTATGAGCTCCATTTAAATCAGTGGAAATGTTAAGAATTTTCATTTCTCCCAATGAAGCTGTTGGTTTACTCCAGCATCTTGAATATGGTTATGTGGGCTTTATGTATAAAATTGTAGTAGGGCAAACCATCTTCACAAGTTTAAAAAAAAAAAAAAAAAAAAAAGAGAGCATTGTTAGAGTAGTTAAAAGAAAGATATTAAGGCAAACTTGTGGTAAGGTGATACATCCCCTTTAACCCCTTGATTGCATTGGAGACCTTTAGCTACCAAGGGGTTAATATCTCATTTACAAAAATATGTATGTGGGGAATCCCCCCACTTCCCCCCATGGTTCAGCTGGCTTGAACCACAATTTGTACCATTATGCTTTTATACATACCGTTTTATTATCAAATGCAATGTTTCTTAACATTAGTCCTCTAGAAACATCAACGGGTCAGATTTTCACAGGTGAGTAATCAGTGGCTCAGTCTTTAAGCCCTTACAGACCAGAGAAATGTGCAAAGCATTGTGGGGGAATGTGTTAAGCACTCCTCTTGTCCTTAAGGGGTTCATTTAGCTGTCTAATGCCTTTTTAGGGTTATCCTGAATGTCTAGTGTGTTCTAATGTTCTCCTGTCATAGCAGATAAAGAAACTGTCCCGTAGTCTTGTGTTTGAATTGCAGCTGCTAAGATTTGCCCAACATGACACTTTGCAGACATGTTTGATACCCAAAGGGCTTGCCATTTGAAATAATTCTGATTCTTGGGTTCTGCAAAATGAGACTGTTTGATGAATAGTGTAGTGTGTTTATGGCTAATTTTTATTTGGCTAATCTTCTCTCTTTCAAGGTTATGCCTTCCTGCTCTTTCAAGAGGAGAGCTCTGTGCAGGCACTGATAGATGCGTGTTTAGAAGAAGATGGCAAGCTTTACCTGTGTGTGTCCAGCCCAACCATCAAGGACAAACCTGTAAGGTTCTTAAGATTCTGTGGTTCTTGGAGGAGGGGGGGAGGGACACGACAACATTCCCCCCCTGTTTATTCACGTGTGCAGTAGACCATGATACATTTGGACTCTGCAGCTTTCATTTTTTGTCTTCAAATGTACAAAAACCCTTCTTTGTCTCCCCCATATATTGTAGATTTGGTGATGGCTAAGCCAACCCCATTTAACCCATTGTGTACCAGAGGGATGTGTAATATTTTGTATGCCCCACTGGCACTCAAATGGTGGGGGTGTTTTCTTTAAGAGGCCAGTTTATCCCTGTGAATGGTAGAGATATCTTCAACACGTTTCCTCTCAATGTGTTGCTGTTTGATGGCCCTAGTCTCCAGGGAGATTTAGTGGTGGCATTAAGAGCTGCTTTCAAACAGTGTCCCATATTTATCCTTTCAGTGCCAGAGGGGTATCCCACGCAATGCAATGCAATACATGGAATACCTCTCCGGTACTCAAAGGGTTATAAAAGCAAACTGACGTTATTCTTGAGTAAACCAACTGCACCATAAGGGACACACCCCTCTGGTCCTTAAAGTGTTAAGGAGTTGACATGAATTCTGGGAAAAAAATGTAGCCTGTTAATGAGCCAGCTGTCTTTGTTATAATGTCCTTAGAGATGTTGTAGGACTTATGCAGAAAGCTGAAGCGATGCAATTCTGTAGAAAAACAGCTACACTGTGGTGGAGGGAAAAATTCCCTCCACCAAAAATTTAAATCAAATGGAATATTGTCAATTCGTATGGGTCCTATTGTGCTGATGCATTACTCCAGAATTCTACCAGTTTCACTTCCTTCATCTGGTCCCCTGTGTTTTGCACTCATTCATCTTGTCATTTACATTTCTAAATCCATTTAGAGAATTAGTTGAAAAATGAATTTAATAAGAAAAGATGACCAATTTGTTGAAAACCTACTGTACCATAGGATAACCAATTAAAAATTCCCCAAAACCCCATTGGTTTGTTACTCTTAATCCAGTGAATGCTAGAGAGCTCCCCAGTGCATTGCATAGCAATCCGTTGGAGCCATTTTTAGGATTCTGGTGATTAAAGCCCCATTTAAAGTAATGGAAATTTAAATCCCTCACCCCATGTTTGCAGTTGCTATGCTCCAGAATTGCTACTCTTTTGATTTCTGCATAAGGCCTATTGCAAAAAATTCAAAGGGTGCATATCCTGATCCTCAAGCACTTCCAGCAATTCATGTTCTTGGGAGATCCACGTTTGGGCTCAGATGTATCAGTTATGTTGACTGAGCCACAGACTGATCCACCTGTACTCAATTGGAGTAAATAGTGAAATGTGAGCTGCTGGTAGTTCTTATAGTCCAAGGTTGGCTCTCAGTATTGACCTGTCTAGTATCTGCAACAAAATTATTTTGATGCTTGCTGTCTCATAATCATACCGTTACCAAAAATGTGGAGATTCATTGATTAAGAAACTGGAAAAAAGAACTGAACCTTAAACAAATTGTAATATTTATCTTCCAATATTCATTGTTGTAAAATAAGTCTCTAAAAGAATATACTAAAAGCTTCATATTCGTAAATGTCAATAAGGGTTGTAAGGTTATTCCTTTCTCCTGGCGATTGCAGTTAACCTGCATAGCAGTGCACGGGGAGAAGGGGATTGGGAATCCCCCTTTTAGAAGGGGCGATCCACTTTTATATCTGAGCCCTTTAAAAGAGGCAAGAGCAATAAACCTATTAATATAATTGCATCATAACTTGAAAGTTATGAACAGTGGCATTAACTATAAACAGCAATCTTAGCTGCTGTTCTAATGAAATATTACTACCCCTTTAAGAAAGGAAGCCGTCCGCTGCCATCTTTACTCCATTGACTTCTACTGGAAAATTTCTTTGGGACACCTCTTCAACAGTTTAAGATACGAAAGTAAGAGATGGCTCTATCTTCTTGTCTCCTCATGCTCCGTTATCCAGACCACGTTATGAGTGTCCAGACGGCTTTTGGTGATTCAACGAACAGAGTTGTAGATGATACTAGGCAACAGAGAATACTGCATTTCCCGTAATGCCTGTTTCACGGGCTGTATTCAGATTGGCTGTCAGTTTTGCAGTGGTCATTTTACTTCTCTTGCTTATCCTATACAAAGGCAAACACTGCTTCTCCATATTAACCATTCATTTACCAGATAACTATTGTCTGGGCTTTAAGGGTGATATGTTATTCAGGGCTTATAGTCTAGTATTCTAAACTAGTGTTGGAACACTTTATTGGTAGGATGTTGGACTCTAAGGGGCATAGGGGTAAATCTAAGACTAAGGACTCGGGGCATCCCTTACCCCACCTCACTTACTGATCCTCATGCCAAACGGGGCTACCTAGACAGTGTGCAGGATATCTTGCCCTGTGCCCCAACTACTTCACTGGGGCCTTCCAGCACTTATCAAGAGCCAGCTTGGGTCAAAACTGTTCAGTTTTCCGTGGCCCAAATCCCCTTCTCTCTTCAGGGGGTACATTAATCTTGGAAGCCCCCCATTATCTTTAAATATGTGGCCCCTATATGAAAGAGCATTCCTCAGATTCTTAGGGCCTCCTCAGAGGAGGAATTGCCTGAAGGGGAAGAGGATGATGGGGAATATGAATTTATGGATTCTTTATATTCCTATGGGAATTCCTATTAGGCTGACCTCCTCCACTCTGCAGAGGGGCTCAGTAGAGCAGTCTTGGAGACCCTTCAGGTCTCTGACACCTCTAATGAGGCTTAAGAAGTCTTCTTCCTTGACCAGATTATTCTGTATGTGTGGAAGACCACAGACAAAAGGCATGTGTTTGTTAATGATGTTATATATATATATAGCATTAAACTAGTCACAAAGAATAAACATGGTTTTCTGATATCTCTTGTTTTTATTCTTTTTAAATATGCTGTCTCAATTAAACCCTGTGGATAACCTCTCTGGATTAACCTCGTCTTTAGTTCTATTGCCTGAAATTCAAACTCTTCATCAGTGAGTTGAGCAGTTTCTGCATACTCGCAGAATCTGCCCAACTGGAACTGCTCTAATGGTGTGTTTAGGATGACACGGCTTTGCATAAAGCAAAGAATTCCCTGTACAAGGCTTCCTATATAGGGTAGACAACACCATTTTCACTAAAACTTGGGCACAAAGCAAGAAAAGCGATCTCAGTTTTCTGAAACTCCTCAGTAAACTGAAGATGGTAATCACTAGCATTCAGGAAGTCCCTAAAGGCAAGAAACTCTTGCTCCGTGCTTTGCCAAACAATAAATTGTCTATATACCAACAAAACATGTTAATATGTAGATGGAACTTATGAACCCTATAGATGAAAACTTCCTCAAACCAGCCCATGTACATATTGGAAAAGCAAGGAGCAAACCTGGCCCCCATTGAGGTGCCTTTCTGTTGTAAATAAAATACTCCATCATATTTGAAGAAATTATTCTCCAAGAGATATTTGATGGCATCCAGAAGAAAACCCTTCAGGTCCTCTGAATAATCACTGTAACGGTTTAGATGAAACTCCACCGCTTTTAGCCTCATATCATGGGGTATGATTGAATATAATAACATCAAGTCCATCAAGCCCCAAGCCAAATCTGGATGGAAAGACACATTAGACAATATCTTTAGGAGGTGCCCAGAGTCTCTGGTATAACTAGTCAACCTAGAGGCTGTAGATAGGAATCCACAAATTTTGATAGATGTAAAAACAAGAGAGATCGGAGAACCATGTTTATTCTTTGTGACTAGATATAGCTTACAGTTTAATGCTATAAATAACATCATTAAGAAACACATGCTAGTGCCAAAAAAATGATCCATCCCTACAAGCAGTCCTAGAAAAAGTTTGTAACTTTGTTGCCAGGAGGGCCCCTACCTTGGGTAACTGTCTGGCACCAAGATTGTATAAAAGCAGAACTACTCCTAACCCTCTTGGCTAACGACGGTGGGCATGTATGATTGTGGGGATAGAAAGTGCCTGGCATGTGCTCATGTTTTGAGTGGCACGGTTATAACAGCAGGTAGGGAGAATAAGATTTTCAACATAGGACGATATATCAATTGTCGCACTGCACACGCTGTTTGTGATCACTTGCAAGGGATTCAATAAACCGTTTGTGGGATGCACTATAAGGCTTCTCAAAGAGAGAATAGGAGAACATCTTTTAAGTGTCAAAAAAAAGAGATTTAACGAAACCAGTGGCCCGTCATTTCGTGGAATGTGTAGAAGCAGAGCTTTCGGCTTTTTGTTTTCTTAAAGGAGAGGGGGAGATATAGAAGCCCTTCTCAATAGAGCAGAGTTCGAGTGGATCATCAGTCTAAACACAAGGATACCGTTTGGGTTGAATTCCACACATGATGTATCCCTTTTTATACATAACAATTAAAATGTAGTATGTTTGGATTACACTACAATTTAGGTTGATATAAGCATATATATGAGCAGTGGTTAGGTCTCTTGTCCCTGTGGACTAGATATCATGTTTTGTATACTTGTTACATGTATTGTGGCACACATACAGTGGATATAAGAAGTCTACACACCCCTGTTGAAATGCCAGGTTCTTGTGATGATAAAGAATGAGACAAAGATAAATCATGTCAGAACTTTTTCCATCTTTAATGTGACCTATAAAGTGAACAATTCAATTGCAAAACAAACTGAAATCGTTGAGGGGGAAAAATAAAAAACCTCACAATAACCTGGTTGTATAGGTGTGCACACCCTCTTATAACTGGGGATGTGGCTGTGTTCAGAATTAACCAATCACATCAATCAACCAGTATCATGTTAAATAGAAGTCATTACACACCTGCCATCATTTAAAGTGACTCCGATAAATCACAAATAAAGTTCAGCCGTTTCTAGTAGGATTTTCCTGACATTTCCTTAGTTGCATCTCAGAGCAAAAGCCATGGTCCGCAGAGATCTTCCAAAGCTCCATAGGGATCTCATTGTTGAAAGCTATCAGTCAGGAGAAGGGTACAAAAAATTTCCAAAGCATTAGATATACCATGGAACACAGTGAAGACAGTCGTCAAGTGGAGAAAATATGGCACAACAGAGACATTACCAAGAACTGGACGTCCTTCCAACAATGATGAGAAGACGAGAAGAAAACTGGTCAGAGAGACTTCGAAGTGGCCTACTGCAACTTTAAAGGAACTGCAGGAATTTCTGGCAAGTACTGGCTGTGTGCTACATGTGAAAACAATCTCCCTTATTCTTCATATGAATAGGCAATGGGGTAGGGTGGCAAGACAGAAGCCTTTTCTTACATAGAAAAACATCCAAGCTGAAGTTTGCGATAACAAACATCAAGTCCCCCAAAAGCACTTGGGAAAATGTGTTATGGTCTGATGAAACGAATGTTGAACTTTTTGCCCATAATTCCAAAAGGTATGTTTGGTGCAAAAACAACACTGCACATCACCCAAAGAACTCCATACCCACAGTGAAGCATGGAGGTGGCATCATCATGCTTTGGGTCTGTTTTTCCTCAGCTAGAACCAGGGCCTTAGTCAGGGTGGAGGGAATTATGAACAGTTTCAAGTACCAGGCAGTTTTGGTACAAAACCTTCAGGCGTCCGTTAGAAAGATGAAGAGGAAGTTCACCTTTCAGCACGACAATGACCCAAAGCACACATCCAAATCCACAAAAGCATGGCTTCACCAGAAGAAGACTAAAGTTTTGGAATGGCACAGCCAGAGCCCAGACCTGAATCCAGTTGAACATCTGTGGGGTGATCTGAAGAGGGCTGTGCACTGGAGATGTCCTCGCAATCTGACAGATTTGGAACGCTTTTGCAAAGAAGAGTGGGCAAATATTGCCACGTCAAGATGTGCCAGGCTAATAAACTCCTACCCAAAAAGACTGATTGCTGTAATAAAACCAAAAGGAAGTTTCAGCAAAGTATTAGTTTAAGGGTGTGCACACCTATGCAACCAGGTTATTGTGAGTTTTTTTTTTATTTTTCCACCTCACTGATTTCAGTTTGTTTTGCAATTGAATTGTTCATGTTACAGGTCACATTAAAGGTGGAAAAAGTTCTGACATGATTTATCTTTGTCTCATTCTTTAACATCACAAGAACCTGGCATTTTAACAGGGATGCGTAGACTTTTTATATCCACTGTATATTAAAAACTGTGCACAGTTTGACTATCACTTATGACAGGACATAATCATTATATCCTTGTGGATATATATTTTTTATTTTCTAGTTTGTTTCCCCTGGAAGACATTTGGTCTGTTAAGGGCAAGATATGTTTATAAACATTCGTTTTATATATAAATGTTTTGAGACCGTGTTAATCAAATGTCCTTTTCATGTGCTGCTGGCTCTAGCAAGTAGAATATATTTCCGTTTGGAGGGTTAACCATTTAAAGACATGGAGATGTTGTATCTTCTCTCACTAGGGAGTGAGTGAGGGGGATGTGTACGATTTTACCCTATTCTCTTTTTTGCTTTTGCCAGCAGCACAATATAGTACAGTATGTATAAAAAGGGATTGGTTGGATGATATAGCGTTTAACCCTGCCCGCTGTGGATCTGATTAATTACTAGAGAGCTACAGCTCTGTTTTAGGCAACGGGTTAACTTACTTTAGTAGTAGGGGGGGAAATTCATTCGTTGAATCCTCCTATTGGATCGTTTGTATTTTTGTGATTGGTTAATTGTTTGAAGTCTAAATTGTCAGTGTTTAGTGTAGGTATATAAGATGTCGAGACACGATCATATAACAGCATAAGAGTGTGATGTATTCACGAAATGCGTCAGGCGCTTTGTGTTCTTGGACATCTGTATTGTGTATCATATAAGTATTGCTACATCATGAATTTTTTTGTTTTATAAGAGGACGAATAAAGTATTTTTTATTGAACATGTGATTAGACCTTTCCTTGGCTGTGGATGAGCGGTGGATCCATTGAAGCACTTTCTCTGGTGTCATTTCAGGGTGAGTCCCTGTTTGGACCTGAACTGAAACAGATTATCAGTGATGCTACTGGTGAAGAGGAGCATCTTGTTGCCCCAGATGCCTGCTAAGTGTTCGACTACGGTGAGGAAACAGTCTTTTTCTTTTCCCCCGCCAAATACAGGTGCAAAGCTCACAAGCCTCTCAAGCGCACTCTGGCAGCCCAAGCAGGCAGCTACATTGGGCTAAGCCTGTCAAGCCCTCTTTCGCATGACTCGCAGAATCCTGGTCTGTTGTTGCCTGTACGGGGTCATTTCCACCTGGGAGTCCTTGGCCACGGACCAGTGGTTTTTGTGGGTAATCTCAGAAGGATACCACATACACTTCCGGTTCCTTCCTCCATTTCACTTCTTTTTGTTAAGTGCCAAAGAGCCAGATGAGGCATGTCTGTTCCAGGAGGCAGTGGATTCCCTCCAGGTTATGGTTTCAGTACCTCGCCCAGAGCGTGGTTTAGCTTTTTATTCCAACCTCTTTGTGGTTCCAAAGAAAGACAAAGGCTGTTATCCCATCCTGGACCTGAAATGCCTGAACAAGTATGTGGTTGGTACGCTCTTTAAATGGAATCTTTGCATTCTGTCATTGTAGCAATGTGCCAGCATGATGCCTGTCTACACATTTCTATTCACCCGGACAGCCAACACTACCCGAGATTTGCTGTAGGCTCAGATTATTATCAGGCCACGGCTCTGCCATTTGGTCTGGCTTCTGCACCTCAGGTGTTCACCGGGGTCATGGGGGCCTAGTGTAACGATAAAAAAGAGGGGAAAAAAACAAGTGCATGGAATCAATAAGTCTCTGTAATTTTCCACCACTAACACCCAAGGTGCGTACTCACAAACAAAGTGGCCAAGTGATGGTTTACACCAAAACCAGCAAAAAAGCTACTGGGAATATATGACTGTCCCCAGAAACCGTATCACCAAAGAAGTCTTGCAAATTCAAAGGCTGCTCTCAAAAGACACGCTCCCCCTGAGTGGCTAGAAACTCGTAGATATGGCATGTCACATAAAAGAAAAACACAAGAGCGCCCAATAGTGTAATATGTAACAATATTAAATGAACACCAAAAGTATAAAATTACACTCACAAGTCACTGTAGTCAGAGAGCTGATACCAGTCAATCTGACAAATGCGCTATGTGGAAAAATTGCTTCAGTCTCCACTCGGAGGGCTGTTGATCAGCTGGAAGAAAGAAACTGCTCCAGAAAAATGGCTGAATCCGAGAAGCCTTAGTTTTAATCAATAAAAATAAAACAATAGAATGTGCTGTAATGCAAATGCGTTTTGCAGCGATAAAGCTCAAAAGCTAAAAACAAATAACAGAGCTAACAAGGAAGGGATAGATGTCAGGTTGCTTCCTCCGTTTCGCTTCTTTTTGTTAAAAGTGCCAAAGAGCCAGACAAGGCATGTCTGTTACAGGAGGCAGTGGATTCCCTGCTGGCAAAACAGGTTATGGTTCCAGTACCTCGCCCAGAGCATGGTTTAGCTTTTTATTCAAACTTTTTTGTGGTTCCAAAGAAGGACAAAGGCTGTTATCCCATCCTGGACCTGAAATGTCTGAACAAGTATGTGGTTGGTACGCTCTTCAAATGGAATCTCTTGCATTCTGTCATCATGGCAATGTGCCTACATGATGCCTGTTTACACATTCCTGTTCCCCGGTCAGCCAACACTGTAGGCTCAGATCATTATCAGGCCACGGCTCTGCCATTTGGTCTGGCTTCTGCACCTCAGTTGTTCACCAGGGTCATGGGGGCCTTAATGGCTTTCGTTCACACAGTCGGCATTTGCAGGACTCCCTACCTGGCTGATCTTTTGCTCAAGGCTCCCTCTGAGGAGCTCTTGGCTCATCACATTCAGGACTGCGCACAACTTTTGATACACCATGGGTGGATTTTGAACATGCTCAAGTCCTCTTTGGTGCCTTCCCAAGAACTGGTGTTCCTGGGCATGAGATTTGTGTGTCAGGGGAAACCCTTCCTACCAGCGAGCAAGAATCTTGTTGTGATGCTGGAAGTATCCCAGGCCCTGGTGTGGCCCTTAGCCACAGTCAGGGAGTACATGATAGTTCTGGGCAGACTGGTATCTTTCTCACCAGAAAGTGCTGGTTGCCCTGGCACAGCCTGGAACAGTGGAAACACTTTATTATTCCAGAGTGGCTGAGGTGCGGTTCTGGGCCACCTCTGAGGGTCCAATGCAGGTGGACTCAGGAAGAGACCCTTCAGTCTATCGATGTCTTGGTACTCCATGTGATTGTACTGGACCTCCCTCTTGAAGGGGAAGCCGTTGAGGGTTCAGTCAGACAATGTGGCATACATCAATCTCCAAGGGGCACTTGCAGTGCACCTGCCTGGTTTGAGGGGAGGTACAGTCTCAGTTCAGTGGAGACCCACTTTCCAGCCATCTCAGCCGTTCGCATTCCAGGGGTAGAGAACGTTCTGGCTGACTTTTTCAGTTGCCAAGACGTAGATCCGTGAGAGTGGGAACTCAATCCGGAAGCATTCTACTTGATTGTGCAACAGTGGATGTGCCAGTGAGAGAGCTCATGGCCACCAGGGAAAATGGGAAGATTCTGACCTTCTGCTTGTGAAAGGGAAATCCTCTGGCTTTTGACATCGATGCAATTTCAATTCCATGGAACTTCCATCTCGCTTATGTGTTTCCTCCATTTCCTCTCATTCCCAGGGTACTTCTTACTGAATCAGGATGGGAGTGGTTTGAAAACTTGGTCAGTCATGATTCAGTATCCTTTTCTCCTTCCTCCCAGGCTAAATCTCTTACTCCAGGGTTACCTGTTGCACGGGTATGTGGAGAAAATGGCTTTGACGGCATTATTCTTGAAGCCAGCATCCTGTGGAGGAAAGGTTTCTCTGCCGAGGTAATTTCCACTATGATTCAGGCTAAAAAAAACGTAATCCTCCAAAGATTGCCATAGGGTATGATCTGTTTTCCCTAAGTGGTGAGCAGACGAGGCTGTGACGTCCCTTTGGTGTTGTCTTTTCTCCACGATGGAGTAAAGAAAGAACTCTGTTTGAGCTTTCCAGAGATGTATTGCCACCATTCCGGACATCAAGATTTTCCTTCCGACTTGGCTCATGCTTTTCCTGCCTTTAAGGCTCTCACTCCTTTATGGGGTCTTAACTTGGTTTTGGGAGTCTTGCAGAGGGCTCCCTTTGAGCCCCTTCTTTCCATTCCTGTGTGTCAATTGACGCTGAAGATGAATTTTCTTTTGGCAGTAGTCTCAGTCCAGAGAGTTGCTGAATTGCAGGCGGTCTTGCAAACCACCTTTATTTGTTTTCCATATAAGGATTTTTTCAGGAGTTCCTTCCTAAAGTGGTCTCTGAGTTTCACATTGTTGTGCCTTCTTTTAGTTGTGAGCCCAAGTCCGATGAGTAGAAGGATCTCCATTTGTTTGTCGATGTGCATTGCCTTAAATTTTAAGTGTACTGTACTGAGCCTTTTCACAAAGCTTACTCTCTTGTCATCCCTGAGGGTCCTAGGGCAGGTATACCTTTGGCCAGAAGGTCCTGCAGGCTTGGTTGGCATACTGTTGTTCAGTTGTTTGATCTCTGTTTGCTCTTGTTTTTGTGTGATATGTAAGTTAAATGTCTGACACTACCTGGGTTATTCATATATTGGATAATCCTAGGGAACTCCGGTATCACGGGACGAGTGTGAGATCGTTTGTCCTTTTTTCCCCACCTCTGGGAGCATAGTGTTGGTATATACCCACGATACCTCTGTTCCATATTGGACGTAAGAGAAAATAGGATTTCAGTGTTTTTACCTGTTAAATCCTTTTGTCTTAATCCATATGGAACACAGGTCTCCCACCCAGAGAAAAGGACCTTTTGTTTATGGGTCTGGCCTTTTTTTTTTTTTTTTTTTTTTTTTCTAATAGTAGGATATTTTCTTCTTCTCTTTCCCACTTGTTTTATTTGTGTGGCTTCGATCACATGAATTCTATTTAATTGCAGACAGGGAAGGGTTGAGCTGCAGAAGGGAGTCTCCACCCATAAGACTCTGTCTTTGAAATGTGTCCTGCATTCCAAGAGGAGGGACTCAACCCCATGGTACCCATATGGACTAAAGAGAAAAGGATTTAACATGTAAGAACACTACAGTCCTATTTTAATAAGGGTCATCTGTCCCAAATTGTGTTTTAAATACTAGACCTGTATGGGCAATTTTTTTTATTTTTTTTTCAGTAGGGTAAAGTTCTGGTTTTTCGCTCATCCCCACCTCCCCCCTTCAAATTTTGTGTAATTTCTTTGCTGGTTTCTGCCTATACACATGATATCTGTCTGGGTTCAGGCTCAATATTTGTGTTTCTGCTGCTTACAGTGCAGTGCATTTGGGCAAAGTTGGGAGATTAGTGTATATGATTCTATGGCTATTGTGCAATAATGCTGAGGATTAGTATGTGTGATTCTATGGCTACCAGTGCATTGATGGTGGTGGACGGCATCAGTACGTGTGTGATTCTTTGGCTACCTATGCAGTGGGACAGCATGTTTGGTGATATTCGTCAACTTGAGGCTTACAACTGCTGCTAGACTACAGCTTCAGTCATTCTGTTGGGAAATTATGGTAGTTGTAGTCTGGCAGCAGCTGGAGGGCCTCATGTTGCCGATACCTATGGCTACAAGTACAGAGGGATGAGGGGTGGTTGTATGTGTGGTCGTATGGCTACTGTGTGGCGAGGTTGGGGTTGGAGGATGTTGGCATGTGTGGTTCTTTGGCTATCATGGGACAAGACTGGGGGAGGAGAGTCCGTATTTGTTTCTGTTGCTGCCAGTGCAGTGAGACAAGTCTGGAAAGTTTGTATGTGTGCAGAGTTAAATCTGAATTTTTCATGGGAATTGCCACAGAATGCAAAAATTGCCATACTTTTATCTTTTGAGGGAAAAATATAGGCCCATTCCTATTTGTATGTCCCTTTTAAAGGGTATCTATCACCCCTATACAAGTTTGTCTTGAAAGTTAGTTTATATAGCGACTAGATGGAATATTGTATTAATTTCCTTTTTAAAATCATTAGTTGGCCGAAAATCAAAGTGTAAACATTATCCTGTTCCCTACTTCCGAACAGACTGTGATTACCAGCTGCAGTCTGTCACTCTGCCTATGCTCCTCCTTCTATCCAACCTCCTCCGATGACTGACTGAGGCTTTCTTCATGTAAGCTGGATCAGTCTCGAAGTCTATCCGGCAGTAGGGAACAGGATAATGTTTACACGTTTATTTTCAGCCAAATAATTTTAAAAAGGAAATTATTACAGTATTCCAACTGGTCGCTATATAACCTAACTTTTGAGACAAACTTGTATAGGGGTGATAGATCCCCTTTAAGGACCAGATGAGAATAGAATGCATTATGAAGCAATTAATGCATATCCCTCTGCTTCTTAAAAGGTTAAACATCATATACTCCCAGCTACAATAAGAAATAAAAAGTTTTCTTTCTCCTGGAGCCTTAAACACTAATAAAATGTGCTGTTCCTTTTTACTCTGAGGTAAATATGGTAGCAGATGAGGCCTGCTTAATTGTATGCAAAGTTGTAATGCATGGCTTTTTTACAAGTGAAAATGATGGCTAAATTGATTTTACTGACACTGAATTATGCCTCTGAATAAGAATTTGTTGTAATGTAGTTTTTTTGCTGCTTTAATTAAAAAAAAAAAAAAAAAAAAAAAAAAAAAAATTTAAAAGTAACCTGTTACTTTAAGACCAGTTTCCTTTGTTTTAAAGAAAATTAAAATCTTCATATCTTGTACTGGCCATTTTTCTGTGAAATAGGTTTTGAGAAGTTAATTTTTATGTTCTGTTGGCAGTGTGGCACTTTATATCAATTAACCACACAGTATGCTATTAGACACTTCTCCAGTCTGTGGGCTCAATTTAGATTTATTCATAGCACAGTGTGTGGTAATATTAATGCAGCACATAAATTAATTTGCATGAAGTGCCACATTTCTACCAACAACGAAAGATTCATTTTTCAAAAACATTGTAAAGTACAAGCAAATCTCTAACCACATAAAGGCAATTTTAATTATTTTTATATTTAACCCTTTGACTGCTAGAGGGGTGTGCATTGCTTTGCAATGCGTTGCATACCCCTCTGGCATTCAAGAGTTAAATAACCTTATTCAGCTTAACAGGCCCACTTTAAGACCAAACTCCTGTCAGATTTTATACATATTTATAAATATTTGTAAAACTGGCTGTTATATAAGTGAAAATTATAATATCAACATTAATGGTATATGTGAAAAAGATATGGTGATAATCCAATAGATATTTGCTTTGGATCTTATCACTGGCACGGTGTTGCTGAAACATGACTGCCTGCACTATAATAGACCAAAGTAGTAGAATTCTCTCTGGTTTCAATTTAAAGGAGCTGACAACTTTTATTATAAAGAAAGAAAGAGAAAAAAAAATTGTAGGGCTGCTGCTTCTTCTGTGTAAAACAAAGGTTATCTTAATGCTGAGAGAGTTGTACAAGGCTCAAACAGGTTTGTTAGCAACAGTGTCACCTGGTGTCCAGGCAGTTATTCTGTTTCATTATATGGATGATGTGATCGAGCTACAACTCTGCATAGAATATGATAACAGTTTGGAACGTAATAACTTTTGAATGAAGCAAATCTCAGCAGAGAGATTACCACGGTTTTAAGCAGCTGGAAAATACCTATAATATGTATTAATCATTAATGTGTTCTGACCCTTTGAACTGCCTCCCTTACCTTATTTGTGTCGCTGTTACCACTCTCCTTCTTTTAACGTCTTTGATCAGGGGTCTTTAACAGGAGTGTAGCAACTCATAAATGTATTGCGGCACCAAGCTTACTGTGTAAGAGCTTTCCAAGTGTATTCATTTGTTATGTGTTTTTATGCATATCACAAATGTAAATTTTACAGGTATGCTATAGGTCAAGATTTAAAAAGTACTTTTCAGGCTTAATAACTCAAAGTTTTGTAAAATGTTATGAGAAATTGTTCTGGCTTAAAATTGCTACTGGGAATGAGTCAATTACTTTTGACAATAAATTACTGCAGAGAAAGGTCTTTTTCCACAGGTAGCTTAAAGGGATAATAATACTTCGTTTTATCTTTATTTTATTTTGTAGGCATTAAAAAAACATGAAGAATGATATAAGTCTTCTCTCTCAAACCTTTATGGTTTATGAGATATTCACAAGCAAAGTTTCCCCTCCCGCCCCTTTTACCTAGTGTACGCCATCTCTTCTCAGATGTGGAATCCAGTCTATAGACCAGAGGGATAACAGCAGGGGACAATCTTCTTCCTATGAGAACAATGAAAGCCCTGCCCCCCTTGACAAGTTTTTCAGATTTTTCCCTTATCTTATTTGAAGATTGTCCATCTCTGCAGTCCACCTGGGCACCTCCCTTCTGCTCTGGCTGAGCAGTGTTACATCAGTAAAAGGGGCGGGAGGAGGACATTTTATCATTCAATTACTCTTGAACTACAACTCTGACAGAATTGAAATAACACTTTCCAAAGTCCAAATACTATGATGATTAATTAGAGCTGCTTTTATTATGAAACATTACCATCCCTTTACAATGTATATTGATATTATTTAACGGAATAAGGATTAATTAGGAATATTATAATAATGGCAGCCATTGGGGGTGCTCCTTAATATTGCTTATATTTAAAACATCTTGGGCAATTTTAAAACCTCTTGCAAAAAAACCCACATCTACCTGTACACAATGAAAATGTTTTACAAAGTTTAAAAAAAAACAAAAGCCTTTTGTATTATGAGCAAGGAAGCTGCCATAGTGCTGTTTAGCAAAGGAAAAACCTTCTGTCATTGCTGGAGAAACACCCTGTCTCCCTCCCACACATTATCAAATTGGCTTTACAGACAGACAGTATAGTTTGCATCTTGATTGCCAAAGAGGTAGTCAACGTTCTTTGCACGCATGTCTGACATTCAAAGGGTTAAACATGCATTTAACTATTTGAGTGCCAGTAGGGCTCAAGCCCTAGCTCTCACGGATATAACTAAAAACCATATAGGGGAAAAAATTATAGTACATAAAGGTCCCATATAGAACATTCTTTAATACATTTACACAATATTTTTTAACACTTTCACTTCTCTCATACTGAAAGACTATTGTTCTTTTGCTGAAAATGGCTGCTGGTGAGTTAAAGCAGTGCTTACTTTGCCTGCTCTCTCCTAGGAGTCAGAAGGCATTCCCTTTAGTCTTTCTTGTAGATTATATCTTCAGGTGAAAGGAATTTATAATATTGTTGACAAAAATGTAAGTTTCCCTGTGTAACATACAGCTGCAAATTTTTATTGCATTGCAATTTCTGCATGAAACTGGATAATTGGTACTATAGCAAGTGTTCGCTGCTGCACGTAAGAATGTTTTCCATCTTTAGACTGTTTAATCTGTGGCACCGCTCTGCTCACATTACAATATTTAACAACAAAAACAGGGAGAGATGTACTCGCCACATTATTGTGGCTTCACTGAGGTACAGGTTATCATTCCAAATTCCATATGTGCAATCAGAAAACCCTTCCCGTCCCTTTACACCATTGCCTTCTGTGTCATCTTCCCTGCCTGCCATGACTCGATTCCCTCTCTTACCCAGTATGCTAGTCTTTTGCCCCAGAACATTCATGTCATCTGCCATCCTCCCCTACACAACGACAGCCATGTCCTCTGCCTCCCTCCCCATTGTGTCTATCCTCCACCTTCCTCCCCAATCCATTAAGCCTCAAGGCATCAAAGAGGTGCACCTCTGAGGAATTTCTTTCTCTGAAGTGCCAAGATGAGGGCGGCAGGTTTTTGGGGTGGAGGGGAGTGTGGAGGAGAATCGGACAGTACACGTGAGATTTTAAGCAGTCAGTGGCACAGTATAACATAGCTATGATGTCTGTGTGTGTGTGTCTATTATGGACTACTGATGTGACAGTGGAATACAGCTGGGGTGAAGTACCAGACAGTGCATGGCTGACTGCGTTACTGGGGGAACAAGACTGGAGTTTCATAGTGTGGGTGTGGTTCCATGGCTGTCAGTGGGACACTGGGACACTGGAAAAGGCTTTTGTGTCAGTGTGTCTATTGGTTTGTGACTACCAGTGGACAATGCAAAATCACTCTATTCCCACTGCCTTTGCTTGCACTGGCAACAGTATGATTATTTTGCTAGTTAAATAATGGAACTTAGTGCGAAATTCTCACTGAGTAACCTTTCTGATTGTTAGCTTGCCTTCTATAGACCAGCTTAAATGTAACCTGTAGAGGAATATACATGAATTAAAAAACTGAACAGTCCTGGAGCAATCCATCTTCACTGTAGGAAAGTAATAAAAATTCTTTGATTTATATTCGTTCAGCTGGGTAAGAGTCCCTTTTAACTTAATGGGAATGTTTATTCCCTATTGGTCATACATATGTTTTATGGTATGCTCCACTAGTGACTTTATACATATGTCCCATAGTATATTAGTGGGAAAGGGGGTAAGCAACCTATGGCTCTCAATCTGTTAAGGACTGTAATTCCCATCATCCCCAACCATCCATTCCCCAAAAGCTGATAAGCCAAATTTTGCCCAGCTGTGTTTTAGAATAACATGACATATTTTTCTTCTTTTTTTAATGGCTTTTGCCCATGCAGGTCCAAATCCGACCCTGGAACTTGAGTGACAGTGACTTTGTGATGGATGGCTCTCAACCTTTAGACCCAAGGAAAACCATTTTTGTTGGGGGTGTCCCAAGGCCATTACGTGCTGGTAAGTCATCCCTTTTGTATATACATGTGTGAGTAGCAGCCAAGCTTTAACCCTTAGATGCTCGAAACACTAAGGTTATGTACTGGAGAATATTGGGTCAAACTAACCGCCATAGTGGATAAAAAAATTTCTAGTTGATTTAAACGGTGCATTTCAGGCCTCAAATTCTAGAGGGGTCTTGTAATGTGTTGCAGATCTCTCTAGCATTCGGAATATTAAAATGTGAATTTAAATTAATGGAAATTTTGAGAATTAGATTCCTCCTCTATGGAACATTTAGTTTTCTCAAATTCTTCTTACAACATCAGCCTTATTGTACCTTATGAATAAAAACAAAGTGTAAAAAAAAAAATCTAGTGCAAACAAACACCACCAGGGACAACATTGCCAAATTCACATTTATTTAAATGGACCTTTTAAGCCCTTGAATCCTAGAGGCCTAGAGGTTTTCAACAAATTGTTTAGCAATGTGTTGGAGACCTCCAGGATTCAAGGGTTTAAAAGCCCAGTTTAATTCAGTGGGACCAAAATTTCCCTCCAATATCTTTATTTAAATGTCATTACTCTGTCGTCTAATACCGGTTACTGGTAACTTTGGGTAGGCGATCCTCCCCTTTAACTAGGCAGGAACAATTCTAGAAGTGAATGCAGGGGGTGGAGCCTACCTTCCCTCCTTGGCTGCAGCTAGCCAATCTCCTCCAGTAAGATTTGTTCCTTGGTGAAGACACAGGCAAGAGAACAGTTCTGCTATAGTTTTAGCTAAATATTTATTTTTATGCTAGATATGGAATACCACCATTAGGCGGAATACCATAACTGACAATGCCCTTAGATGTGGCTAGCTCCGTATTCAGGTGCTTTTTGGGTTCAAGTTCTTTCCTCAGGAGTTTGCCCACTGGGGCTTCTTCTTAATACATGGTAATCTGAGGACAGAAGATCTGCAGGAAAAGTGAGTAACCCTTTGAGTGCTGCAGGTCCACATGTCCCACAGTGCCCCTCTGAACAGGGTGTTTTTCCTTTGGAGTTCTTATTGCACACTCCTGCACTCATTGGGTTTATCTGTATGTCTGTTGGGTGTTTTGGAGCAACTTTCTGTGATAACTTAACCCTTTAGCTGCTGGGTTTGCATCTTTTGGTTGTTTATTGGCACTTTCCCTACTGGGTTCAGTGTTTTTTGGGCCTGCTAACATGGCCTAGTGATGTTTCATGTAATTCTAATACACAGTTTCAACTTTGCAAAGCTTTACCACATAGACACCATTGCTCCATTCACTTCTATGGGACTGTACATTTTGGGACATATCTCTGCAACTGCTCAACACAGCTACTTCAGAGATGGCTCATTTTAATTGTCTGCCCTTTCTCTATCATCTGGTTAACGTTTTGTGTGTTGGGGGGCTCGGGGGGCTTTGTGCACCGTTGGGGTACTTTTTCTGGGAAATCGAAATTTCCCATGAGCTCTTGCTTCGTGCGCTCGTTTCTGATTGGCTCCCGCCGCAGCAGCTATTTTGTGCCTTTTCCTGAATGAGTGTCCTATGCAGGGTTTGGACTCTCTTTCTCTCCTATGCAGATTAACCCTTCTCCTGCCAGATAAGTGCATTTTAGCAGTTATTGGGGTGACATTTTTAATCTTACACACTGTATTTGGGGATTCTGTATTCACAGTTTTGACACTGTGAGAATGTTTAATCCGTTAGAGCCTGGGGCTAGGCCTAAGACTAAGGACGCTGGGGTCTCTGTGTCCCCTATTATGCATGGCTCCTCATGTCATTCAGGGTTACTTAGAGAATTCTCAGGTCATTTATGCCCAGCATGTTCTGATGTCCCTGAGTCTCTCCCAGGAACCTCCAGCCATGCATTAGAGCCAGTTTGGGTGCAAGAGTTCAAGGCTGATATTAGAGACCTCTGGTCTACATTGCAACTCTTTCCATCCCAGTTACAGGGGGTCTTCCACTCAGGCAGACCCCTTCTTCCGTCAGATCTTTCCTGCCGAAACCGCAGGTAGTACCTGACGTATCAGATTCCTCTGAAGAGGAACTGTTGATGGGCTCCTCTCAGTTTTTTTTTTTTTTTTTTTTTGGAGACCCCTTTGAGGCCGATCCTGATCCCTCGGCTGAGGGCTTGATCAGAGTTATCTTAACTACCCTAAACACTCCCTTAGTACAGGAGGTTTCTTCGGATCCCTATGATGTATTTCAGGAGCCCAAAAGGCCCTATACTTGTTTTTCCTCCTAACCCCACTCTTGACCACCTTGTGTCTGATAAGTGGAAGTCTCTGGACAGGAAACCTTCTGTTTCCAAACAATTTGCCAAGTTTTAGCCCTTCTCTGAGGCGGCACTTGCTCAGTGGGTTCATCCCCCAAAGTGGATGCTCCTGTCTCCACTTCCTTGCCAGTTGCTGATGCTTCCGCTCTGAAAGAATGGACTGAGAAGAAACTTGAGGTCTCCCTCAAGTCCATTTTTGCCTCTGCTGGTACTACCATGCGTCCAGCGTTTGCTGCGGCATGGGTGAACCGGGCCATTGCGGTCTGGACTGAACAACTCACCCTGGCTTGTCCGTCCGGGTGCTCCTACTTCATATATGTTGCGGCTTCTTGCCAACATTTCTGAGGCCCAGCACTATGTTTATGCTGCCTTATTTGATGCCATCCGTTTGGTGGCAATGTTTCCACCATGTTTGTGGTTGCCACATATCTGGTCTGCTGACACTGCTTCCAAGAAAGCTTTGCTCTCATTGCCTTTTCAAGGCACCACTTTGTTTGGGACAGATCTTAAGGATCTGATTAGTGAGGCCACAGGGGGCAAGAGTACCCTTCTGCCTTTGTTTCCCAGGAGGAAGACGCCTCTCAAGCGTAATCTGCTTTTCGTTCACCAGACTGAGACACGTCCAGGGAACCAGGCAGTTCCCTCAGCTCCGCGCTCCTCCTCCAAGCCCAAACAGCAATGGAAGCCCAAGGTCTCCTCCAAGCCTAAGGCTTCCAAGCCTTCTTCGGCATGACTTGTCGAATCCAGGTCCCCACTTGGCTGTGGGTGGCCGTCTGCGTCACTACCACAGCTTCTGGGAGGATTTAGTGGTGGACCCGTGGGTTTTACAGGTGGTGGAGGAAGGGTACAGGATACCTTTTGCCTCTCATCCTCCTTTTCAGTTTTTCCCCTCTCATACGCCCCAGGGCGTAGAGAAACGCAGTCTGTTCAGTGGCGCTATCCAGGCCCTTCTGGACAAGGATGTTCTGGAACCTGTTCCAATTTGGGACAGAGGTATGGGTTTTACTCAAACCTCTTTGTGGTCTCCATGAAGGACAGCGGCTGTCGTCCCATTTTTGATTTGAAGGATCTCAATTCCTTTGTGATCAAGACTCATCACCAGGAGTCCCTAAGGATGGTGATTGCTCCTATGTCCCTGGGGGAATTCCTTGCCTCCCTGGATCTTCAGGATGCGTATCTACACATCGCCATTCATCCAGAGAGTCAGCAGTATCTCAGATTTGCCTGCGACCAAGGGCATTTTCAGTTTTCA
The DNA here is from genome assembly GCA_037306005.1 of Rhinophrynus dorsalis. Classification (NCBI taxonomy): domain Eukaryota; kingdom Metazoa; phylum Chordata; class Amphibia; order Anura; family Rhinophrynidae; genus Rhinophrynus; species Rhinophrynus dorsalis. The sequence goes on along the minus strand of CM074724.1, from coordinate 97,596,003 downwards.
GCTCTTCCCTTTGGTCTGACTACAGCTCCTTAAGTCTTCAACTGTGTCCTGGGAGCTTTAGTATCCATCCTACATTGGGACAGCATCAGAGTTACTCCATACATGGACGACCTGCTTCTGAAAGCCCATTCTGTGGAACTTCTTCATCAGCAGGTTCAGGACTGCATTCATGCTCTCACCCATCACAGGTGGATCATCAACATGGACAAGTCAGATCTTGTCCCATCCCAGCGTCTGGTCTTCCTGGGCCTTCTCTCTTTGACACTCAGCAGAGCATGGTGTTCCTCACGGACGAGGTAGGTCACCAGATCGCCCACAGGGTTTCTGCTGTTCTGGCTCACGATCCAGTTCCAGCCAAGAAGCTGTCCTCTCTAGTGGGAAAATTCATCTCCACCATAGAAGTGGTCCCATTTGCCATGGCTCACACCAGGGAACTCCAGAGATTTGTGATCCAGGTGTGCAAGGGTCAGACGGACCTTCTGAAGACATCAGTATCCCTCCCTCTTCATGTGGAAATGAGTTTGTCATGGTGGCTCGGCCTCTCCAATCTGCAGAAGGCCAAGTCCTTTCTGGTATCCTTCTGGACGACGGTGACGACGAATTCCAGCCTGTCTGGCTGGGGAGCGATCCTAGGTCACCTGAGTGCTCATGGTCGGTGGTCTCCAGAGGAATCTCTCCTTCCCATCAACGTGTTGGAACTTCGGGTGATATTTAATGCCCTTCGTCATTGGACACCCCAGCTGGAAGAATGCCCAGTCCGGGTCCAGTCCGACAATGCCACGGCCTTGGCTTACATAAACAAGCTGAATGGAACAAGAAGTCTTGCTGCTAGGTTAGAGGCCAAGGCTATTTTGTCCTGGGCCGAAGAACATGTTCCTGCCGTATCTTGGCGTAGATGTCATGGAAGACTTCATTAGTCGAAACACGGTGGACAGTGGAGAGTGGGAACTGCACCCAGAGGTGTTCACACTAATTTTTCAGAAGTAGTGTCTTTCTTGCATCGATCTGATGGTGACAAGACACAAATGGAAAGTCCCGAGGTTCTGCTCTTGCTGGAGGGATCCTCTAGCTCTAGCGGTGGATGCCATGTCCATTCCTTGGTTATTTCCTCTGGCTTACATCTTTTCTCCCCTTCCCATGTTGCACAGGGTGTTACGGAAATTGAGATTGGAATACTGGCCTTGACAGGCTTGGTTTCCAGAGCTTCTGGATCTGTCAGTGGTGGAGCCATTCCGGCTCTCTTGCCGTCCGGATCTTCTTCTACAGGGTTACCTGTGGAAGGAGGATGTTCATCGTCTAGCTTGACAGCTTGGAAATTGAATCCTCAATATTGAAGAGGAGGTTTTTCTTCTGGTGTGGTGGCTACTATGCTCAGTCCCCGCAAACCTGTTTCTTCTAAGGCCTCAGTTTGAGTTCCCTTAAGGTTCAGACTTCTGCTCTCTGTTTTCTTTCAGAGGCGCATTGCTATTCTTCCTGATGTCAAGGTTTTCTTCCAGGGCGGTGCTCATACTCTTCCTGCCTTCAAGATTCCTGCTTCTCCGTGGGATATTAACTTTTTTTTGGGCATCCTTCGTCGCCCTCCCTTTGAGTCCTTGGCTACCAATCCTCTGCACCTGCTGACATGGAAAATGGCCTTTCTCCTGGCGTTCGGGTCTGTTCACTGTGTCGCGGAGCTACATGCTCTGTCTTGTAGACCAGCCTTTTTGGTGTTTCACTAAGACAAGGAGGTGCTTCGTACTTCGCAGGAGTTTCTCCCAAAGGTGGTTTCTGAGTTCCACATTAATCAGGAGATTGTGATGCCTTCTTTCTGCCCTGACCCTACCTCTGACAATGAGAGGGATCTCAACGTGTTATATGTGGTGTGTTGTCTCAAGTTTTATGTACATTACACTGAGTCCATTAGACAGTCTGATGCGCTATTAGACATTCCTGAGGGCCCCAGGGCAGGGAGACCTGCATCCAAAGTGACTATTGCGTCTTGGATCAAGTCGACTATTCGTAAGGCTTACAAGCTAAGGAAGAAGCCTGTTCCCTTTTGGGTCACGGCTCATTCTACTAGATCTATTGGGACTTCTTGGGCTTACAAGAATCGGGCCTCTGCTGATCAGTTGTGCAAGGCTGCCACTTGGTCGTCTGTGCATACCTTTTCGAAGCACTGCCGTGTTGATGTGATGGCATCGGCTGATGCCAGTTTTGGGAGGAAGATCCTGGAGGCAGTCTTGCATGTCTGGGATCTTCTTCGGTTCTTGGTGCTTCCTTCACCCTTGAGCCCTGTTAACTCTAGTTCAGTGTGCTTTGTAACAGTTTCTGGGGTGTTGTTACCCCTGTTCAGTGTTCATTGATACTTCATTTGTTTTGTTGGACTATCTCTGATCTGATGGTTCATATCTGTTCTGGTGACTTTGGGGGCCCTGCGCCTGGTCCTTGCCTTTCACGCCTCTGGGAAACTGAAACCTGTTAAATTCTTTTCTCTTAGTCCATACAGGTTTCTAGTCTCCCACCCTGTGGCAGACCGTGGGGGTTCTTCGGGGTCATACTCACAGGAGTCTTCTTTCCCTTCACTATCTAGTCAATAGTTAGTGTCTCAAATCTTAGTGGATCTGATTGGCTAGCTGAAGCCAAGGAGGGAAGGTAGGCTCCATCCCTACATTCACATCTAGAATTGTTCCTGCCTAGTCAAAGGGGCAGATTGCCTACCCAAAGTTTGAGAGATATAGGGATTCAAAGTGTCCCCCTCCCTCCCCTTCTCCTGAAGTCAGCTGTAAAGCTGACAGCAGGAGAATAGTCGTACGACTGGAGGAGGCTCTGCAGCAGACCCAAGATCACGTTATCTATAAGTAATTAATACTATATAATATACTTGTGACATGGCAGGTGCTGGACTGCAGACTTTTACCCTGAATGTGGTCTCCATTAATACTAAAGGGCTTAATGCTCCGGGTAAGAGATCTAGACTATTCTAGGAATTGAAGGCCAGTAGGGCTCATTGGTATGGTTCAGGAGACTCTTTCGTAGGGATTGGGGAACCTGCCTCTCACAATCCCTCCTACCTCAGGCCTTCTACTCCCATTCACCCTTTAAGAAAACCAAAGGCATGGCTATCTTATATTGCACAGTCCCTGCTCTTGGTGGCGCAGGACACTTGGTCTGACCACGATGGCAGAGCCCTTTTCTTGAAGGGGACTATGGGCCAGGAAAAATGAACGATTGCGAATAACTACTCCCCTAATACAAATCAACACCTGTTTATTTGCTCTATACTGAAGGACCTCAAGTCTTTTGCGGAGTGTATCTTTGTGATGGGGGGTGACCTCAATTTGACTTTGAATCTGCTTCTGGGCTCTTCGACTGGGGCATCTGCCATACAATATTCCAACATTAAAAAGGTAAAACTTGCATTAAATCAATCTCAATTAGTTGATATCTGGAGGGCTAGCAACTGCATGGTTCTCTTCCCCTCATAATAGATATTCCAGGATTGAGTACTTATTTCTTTCCCATAGGCACTTACATCTAGTTCAGGCAGTTAAAACAGGTAACATTACATGGAGCAATCATTCTCCTGTTTCCTTAAAGCTGCTGATCCCCTCTCTCCTAAGGTGGCAGAGCCTCTGATCGCTTGAACGAAACTTTGTTGAAAGACCCTTCTAATTTGTCCAAATTGAGGGAAGCTCTGGAGCATTATTTTGAAGAGGATTCCCAGGGTTCTTCCCCACAGGTTGTATGGAGGGCCTATAAGAGGTGATTCGCAGCTCTCTAATCAGCCTGGGGCCATATCATAAAAGGCAAAAAAGCTGCTAGATTGGTGGCTATTTTAAATGGCATCTCTACCATTGAACGATCACACACAGCAGACCCTGTCCCCAGTGGTCTATCAAGAACTGACTCGGTTGAGAGCTGAACTGGCCTCTGTCTGCAATGATAATATGCAAAGGACTTATTGGCTAGTTCAAAGCACTTTTTATGCCCAAGGAAATAAACCAGGCAGGTTGCTTGCTAAAGCACTTAGGAAAAAACAATCTAGCTCTTTTATCCCAAAAATTTGCTCTAAATCCAGTGCCTTACTCAGTCTTACTGAGGAGATCTCAGAAGCTTTCCGAGAGTACTATCAATCCCTATATAAGATACCTCTCCTGCCTCGTTCTTTGTGGTACTGTTCACACGGTGTCTGCCTGTCTTGCGTCTCATATGCCAGTGAAACTGTTGCGAGAGTTTGCAAACTCTCTGGATGCTCCGATCACACGGGAGGTGGAGGTGTTGGCCCTTAAATCCACCCTGGGTCCATTCTGCCATGCAAACCAATCTCGATCGGTGGTCGAGGCGACACCTTTCCTGGTTTGGATGGGTGGCGGTAGTCAAGATAAACATCTTACCCAGGCGACTTTGGTATACAGACGTTACCCATTCATGTTCCACAACCCTTTTTTCGAGACCTTAGGCAGATGCTCTCCAAGTTTATCTGGGGCTCGAAGAGTAGAAGGCAGGGGTATTCTTATTTGTTTCATGCTAGAAGAGCTGATGGGTCTCCCGGACTTGGAAACTTATTACAATGCAGCCATGGTCACCAGGGCAGTGGAGTGGTCGACTTCTTCTGCTAAACTATGGGTGTCCATGGAACAGAATAGCTTTCTGGTCCCTTCATCTGTTGCTGTGTGGGTGGGACATGGCCAGAAGCTGTCAACTGATCCCTCTCATCTTACCATTCCAGCTACATTGTAGGTCTGGAATCAGATTGCCACAACCCCAGGCAATCTTCATTGTCCCTCTCCTTTCTTTAACTCATAATACGGATTTCCCTCTGGGTCTTCACAGAGGTACCTTTTTGAGGCTGCTCATGAGGCGACCAGATCCCAGACTGGATCATAGTACAATGGATGGCAGCCTGAGAGGCTGTGTTGCCCCTCTGGCTCCTCAGACTGCTCAGGGACTTTGGACCAGGACAGGGAGCATTCTGTCCTTCAACGTTCTAGAGCTTTGCCTAGCCCTATGGAATTTGTTTAATTCCTTTCATTGCTCCCCGTTTCGGACCTAGTCCAACAATGTAAAGGTGATGACTTATATCGACCACCAGGGAGGGACCAGAAGTGTGACCTCATGGACCTAGGTCCGGCTGCTTCTCATATGTGTAGAGGCTCATGTGCTGGCTTTCTCTGTGATATACTTTCCAGGGGAGACAACATTGTGGCCAACTTTCTCATTCCTCAGCACCTGAATCCCAGAAATTGGGAGCTCAGTCAAACCATTGTCCACTCGATAGTAAGACTTATGTAGTCTTCTAGTGGTTTACCTAATGGACTTAATTCTGTGTCAAGCCCAGATCCTCTAGATGTCACAGTAGAGGTGATAGTCATTCAATGCCATTTCCCTCTGGCATATGTTTTCCTTTCTTCCCCTGTTTCCCAGGGTGATGAGAAAATTCACGATGGAGTTGGCTCATGTCATTCCAGTTCTTGCTCAATCTGACCTGGTTTTCATATTTTCTGTGGAGAAGTTGGCTTTGATGGTTTGACTCTTGAAGCAAGCAACTTAAGAGCAATAATGGTTTTTCTTTCATGATCAATGCTACAGATTCTTCCATGGCATTTCACAGGGTATGGTCCCTGTTCTATAAGTGATGTGAAGACCAGGGGTCGCAGCTGTGATCTTTGGCTGTCAGTTGTCTTGGATTTTCTTCAGGATGTTCTTCAGAAAAGGCTTGGTCTCCGTTCTATTAAAATTCAGGTTTCAGCTCTTTCTGTCCTTTTTAGGGGTGTTATTGCCTTAGTACCTGATGTGCAAACTTTTGTCCAAGGGGTGTCTTATGACTACTCTGTCTCTCTGGATCCCATGCCTAATTGGGATTTGACCCTGGGATTGCTTTAAAAGGCTCCTTCTGAGCTTTTGTCTTCTCTTGGTTATGACCTCTTTCTAGTGCCCGTTTATTGCTTGTTTTTACAACAGATTTTTTTTGTCTTGTCTTAATTGTCCTGCTCTGCGTTCATTGTTGCTGTTTTTTATAAACAAAATAAGCATACATTCTACAGTTTTGCACTCTTAAGACTGCTTAGTCTACAAATCAGTGGAACAGCCTCTGCTATAAAACATAATTATTTTCAGCTTTAATGCTGTAAGGCAGGTTGACTTGTTTTATTTTTTTGCAAAATTAATAAAACTCAAAACTTTGACTTGTAAGACATATTTTGTTCATTGTGAATGGTGCTAAACTGTGTACACCTGAAATCATGTCATGAGTTGAATCCTAGTCTGGAGGAAGGTAAAGCAATGACTTTCTATAGTGTAGTAAACAAAAGGGAGAGTCTAATAATGGAGGTAGCAGTGAATGTTAAATTGGTAACAGGAAGAAATTAAATGAGCAGTAGAATTGTTGTTATAGCTCAAACTTATGTTTTTTTAACCCCTCAAGGACAAGTGGGATGTGTAATGCATAAAGAAGCACTGCATTGCACACCCCTCTGTTCCTCAGAGAGTTGAGCAACAGGTATACTTGAATCAATGACTACACCTCTTCATAGTAAGTGAAAGAACAGCACCACCTGGTGATCCCAGTAGAAAACTGCAGTTAAATAAATTAAATCAAGCTGTAATAAGAATGCAATTAAAAATCTTCCAGCAGTAGGAGTACCTTGTTTTATTCAGCTGGAAGAGGATTAGAACATAAATATGTTTTTCATAAAAGTGTTTACTGCTTCTTATCCATGCATAAAACAAAGAAAGTTGGTTTGAATCTGGATTAACAGCCTAAAGTATTGGCGTGATGCATAACGTCTCCCAAACCTGGTAGGTCCATTGAGTGATAAAACATATATATCATTATGAATTAATGGATGTGTACTAATCAAAATTTATGATTTTTTTAACACAAATTCTTAACAAATTCTTACTAAATTGGGACGAACCTCCTACAGTAAGTTGCCCCTTGTAATCTATTCATTGGCTAGATTATAATTTCCAGTAAATGGCACAGCATAAATATTTAATTGTGCTACCACAAATTGATGATGGAGCAAATGATAACTAGTATAGTGCTATTAGATGTTGGTCAGTCTGTAAAGGGATTGTAATGTCTAAACACCATTCTATATCAGACTCTTTAGATTATAAGAAACACTTTGCGCTGTTTAAAAACTTTTGTGTCGTTCTAAAGTTATGAAGTGGAGAAGGATCCCCTTCTGGCCTCCTCCCACTGAATAGCTTGGTGTCATGTGTGCCGATGGCTGCAGCAATGGGCAAACTTCAGTAAACAAGTATAAGGAAAAGTGTCCCCCCCCTTGACGAAGGAGGGCAGGATTTCCCTTTGCTTACTGAAGTTTGTCCCTCGCCTCACACATCCAGACTGCAGAGAGAGCTGCAGAAGGGACGGGCAGGGGGATCCTTCTCCACTTTAACTTTAGAACTACGCAAAAGTAAGTTTTTAAACAGTGCAAAGTGTTTCTTATAATCTAAAGAAAACTGATATATAATTGTGTTTTACACATTACATTCACTTTAAAAATATTTTGACTGACAAAATTGTACTTGATTTTAATTTAGTTGTACTTGGCTTTTAAAAAATGATGGGAAAAGGGAGAAGTAATCAACCATATCTCAGTATGCGAGAAGCCCTGTTCCATTCTAAAGTCTACACTGGAGTAGCATCACAAAGTAGGCCGATATTGGAGAGTGTTTGTAGTACTCACATACTCACACACATATCTGCTTATTGCTCAGTGCATTTTGCCGCTCAACATGGTGGCTTCTTCTGGGAATAAAGTGTTACTGATCACTGTTCTGTTCCATAGTGAAGTTTAAATATCCCACTACTGAGGCATTCTTGCATTCTCTTGTCATATGGCATTAGGCTTAGCCAGAAAGATTTCAGCCTTGCAGAGGTGTGTCTGAAAGATCCATCTGTATTAATGGAGTAGTTTCTACTTCCCTAATCACTTGTGGAGATATCCCATTAGAATTCAGCAGATTGGGATGTATCATTGTTCCACCTTTCTTAGTACATATTGGATCCTGGTTGGTAGCTACGCTAACATTTATAGCAAATCTAGTTACTCTGCTTAAAGGGATAGTAATGTTTCATAATAAAAGCAGCTCTAATTAATCATCATAGTATTTGGACTTTGGAGAGTGTTATTTCAATTCTGCCAGTTGTAGTTCAAGAGTAATTCAATGACAAAGTATTCCCCTCCCACCCCTTTTACTGATGAAACACTGTTTAGCCAGATCAGAAGGGAGGTGCCCAGGTAGACTGCGGAGAGGGACAATCTTCAATGAAGATAAGGGAAAAACCTGAAAAACTTGTCAAGGTGGGCAGTGCTTTCATTGTTCTCATAGGAAGAAGATTATCCCCTTCTGTTATCTGTCTGGTCTGTGGACTGGATTACACATCTGAGAAGAGATGGCTTACACTAGGTAAAAGGGGCGGGAGGGGAAACTTTGCTTGTGAATATCTCTCAAACCATAAAGGTTTGAGAGAGAAGACTTATTCTTCATGTTTTTTTAATGCCTACAAAATAAAATAAAGATAAAACTAAGTACTACTATACGTTTAACACAGCAGCATCGACACACATTAGATCCCCCTGTTACTAGCCTACATATTCACATGTGGTAGCTAATTTGGTTGAATTTTTTTTAAATCTCAGGTAGGCCACACGTTGGGAACACTTCAACTTCTAAAGCATGGCCATTCAAAGTGTTCTGATCACTTTATATTAGGAGAGACTATACATATACTACAAGGGTATGACTTGTTGATATCCGGCTTCAGCGATGTAGTACTTGCTGACAGTTTGATTGTTGCTTGATACCAACATCTCCCTAAAACAGAGGTACTACCGTAAGTAATGCTTGGTCTAGTACTTTAAAGGGATAGTAATACCTGAAAATAAGTTTATTTTATATTGTAGCCTTTAAAAAACCGTGAAAGATGATATAAGTCTTATCTCCCAAACCTTTATGGTTTGGGAGATATTCATATGTAAAATATAGTATAGTTCACTTTTCCTTGCTGTTTCAGCCAAGTCTGCCATCTAGTGGACAGATTTGGAATTCGGTCCACATAGCAACCGGCAGCTCTTTAGCAGTGCCGAGATCACCATCTTTGAAAATAACTACTTCATTGTGTACAAAGTGTGCCTGGCTTGAAAGCACACTTTGTAGACCATTCCAATTAAGAAATTCTTTTTAAAGATCATGATCTCAGCACTTCTGGAGAGGCACTGCTGGTCAGGCAACCGTATTCCAAATCTGAAGGGTGGAGTAATGACATCACTCCAGGGGAAACTTTACTTCTGAATATCTCCCAAATCATAAAGGTTTGGGAGATGAGACTTTTTTCATTTTTCATGGTTTTTTAAGGGCTACAATATAAAATAAACTTATTTTCAGGTATTACTATCCCTTTAAAGTCTTGGTCAGTTATATATTGTTTTCCATATAGGGGATATGCACAATAAGCGGGACAAGTCTATCAGTCAGTGAAAGGCTGTCATCAATTATTGTTGTAGACTTAGGCAAATACTATATAAAATTGAAAACTAAAATCCCAATTAATTGAACAAAGAGTTCATATTTAACTATTATAAAATTAAAATATCTGACTTTGACCTGCAACATCTACATTAGGACACATGCAGTACCATCTCACCTGTCTGTAATTTTATATTATGTGGTAAGTTAAAAGAATATGACTTGTGGAAGTAAAGAATATACAGGTATATACTCTAATTTTATTTTTCTTTGTGGAGATGTCCTGTGTAGTAAGATATTGAAACAGAGATCAGAATACATCTCCAACTAAACCCAGCAAATGGGAAATGCCAAATTCGACAAGCTTCTTAGACGTACAGTCAAAACAGGGAACAGAATTGGCACTATATAGTATGTCATGCATTTAACAAAGACATCATCTATTTTATATGACTGTCTAACAAGAAAGCATTACAGTATCCTACATGTAATGTATAACCTGTAGTAACAAAGTTGTGAGTAACAGGGTTCTTCCTTTAAATGATGATTAAATTTTACAAACTAACACATACAATGAGTAATGAGATACTATTGCAGTGAACAACAAAAACAGGCAGGGGTGCCGGAAATGTTCAATGTATATCGAGAAATATTATAATGATGATAAACGACTTACATATATATTTTCATACTGGCTGAAGGTAGAAATCGATAGCAGGGACTTCTTCCTACCCTGCTGGGGGGCACGTTTGTCACAATGGCTCCAGTCTTAGTAGTGAAAATGTGCAGAGTAGATATATTCAAACAAATTTATTGAAATGATAATTTAAAAACATTGAACATGCTCAAAGTGTTTATGAGCGAGTCTGCTTTTTCATCAGGAGCAAAAGTGGAATTTAGAAGTAGAGGATGTGAAGAGTTGAATGAAGTGTTTAAAAAAATAGTAGTGTTAACAAATAACAAGGGACAAATGTAGCCATTTTGACTTTACTTGTTCTGTTGCATTGGAGCTCTCTCCAGTATTCATAGGGGTTGAAAGTGCTATACAAATCAATGGCATTTTTTGTCTCCTGAGTTGCAGTTCATTTGCAGTTGATTTGATCCAGAATTGTTCCTCTCTTCTTTTGTACGTAAGACTCAGAGCTGTATAAATACATTTGGATTGTCTCTTAATATGGTCTTTCTTGCAGTTGAATTGGCAATGATCATGGATCGTTTATATGGAGGGGTCTGCTACGCCGGCATCGATACAGACCCAGAACTGAAATATCCTAAGGGTGCTGGCAGAGTGGCATTCTCCAATCAGCAAAGTTATATTGCTGCTATCAGTGCTCGCTTTGTACAGCTTCAGCACAATGACATAGACAAACGGGTAAGTAGCTAAAAAGCCAATTAATTCATCTGGTAGCTTTCAGGAATTCGTTTCTTCCATCACCTCATTGTTTGTATTGTTGTGATGATGTCAGAGTGGCCAGCTTTTGCTAACCTTTTCATATTCTTGGCAATCTTAGATATTGTTCTTATTGTCTTATTAACCCTGGATTTTCTTTTGTACTCCAGAGGCATATTCAAAAATATGGTAGTTTTATTGTAAAATATATGTAAGAAGTTACAGTAACAATGTAATTTAGTGTTTTGTTACATTATAGTGAGCAATTTTAACCATTTGAGTGCCAGAGTGGTACGGAATGCATTGCTTTGCAATTAATTCTGTACCACTCTAGCACTCAGAGGGTTAAGAGTAGTGAACTCTGCATTTTTTTTTTTTTTTTTTTTTTTTTATAAAACAATTTTTTTTTTTCTTCCTTGTAAATTAGATCTTTAATTGAAACATGATTACATCTCATACTTTCACAACTTTCTACTATGGTCACCAGGTGATGCTGTTCTTATCACTTACTGTTGTGTCAAGTGACCCTTGCTCTCATTATTGTAATATAATAAAAATATTCTGCTTTTTGGTTGCCTATTTTCACTGTTGCTAACTGTTTAAATATTAAATATGTTTGAGCTATAATAACTTGTGCATCAAAAATCCCAGCAGTGAGTCTTACCTGCAGGAAAAGTACTATGTGTATAAAATGTTTTTACTGCTCCTTTACCACCATAAGGGCAACAGTTTATATTTGCGAGGCATACATGTTGTCTGCAAAAGCTTGCAATCTTCAATTGAGTGCATACATTGGGCCATAATCTTGTCCCTTAAAATGTGGACATTTAGGTCCGTCCTATTCATTTTCTTACTATTGTGAACTATGAATGGTTCTCAGTAGTAAGACGAAATCCCAGGCTGGGATGTGCAAATGGGAGCAAGCTGTCCGTTCTCTGGATGACAGAGTTAATTTAAAAACAAATGTTAAGGGAGCAGATTTGGGGAAAAAAATAGGCTGTATATAAACTGTCATTTGTATTGTGGCACAAAAGAAGGCCATTTCTGTATGGCCTAGTTGGTTTAAAGAGTTAAGCCACACTGGGCTCTGGGCATAGTATAAAGCTGTGGTCCTCATTAATCCCATTCGATGGAAGAAATCTTCATTGCATTACTTCAGTTACCTCTAGAGTTCAAGTGATTGACACATACGTGAGTTTCGGCCCTTTTGGGCCTCGTAGGGTGCTGCTGGATTTCCTAGGCACTGAGAGCAAGAGGCCAACATCTGGATTACCCTTCAGTCTTAGGAAGACCCCTTAAGAGTACTTAAAATACAAAATGTGAGAAGCTTCTGAGGATGAACAAAGAGCACAATGGCCTGTTCTGCGATTAATTACCACTAGAAAGCATCATGTTTTAGTGCTCTAGTGCCATCACAGAGGAGAACTTTCTATGTACGTATTAGACTAATCACGCCCCAAAACGGCGGTCCAGTTCCAAAGTGACAGGCAAGTCCTCTCTGCATGAGGGATGCAGGGACCAGTGAGGTATTGAGAGCAATAGAAGGCAGTTCAATGACTGATGAAACTTCTGTCCTATATACCCCTCCCAAAAGACAGCTATTTTATTTTTGATTGTTTTCACAAGTATCAGCGCATTTATTTTTTGCCCTAACCTCTTCCCCTTTCAGTCATGTAGGACTGAGAGTCAGGGCACCAGATGATAGCAACAGGGAATTTGCATGCAAAACTGATGGGTGTTCCCTTTTAAAAGCACGGACGCATGATACCTTCACAATGTCACCATGATAAAAATGGCGACATGAGAATCTTGCACTACATGAATAGTGGGAATAGTCGGATCTTTGAGTGCCATGTCTCCTGGAGAAGGTCTTCCTTGCCCCTGTATCCCTCAGTCTGGACTAAAAGAAAATTATTTATCTGTTTGTTTTAGGCCCTTGTAACAGAAGGACAGCATTGTAAGCAGTGACAGAGTTCCTCATCTGTGTGCAGGAGATTCATGTGGGCTGTCTTTGACAACCCATGTCTTCTGCTAGTGCAGGGAGATAATGCCGTTGGCTCCGTGCACTTTGATTTATAAATTCTCATTGCAATCTGTCTGAAAACAATGAGGAAGTTCAAGGTGAAATGTCGATATTGAGTGGATGCTAGGGACCGCTATTCTACCCATCTTACTGCTTCTGTTTGAATCAATTTCAGACAGATTAAAGGGGAACCTACCACCCCACAAAATCTTTATCTTAATCCAGTCCCCATCTAGCGACTAGCTGCTTAGTAGAGCTAGTCGCCAGAATTATTACCTGGTTTAACTGATTTTACACTTGTTCCGAGGCTGACAGTAGCAGGAAGCACAGACATCTTGCCATAGTTACGTCTGTGTGCCTGCACGGTCAGTCCCTTTTGGAGCCGGCCGGCCTTGGTATCATTACATTTTTTAGGTAAATACCTTTTTTTTTTTTTCAGGTCAAAACTGAACAAGAATGTCAGTCAGGTTACCAGTGGAAAGAACACCTTGCATCCTCAAATCAAAGAAAGACATCCAGATTCCTCCTCAAAGGACAATGTAGGAGGTGTCTTTGGAGGTTGCAGAGGTGCCCCTTCAAGACAGACCAATCTGCCTTTCCCATTCTTTTGTTACTCAGGCTGATTCAAGACTAGTTTGTACTCAAAGAAGTCATCCACCAATTCAGGGCCTTCTAAGCCTGAAGGTGGCCACATCCTTCAATGGGGGAAATGCAATATTTCTTATCACAATGGAGAGATTCCATCTCAGAAGAATGGGTAATACAAGTCATGGTTCAACATTATTGAATGTTTTTATTCAGATTACCTCCTCCTCTTTCCTGTACAGCATTCCAAAAGATACATAAGTGTCAATTGCCCTTTTCAGGTAGATACAGTCTCTACTGCACTCTGGAACAGGCACTTATCACTCCTGAGAAACACAGATTCAAAGGCTTCTGTTCAAATGAGTTAAAGAATCTCCACAGTTATCTTCATGTTCCCAAATTAAACATGGAGTCTTTAAGATCTGTAATTTCTGCCCTAAAACAAGAGTTTTTCTTATCTTAGGAATTAAAACAGGCATTTCATATCCAGTCTTCTGACTTTACTAGCAATTACGGAGATTTTCCTCCCAGAAGCTTTACTTTGTGTGTGGCTCTTCCTTTTGGCCTAGCTACAGCTCCAAGTGTGTCTGTCTATGAAAACCTGACTCCTTTGGCAGCATTTCTCTTGTACCTAGATGTAAACCTAACCCCTTGCTTCAAAAACTTATTGATCAAAGATTAATCAGCTCAGCTGTCACAGGATCACCTTCAATTAGCAATGCAAGTTGTGCAGCAACACAGATAAAGTGTAAATGCGCACAAGTCTCCTTTATTAACCACTCAACAACTGGCGTTATTGGGACTGGTCTTTGACACATCTCTTCAGAAATGTTTTGCCATCTTTTGCAATAATTGCCTAAAAAACTAAATCCTCATCATATTGATGTAGTCCTACCTATCTGCCAAAAGTTGTATGCATTTGATAGAGATGATGCAGTTCTCTTTGCCCAGTTTCATCTGAGACCATGACAGCTGAATATGCTCCAACACTGAAACAACAATCCCATAATCTTCATCCCAAAGTGATCTTATCTAAAGTCATGCAGCAATTGCTCCATTGGTTTCTGACTAGTCCAGCTTTGTCCAGCAGATGTCCCTTCTCAACTCTGAACTGGAAGGTGGTAACACCATATGCCAGTCAGTTGCCTGGGAAGCAAGGTTCAGTCACCAGTCTGCTCAAGGTCTCTGGTTCCCAGTAGGCCTGTCTATCAACATTCTGTAACTTCAACCATATTCAGTCCTTTTAGAAAAATGGAAGGCCATCTTGAACAAACATCCAGTTTGGCGCTAATCTGACAATGCTATAGCAGTAGCCCATATCAAGGGGGTACTAGGAGCAAAACCACCTGGGTAGAAGTAACAAAAATCTTACAATGAGCATTATAAAACAAATCAAGCCCTGTCAGTGATTTAGAACCCAGGGATAGACAACTGGGAGGTAGTTTCTCAGTAGGCAAACTCTGGATCTGGGAAAGTGGGAATTAAATCAGGATGTCTAGGAAAGAAGTATTAGCAGCCATAAAGCATGTACTTTCAGTGGACTTGCCCGAGAACCCGACCCTGATTCTTTCTTCCATTGGCCTTGATGGTGTAGTCAAGGGTAGATCTGGTAGGGCCCTTCTCCGCCACTTACTTAGTGCAGCGCAGATATGCATTGCACTGCGATGGCGAGCTACGCAGGTTCCCACTACCGGTATGTGGATCTCTAAAGTGGGCGACATTATACTTAATGAGAAACTTACCTCCCTGATTTCAGTGTGAACTTTCTTTTTTGGAGGTCTGGTACCCTTGGTTTAATAGGATGGGTGATTTGGGTGTGCTGTTCTATCAAATTGGCTGCCTAGTGGGGATGGGGAGGTCTGATAGTGTTTGAATGGGTATAGAGACGCTCGCTTTGGCCCTTCCTCTTGTCTTGGTGCACAATGTAGCGACCAGGTGTATATTGTACAGACCTGGCATACTTAGTTTTGACTGCCATATTTTCTGGAGGAGACTAGTCGACCACAAGCTGAGACTATGCTTTGGGCCGTTCAGGTGGGACCCTGGAGCTTGTTCATTGCTGCCCTTAAGCTCTTAGACAGCACTACGCCATCTGATTTGTCAAGCGGTTTCCCTTTTCTCCCTTAGACAGGGTAAGCTGTTTTGCGTACTATCATGTCAATTTTGAATGTTTGTAGATTTTCACTGAGGAAAATGCAGCTACATCAGTATGTCCATATTGTTGACTGTGTATGGACATTTGCACATGTTTTGGAGTCTGTTCCTTCTTCCACATTGTTTGGTTTGTATTACATTTGTATTACTTCTCTTTCTCAATCTAACCTTTGGGGAAAGAAGCCATGTCTTTCTCCAAATCCGATTCCAGAGAAGTTCCAGAGATGAACTTGATGGTTTCCAGTCAGAATTCAAAGCTTCCAAAATTGGGTGCAAAAACAAACTCAAAAGTAGTGGCAACAGATGCTATGGTGATACCATGGCAATGCACCCTAGTGGACATGTTTTCTACAATTGCCATGATTCGCAGGCGTCTGTCTAAAATTACATACTATTAATAGCACCATTATGGCCAAGAAGGGTATGGTGCAGTCATCTTCAGGCCATGTCCACAAAAGATCCTTGGTGTCTGCCCTTGCTGCTGGATTTGTTTACTCAAGGTCGCATTAAGCATTCTGGTCTGTCCAATCTCACCTTGAAGGCTTGGAACCAAAGATCCAGTTTGTTGTAAGCTCACAAACCTGGTTCTGCTAAAATATACCACAGAATCTGGAAAATCTGTTTTGCATTTTGCGATTAAAAACAAAAGATTGATTCCCTAAAGTTTAATTATCTATATATTCTGGGCTGTTTACAAGCTAGCCTTCTGCTTACCATGATCCCTGAAGTTCAGACATTTATCACAGTCATTCACATTATACCTCCTCTTAGAGCACCTTCTTCTCTGAGATTTGAATCTAGTATTTGAAGTTCATCAGTCTGCATCCTTCAAACCGCTGTCTTCAGTGACAATTGAGCATCTCCCTTGTAGACCGATTTTCTCCTGGCTATTCAAGAATTTGTCATATGGACACATTAAAGGGATAGTAATGCTTGATTTAATATTGTACATATTAAAAAAATAAATGAAATGATGCAAGTCCTGTTGCTCAAACTTTGATAATTTTCGAGTACAGGCAGGCACACTTTGTAGAGCACTCTAAGAATTTATTTCTATACATTGTTATTTTGGCTCTGCAGATGAGCCTTCTGGTTCTGGGACCAGGATCTAAGTCCGTCAGCTAGAACGCTGACATGGGGTGAAAGGGGGGGGGGTTTAGAAGCTTATAACTCTAAAACTATCAAAGTTTGAGCAATGGAACTTGTATCATTTCATTTTTTAAAATGTACAATATTAAACATTCTTAAAAGCAAGTATTACTATCCCTTTAAATTGCTGTTCATTGCTCTACAAGTCCTATAGGTCCTTCATTTATTTCATTGCCTTCATTTCACAGTTTGAAGTGCAACCAAGGATTTTTTCCGTATTGTATAAGTGAATTATATATAAAATACTTTTTTGTCTTTGCTTTTACTGTGGAACTCAAAGGTAAAATAAAAATTCAAAATAAACTTAAGGTTTAGCAGTATACATGTGCATTTCATTGAACAGTGTACTGCCCACGTCATTGCTCAGTAATGTGTTGGAAATGACTTCTGAAAATCCATCAGCTATTGCAATCATCTCATGGAAGGTCATATACTCAGGGCTCAATTTACATCTCAGACTTCCCTTGTCAAGAACCTCCCTACTATTATCCTATAAACACAAACTGTAACACTTATCCCTTTCAGTGCCAGGTAGATGTAGAGAGAATTGTGATTGATATATGGAATAGCAATTCAGTGGAAATTAAAGGGGTTGAATTGTAAGTGAACTTAAATAATCCTATATCTATTACAAGAGTTATTAAGAATTAAATAAGCCTGAGCTTTTTAACGGTAAAGGTAAATGGTCAGACCAGATATGATGGCAAATAGGAACCAATTTGTATATTTTAGATTTATTTTTACAAAGATCTGAAAAGTAACAAACACAAGGTCCCCTGATTTGACTAATTTCTTATTGTTTGATAACAGGTTATGCTTACTTGCAGATCTAGAGTCAAAATTCTATGTAGTCCTCCCTGCAAAATTATGCAAATAACTGATTGTTACACAGACATTACTGTGCATAGAGGAGCTTATGAGGTGTTGCAAATACTTTACTGCTTTGACCAAATGTTTCATGTGACTAAAAGAAAAATCACTGTTTTCCACATGAACTCCCCTATAAAAGTTTTTATGATATTTCATGCATTTTTATGTTATTTTCTGCTCTTGCAGGTAGAAGTGAAGCCATATGTGCTGGATGATCAGATGTGTGATGAATGCCAGGGTACACGCTGTGGTGGGAAGTTCGCACCATTCTTCTGTGCCAATGTTACCTGTCTGCAGTATTATTGCGAGTACTGCTGGGCAAGCATTCATTCCCGTGCTGGCAGGGAGTTTCACAAACCACTGGTGAAAGAGGGAGGAGATAGACCACGCCACGTCCCCTTCCGCTGGAGCTGAACACCTTGCCTGACCTTGGCACGCATACAGGAGTGGGTGGAGCGATAGGGTAGAAGACAAAGTGTTATGAAAATCTGTCCTCCCTCAGATCTGCAGAAGGAATGGATCTTTTTAGTTTTTTTTATATTATTTACAGTCACCTTACTGAACTCGGTGTTCAGTATAATGCAAACTTGCAGTGTGTAACTGTTCTGATTTTTGCACTTTGATTTATATAAATGTCTGCTTGGTACCTTAATATGTTTTATAGGACTCTTATCAGTAGAGACATCTCATTAGGCTGGTGCAATCCCTCTTCCTGCCAGGTTGTTGTGGGTGTGGGGAAGAATTTATTTCTATTCTAAACTGGAGCATGCACTTAATTTTCAGAAATGTATAACTTACACTACCACCCGTATCCCTACTAAAGGTATCCTAAGTCAGTGGAAGATGTAGCAAAAATTGTATAAAAAGCTTCAAGTAAATATTGCAGACAGTAAAATGAAGTTTTATACAGAGTCCCTTTACTGCTAAATGAACCTATATCTCCCGTAATCTTGGAGATATAAAATCATGCCTTCATTTCATATCTTATAAGGTGATCAGAAATTTTTAATTTTTTCCTTTGTTAGCTGATTTTTTTTTTTTGTTTGATTTTTTTATTTTTTCCCAAGGGTGGTATGTGAGAAAATAGACCCTTTTAGTGTTATGTAAATGTATGCTGCAATAGCTTTTGCTGCTATTTAATATGGTATTAATAATACCAGAGTACTCTATTCAGGCTAGGGTATGTGATTAAATTAAAAAAAAAAACACAATATAAATTATACTGAATAGCTGCTGAAAATTGATATAGAGAACTTCCAAGGAAAGTCTGTATTTATGACTGCATGTTTAATTAATCAAGTTGCTGCATGCAATAAGTGTTCTATATATCAAGTCATATAAAGCCTGACCATAGTGCACAAATAAATGAGTATAGAGGCAAGCAAAATGCTTATTATCTAACAAAATCATGACTGGAGGAAGGCACATCTCGCATATCTAATCGATATAAATAAATAAGATCTGCCTTTTACAGACTTTTTTTTGTATTTACAACCAATAACTAAAACCTAGTTGTAGAATATTATTAAAACAAAAATGGATGGTAGATGAAAATACTTTGCGGTGCTCTGTTATATTGTGCAATTTATTTTATGTAGTAAAGTGATTGTCAAGTACTGTGATCAGATGTAACTTAAGGCCTCTGAATATATCTGACAGCTTATAGCTGATAGTTAAACAGAAACAAGCTCTTTCTTGGTTACAAACCCTCTTGTAGTGTGTTTTGTTCAGTTGTTCGGTTTTTTTATAATTTCTTTCCCTGTTTAGGCGCATATGTTATCCTAGTTTCTCATATACTAACTTGATGGAAATATTATCTGATGGACCTACATGCAATGCACAAGACTGCTAAAATAATGTCTGCTTTAAAACCTATACTAAATTATTTTTCTGATGTGAAAGAGCTCTTATTCTGGATATATCCTGCAAATCTTGAATATTTAGTCCTGCTAAGATTGGTCATTTTTTATCACATGCTATAGTTTCTGTAGATAGTAACTGTCAGTAAAAGGCAGCGAGGAACACAATCTTTTATTTTGTTTGCGAACATCTTCATATTTCTGTATAAAACGTAACAGAGGAGCCTCCTGCATTTAAATGTTTGAAAACAAAACCAAACTATTCTTTTTGGTCTTCTGTTTTGCATTGGTTATATTTTTCATGTTAAATTTATATACAAGTGAGATGACTTGGTAAAAGGTTCTTTTTGAGATTATATATATATATATATATATATATATATATATATATATATATATACATTTTTTTTTTTATTTTTTTTTGTCTCCCTGTTAAGAGATTTAGTCTAACTAAAATGTACGTTTGGGGCTACATGGCAGTGCACCCTAGAATGGCAGGCATGTGTATCCTTTTCAATGCTAGTTCTAGCTCTTCCTGTAACTTTTTAAAAGGCCCAATGTATGTCTTTTTTTTTTTTTTTTTCCATCTGTCAAAATGTGTTATGCACTACTTTATACCTGGGCAGTTTTTCACAGTTGGCTTCTAATTATTATTATTTTTTATTATTATTTTTAAGAAAAAGAAAAATTTTCTGAGATCTTTGCATTACCTCAATTTTGAATATAGGAAAGAAAATATTTTCTAGTTTATAAAAACAAATATATATATTTAATTTGCAAGAAAATAATTTGATTGCTAATTTTTTATTTTTCAGTTTTTTTTTTGTGTTTGCTTGGATTATGAAGAAGTTTGAGCTTTGTAACTTTAATGATAGAACATAGCTAAGAAAGAAATCTACCTAATTATGTGAAAGATCTAAAAAAAAAAAAAAAAAAAAATATACAAGAAATCTCCCTTCTCACTTGCCACAATGGAATAGGTTGGGGATGTATGTATATATGTGCGTGTATGTAATGTATTTATATATATATATATATATATATATATATATATATATATATATATAATTTAATATAAACTATGACTAGAAAGTGGGGAAAATATGTAGTTTTCCTTGATTTACGTTTATAATTGTTGATTATGTATGCCTGACCAGAATAGTGAAACCGTTCTTCTGTTTGTATTTTACTTTTTTTTTTTTTTTTTTTTTTTTTTTTTTTAAATAAAGAAAATATTACTTTTTTAGTTTCTTAAATTATACAAAGTTTATTTTGTTACCCCTCTGCTTTGTAAAGTCTTGCTCCCCAAAAGCTGTCAATGTCATATTAATCCATTTTCTATAAGAGGGGTAAGCAACAGATAGGTTGCAGGACCCTCTCACTGTAGATGAGAAACAAATTAATTATTTTTAAAATAACGTGTTTTGCATCTTGACTAAAAACAAAAAAGCTGTTGGATGTATCCATTCAGTTGGTTGCCTTTTCATGGTGTTAGACTTGAATTAGTCAAAAGTTTCCAGGCAGACTTAATTTTGATTATTTGTTGTTATGTGCAATACTGTTTGTACTGTTTATATATATAAATATATAATATATAAAAAAAATAAATCTTTATTGCAAATTTATTTTCATTGCAAACATTGTGAGTTCCGTAAAATCATTTTTCTACTGTCAAATATGTACCTTTTTCTTCATGCTGGTATTTTTTCAATAGTAATGTAGCCTTTGTATGAAGACAAATTTTCATTGTTATTTTTAGAACGATTTTTTGCTAAGAAAAAAAATTAAAATGTATTTACATTTTTTTTTTTTTTTTTTTTTTTTTTAATTTTGTATTTTCTTTAGAGTGCTTTCTCAACCATAAATACTGTTTGTTCTTCAGAGGTACTTTCAGATCTGGTCAATGTCATTAATATTATTTTGTATTTTTACTTGGAATAAATTAATTTTATGATGCTAATTCTTTAAAAAGTTTATTTTTTTCATTTATTTTTTTGAAGCTAAAACTTTGTAATATTGTTACTAAAGTGTCTACTTTTTGAAAAGCAAAGCTTTATGTATTAACTTGCTGATGTGGTTTACAATGGTGTGACAGTGATAAAAATGGTTGGTTGTGTAGAAGTGATTGAAACAATGTAATAAACAATTGGGCAATAAAAAAATTAATGAAGCAGAAAAACCATGTTATACTGAGCAGCATTTTCATTTATCATTGGAGATTTGAGTGACTACTTTGATGCAATAAAGTTGAGTTCTTTGGAAGTGTGAAAATTTGCTACTAACCTGGATTTATGAGTTCTTTCTGTATGTTTCCAAACTGCTAAAACAGTCATAACTGTATAAAAAGCTGTTG
Organism: Rhinophrynus dorsalis; assembly: GCA_037306005.1. Classification (NCBI taxonomy): domain Eukaryota; kingdom Metazoa; phylum Chordata; class Amphibia; order Anura; family Rhinophrynidae; genus Rhinophrynus; species Rhinophrynus dorsalis. The sequence continues at coordinate 97,574,161 of CM074724.1, read as the reverse complement.
ACTATAATACATATTCAGATATTGTCAATTTGCTGGATATAACGCGTGTAGAACATTGGTTTCCAACTCAAGTCTGCAAAAATCCTCAATAGATAATATTATAGGGATAATGCTCATTGAGCAAAGACTGATCATTCATGATTACCTCTGACATCCAGGAAGCTTGAAAATCTGAGGCTTTTGATGATTGACATTGGAAACCAGGAAGTGACCCTTAACTGGGGAACTTTATTACACCATGGGACTGATTTCAGCAATCTTCATTGTTGGTAAACACATTCAGATCCAGACCCAACATTTTTGTCAATAACAATTGACTGTAACTCAGGTGGCTAACCTGCAGTGGAGCGTGAGGTAAGGTACATGGAGGTAGAATGGGCATCACAAGTTATTACCCATTTGTGTACTGTATATGGAAATGAAGCAGACTGCTCAAATAAAAAAAAATATATGTTGAATTTCTCCCTTTTCTCATGTACACTTTTTCTTAAAACACATTTATAAACTATGTTTTTAAGGAATGGCCTAAGCAAGTATATTAAATATGCAATTAGAGCATACCTAGTGATCGCACTGTGTTCTAGACTAGTAACAACTGCTAAAAATAAAACTCAAGTTCCTCTTATATCTAGAATTATGAGATATTTAGATGCAAAATCTGAGTGAACATCCGTTATGTCTTAAAATGCCCTCGTTTTCTTCGACCTAATTCTTCTGTAACCCAAGACCAGGGTCTGCCAGTCTGTGGGTTTCTAATTTATAGTCCAACATCATCTGGATACTCCCAGAATGACTTTGTCTGCGTTGTATCTTTACTGTTAAACCTGTGTTCTACAGTGTTAACACAATTCAAGTGGTTTATAGACAATAGTTGGATTTGTTTACTGTATACTCCAAGTGGACAGTGTGTTGTATTCACTGCCACCATATTCGGCAAGTAAAATATTTAAATACTTTAATATGGTTCTGATTCTGGAGTGAGTTACTTTTCTAACATATGTTCTTTTGGGATATAGAGTAAACATGTATTTGTATATTCGCTGTAGAAAATATGAATGTGACTTTTCATATGTTCACAGCTCAAAATGTATTTCCCCCTACTAACAATTAGTTTTAAATGTACTGTATCTTTCTACATGTTCACCTGAATTTTGGTTTTGCTAGCTATTCTTAACAAGGCTTTCTTAGATTTTTGCTTGGACTAATTATTGTATAAAATTTCAGTACTGTGACTTAAAATTTAACTCGATGCTGCTATTGCTTACAACTGCTTAAACTTTGTAGTCTGGACATTTTTCTGTAATAAACATATTAAATTTAGTTGGATGAATCATTGATAACTTGTCATCCTTTGCCTTTACCAAAGAAGCAATTTGTGGTGTGCATGTTGCATGGTTATAGAGCAAAGCAGAACAGCAGGAACGTATAAAGTAGAACTATAGCTAAAGTAGTCTCTCAAGGTGTTCATTGCCAACCAGTTGGTATGTGTCTTTCATACTGCATTAAGATATATACTCCCAATCTGACACTATTCTGTAGCTCTGCACACTTATGGGTATTGGTTAAGGCTTTTACTTGTCAGATTCCACACTCTGACTTTAGAGCACTTGTGTGTGTGTGTGGTGGTGTGAACAAAAGCATTCCGTAAATAGAAACACACACACACACACACACAATTTTTTTTGGTACGTTCATGAAATCACAAATGGTTTATTGAAGTAAAACAATACAAAGCAGCAGAGCCTCTTTAAGTGAATTTAATATATATATATATATATATATATATATATATATTACAGTAATGTGCAAATGTTTTGAACAGAAGAAAAATCTAAATCAAATCAATATGTGAACACCCTTTGCCTTCAAAACAGCATCAATTCTTCTATGTACACTTGCACACAGTTTTTTTAAGGAACTCTGCAGGTAGGTTGTTCCAAACCTCTTGGAGAACTATCAACACTTCTGTGGATTTTGGCAGCCTCAGTTGCTTCTCTCTCTGAGTAATCCATGACAGTCTCGATGATGATAAGATCAGCTCTGTGGATCCATTCCATCACTTCCAGGACTCCTTGTTCTTCTTTACGCAGAAGATGGTTCTTAATGGTTTTGGCTGTATATTTGGGTTCGTTTTCATGTTGCAGAGTAAATTTAGGGCCAATCAGATGCCTCCCTGATGGTATTTCATGATGGATAAGTATGTGCCTATACTTCTCAGCGTTGAGGACACCATCAATTCTAACCAATTCCGCAACTGCATTTACAGAAATATAGCCTCAAACCTGCAAGGAACCTCCACCATGCTTCACTGTTGCCTGCAGACACTCATTCTTGTTCTCCAGCCCTTTGGTGAACAAACTGCCTTCTGCTACAGCCAAATATTTAAAATTTTGACTCCTCAGTCCAGAGCAGCTGTTGACATTTTTCTGCACTCCAGTTCCTGTTTATCATGCATAGTTGAGTTACTTGGCCTTGTTTGCACGTCAGAGGTATGACTTTTTGGCCGCAAGTCTTCCATGAAGACCAATTCTGACCAGACTTCTCAGGACAGTAGATGGTTGTACCAGGGTCTTACGGTTTTCTGAGCTGATGGCACTGCTGGACACCATCTGATTGCAAAGGGAAGTAAGCATGATGTTTTCATTTGCTGCACTGAGTTTCCTTGGACGACCAATGCATCTATGGTCCTCAACTTTGCCTGTTTCTTTGTGCTTCTTCAAAAGAGCTTAGACAGCACATCTAAAAACCCCTGTCTGCCTTGAAATATCTTATGAGGGAGAGAGCTTGCTGATGCAGTATAACTACCTTGTGTCTTGTTGCTGTGCTCAGTCTTGCCATGGTATATGACTTTTGACCTTGTTGGGTGAGTTTGGCTGTTCCTCCCCCAGCTTTCTTCCTCCTACACAGCTGTTTGTTTCAGTTAATGATCGTGTTCCAATCTAAATATTAAATTGTTTAACCTGTTTGGTAAAATTGTTTAATCATACACCTGACTATATGCCTACAAAATCCCTGACTTTGTGCAAGGATACCTAGAAGAATTGATGCTGTTTTGAAGGCAAATTGATTTGATTTAGATTTTTCTTCTGCTCACTCACTATGCATTTTAATTAAGGAATATAAACTATTAACGGGTCTTTTTTAAAGCTGTCTTTAGCATTTTTTCACACCTGCCTAAAACTTTTGCACATTACTGTATATTCATAATATAAATTTGATTGTAGAGACTGACAAAAGACATGTTAAGGTAAATCACTTTTTTATTTATACAAAAACATATTGATGGTTACTTTTGATCAGTATGCAAGATGTGAACCTGCTCTCTTGCACCAACGCACTCGAAGCATCAGCGCCTACTAACTTCTACCATATAAAAACATGTAGTACCTAAGATGGTATACCTGGGTCCACTAATATTGATTAAAATAGCTTGCACTATATCCACACAATTATAGTTTCATAAAGGAAACATAAGAGTAAATTGTGGGCTCAGAGCTCCACTGAATACTTACACATCCACATATATTATAGAACAATTTAAGAATGTCCTGTGGAAGGGAGCCTAGCAGGTAACAAAAATGTCTGTTTAACCTTGGTGCTCCTCACAGGCTACTCGTTAAACTTCTATTCCCCACTATCAATGGCTTTTTGGTTTTTTTTGGGGCCACACTCACTACTACTCTATGCTGAGCAGAGCAGGGAGAGTAACCACCCTCCCTCCCACCATCCAAAGTCCTGCCAGAGCCTCACCCTCACTCTGAAAACAGAGCCGGGACTGTCACCCAATGCCATGCTTTCCATACAATACTTAGAATGGGCCCTAGAGGACACGTGTAGTCTGACTTGAAGGCAACAGTTAAATCGGAACTGTCGGATATCATTCTAGGAAAAAGACTAGGAAGCTTCTGTGACACAATATGGAACAAAAGGTCTTGCAGCAAAACATTTTAATTTAGGTGCTTCTCTCCGTCTGGATGATCTAGGTAACAGACGTAGGCGCTGCAGTCTTCACATTCAAAACTTTCCAGAATAAGTGGCCACAGGGATCTAGTCCCTGTCTTCAGGCATTGTTTGCGAATATCTTACAGCAGATATCATCTCCAAACATGGATGCAGAAAAAAACAATCTAAAAGTGTTGTCTTTATTTCTGGGATACTTCCTCCGCTCTTGATTTCATACTTACAAGAATAAAAACATTAAAACAGCACAGCAATCAATTTTCAGGAATCCAAATGACCACTACTTGCAGCGAGACTTTGGACGGAATAACCCCTTCGTTACCACATGTATTGGATCAAACCGCACTATCGAGCTTCAAGAATGGTACCGCTCTCCTGTGATATGGTCACCACCAGGCTCCGTTCGCTCAATGGATTACGTGCTGGGTGTCCTCTTCCCCGCCGTCTCCATCTGCAAATTATGGTCAAATTTTCTCTCTCTGTGTAAACAATGTTTCTGGGCGTAATAGTTACAATAGATACAACAGCCGCGTATCGCCTGTCCTCTGCTGGCTTCATCAGGGTTTTCAATTACAGCCCCCTAGTGTGGGCTTCCTTAAATACCTCTTCGTTATTTTCAACTACATATCCTGTACTGAAAAAAAAATCAACATCAATAATTTAACCCTCTACGAACCCTACCTAGCATGATGCAACTGCAATCTCAAAAACAGAATACTTTCCTAAATAATCATTCATTTAATCTCCATTCCATTTTCTTCTCACTCCAACTCTCCAAATGCTTTCTACATTAGATGTTCTGGGACACTAATTCGTATTTCCTTTCTACAGTTAGGGAAAAATTATTTAATCCCCTGTTGATTTTGTACGTTTACACACCGACAAAGAAATGATCAGTCTATAATTTTAATGGTAGGTTTATTTGAACAGTGAGTGGCAGAATAACAACAAAAAACCCCAGAAAAAAACATTTCAAAAAAGTTATACATTGATTTGCATTTTACTGAGTGAAATAAGTATTTGACCCCTTTGCAAAACATGACTTGGTACTTGGTGGTAGAACCCTTGTTGGCAATTACAGAGGTCAGACGCTTCTTGTAGACTGACCACTGTCTTCCTTGTTCCTTTGTTTGATCCACTGGCCTCTCTCTAAAAAAATCCTTCAACATGTCAGACGACTTGTCCTTATCCTTCCCTTTTTCTTTTCCTCTCTCTTTTGATCTCGCACCCAGATTAAGACCTCCATCCGCTATTCTCACCTCTTGATTCTTGTAAATCTTCCTTCACCCTACCTTGTTCTTTAAGTGGTAAATCTTCTCTAATCTCTTTTTATCAATCTCTTTCTCTCATTTCCTATATATGCTATTAAACGGATAATACACCGCATTCTTAAAGTACCCTGTCTTCGGGTCCCTCTCAAACTTCAGTCTTTCTTTAGGAGTTTTTCTTTGGTGTATCCCTTCCTTGACCCCCTCATATCTATCCAAACGTTTTTCCTTCCTTCTTGCTGCAGCTGAATAATATTTATATTTTGGGTTTTTATTTAAAGACCTATTAAAGTCTTGATCCCTGGCAGACTTTCTTTTTGTATTAATTATATTTATTTCCAGATTCCCAATTTTCCTTGAAATATTATCACTCAATTTCTTTACATCCTCTGTTTTCTCTATCTGTTCTAACAGTTAGTTTCGTTGAACATTCCACCAAAATCACATCCCAATCTCTAGCAAATTCAACATCCTTGATCTCAAAAGTGGGAGTTTTAAAGATCTTCAGACCACGGGGTACCACTTCATCTTCATTTCCATTTAACACTTTAATATCACATCTCCATCAGATTACCAATCGGACTGATTCATGGGACAAAGTCTTAAGGTTTTTGGTGTTTAAGGACTGAGAAAGGTCTAGGCCAATACATATATTTATTATATTGCATTATATTTTATTATTTTCCTTTGTTCTATTCCATTTTGTCTTTCAGTTGGTGCTATTTAGGGGGTATAGGGTATACCCTTATTTCGTTAGCAGAAATCTGTCTACCCTGTCCCAATTGACAGAGCTCATTGTGGTCTGAGTCTATGCGTTCTCTGTAGTAGTTAACCCTGGGATATGATATGCTGTATGCACTGCTTTACTGACAAGGAGTGAGCAGCATTGCAAACCCTCTCATGTCAATGAGAGAGCCTCCCTCATTGATGTGAGAAGGTTTCCTGATTCTGCCCACTCTTAGTGCTCTGGTTAGAATGGAAGCTTGCTTACATCTCCTCTATTGATCTCTCAACCTAATCGGCTGGGAGAATAGTAGCTGGAAGGCATTAGGAGAGGTCCTGATGCCCCACCATGAAGTCTGACATTTTTGTTTTGTAAGCTGTTGGTTGTGGAAACGTTGGTTAACTCCTTATTTTATTAAATGTTATTGTACTTGCCAGATTATGTTTGGGTGTAGTGGGGGGGCTGGATGGGTAGGAGCACCCATGACTCCCACATTGTAGCATTATACAATTTTTGGTTAATACCTCCTATATTCTCTAGTAATACTTTAATACCACCTGGCATCATGGGCTCATTTGATGTCTTTGTGGTTTTCCTCCCCTATGCTTTTCCCAGAACTCTACCACTACTGTGGATTTAGCATTCTGTCCCATTCCAGGGTGGATTACTCAAATTTACCATATTACTGTTTGGTTTTTCATGCTAATATGGTTTGCAAGACCTTTCTTCCTGAACTATTAAATCTGAAAGCCAACATGGTATGAATGTGCAGCCACAGCATTTAAGAAAACATAGGTTCAGAATATAATACATGCCAGCACCAATGTTAATTTTGAGGACATATATACATATACAGCAAAATGGAACCATAAGCACTGATGAAGTACTTTTTAAAGCCAGTAGTTAAAAGTGCCCAATTAAAGGAAGCCCTAGGTGTAAACTCACAGATCAATAAAGAACTATTAAATCGTAAAGCTAACCTAGTAAAAATGTACAGCTACAGCATTTATGAAGACCTAGATTCAGAATACAGTATATAACAGCACTAATGGTGATTATGCATTATGAGAGCATGAATGTAGCTGAACAGTACCAGAAAGAGCGAAAAGAAGCAAGAAAAAGGGAGAGTAGAAAATTGCAGAGGTAACATCTGATACAATGTTAATAGAGATAAGAGAAAGGGTGCAGCACAAGGCTGGAAAGGAGAAATACACCCAATACCCTGACTGTTTCATACGTAATGACCTCAAAGAGGTCCTGGGGGTTAGTATGAAATATCTTTAGTTTAGGATTATAGCATTAAGCCTCTGAACATGAACATCTTATAAGTAACAAAGCTACTTTTCAATATAATGGGAAGGTGGATAGTAATATAACAAACATTACTGCATGTGTAGCGGTGAAAAACAAAATAGGTAGAACCATGCTCTAATAAGTTGAAGTACCTCAGTTAAACAATGACATGAAGCAGAAAATACCACGTTTGTGATCCCCCTAAACCCATTACTGAAGCCGTGCATAACAAAAACATGAACAACCCCAAACAGTATACTGTATTCAGTCCATCAGCCAAAACCACGGACGACCCACTGGACCCTAGAGGGTCCCCCCCGCCGGTCTTCTATCAGCTGTAAAGCGCATGAGGGAGTTCCAACCCCACTCGAGGGTGTAGAAGCCGCTGAACACGGCACAAATAAACCTGTCCGGGGTTAATGATATTGATCTAAAAGGGTGTTAAAGGGATGAAAACAGAACAAGTATTAATATCCAAACTCACTGCCACTGAAGACTGAGTACAACAGCTACTCCTGCAGACACTGAAGAGGGGATAAAGGAAGGTCTCAAGGTGACATATCCATGGAGCAGGACATGGATCCCAGGGTCCCAAAAGACACCATAACAATCTGACCACACGAACCTGAAGGAAGAAAGTGGGAGAACAGGGCTCATCTGCAGCAAAAGAACCACAAACAGCAGCCGAAGATTATGTGCCAAAAACGCCAGGTAAGGATATAAAGCAGAGTTCAGGAGAAGCAGCCAGGCTTCTCAGGCACAGATGTAGGTAAGGTATGCAAAAGAGCACACTGGTCTTGGCGAACCAAATCCGGTAAAAGATTCCCAAGGCAAACCAGGGCTTCCTCCTGTTGGCTAATTTCCAGATGCGTGGTACAGTGATTCAGGTCTTTAGGCACACTGTGAGGGGTGACATTAATGTGCCATTTAATTCTCTCCTTGACTGATGCACAGGGAAATTGAACTTGAAATATTTCCTCTTGCAGAAAATTCACAAGGCTGCCTGTGACCTTTACTTGATTGGTCTTGGAGATCTTCTAACACTCAAACTAGAGCCTATTGCTCTAACTAGCATGTATACAGTTCCTAATCTAGAACTGATTTTCTCTAGTGTCATTGAGAGATGCAGGGACCATGGGGTATAGGAGCGTTGCTTACAGGAGCAGGGCCCTCTGAACAAAACCCCTCCTACAGCCTGATCCCTATATCCCTCCTCCAACTGTCAGGTTTTTCCACAGTATCCCTTAGGAGATACAGGGAGATTCTTCACTGAAGGGAATATTACATTTTCGTTATATACACGAATTTCCGAAACCTCTCAGGACCTATAGTGGGGAGAGTCCTTGCGTTATTGACCTTATACTATATGGTAGTTTCCATTGGAACATCATTAACCCTTTGAGTACCAGGGAGGTACAATATACAATGCATTGCATACCCCTCTGGCACTAAACAGGTTAAACTGAAGGAATATTTTCGAAAAAAAAAAACTCCAAAAGGACTGATATTAATCCACTTGACATACATGTTGTGACTTAACAACTTAATATACAAAGCTACCGACTAAGCATTTGCATTGTGACGCTGGCAGTCACAATTTGTAAGCAATTGTATATCAGCACCACGACATTGGTTCATTGACCAGAATGTACTGATATGTACATGCCTGGACATCACATACTTCTCATAAGAGACACAGACTGGCTTGCTTCTCTTGATGGCTGTCTAATTACTTAGGTATACTAATTATTATAATATTAATTGTTATAATTATTGTAATAGCAGAACAAAAAGGGGAAGAGAAGAGAGGCAAAAGCAACAAAAATGCTACAGTATATTGCACTATTTGTGCCACTATAACACACAGTAACAATACTTCCAAATGTTCAAAGTGTGCTTGAATACCTGACTAACCAGCCCACTCCTCTAAAGAACCCCCCCAAATTTGGAGCCCGAATGGGCCAAAGCTTTACCAGACTTGATTGCTAATACTCTTGAAAGCGTTTTGGGCAAGTTGTTATTTATCAGACCAACCTAAGCTGGCTACAAAAAGACCTCCACCTATTTTGACAGATGATATTTTTTTCATCCTACCAAAATGTTTCTGATGATGATGATGATGATGATGATGATGATGATGATGATGATGATGATGATGATGATGAAGTCTTTAGTGATATTTCTGACCCAAACCTATCCATGACAGAAGGTTCAACTAAAGAGGATAAGGAAACAATCCATAGAATCCCTGATAAAAGCTATTTTAGAGGTTCTACAAGTTGCTGATGATAAAAGTGCTTTGCCTCAATCTCTATTCAAATGAAAAAAAGAAATAATCTGTTGCATTCCCAGTTTACAGTGAATTGAATAAAAAATAGTATATACACACGGTGCACCCCTGACAAAGCATTAGCTGTTCCAAAAAAGTTCTCTAAACTCTACCCTTTCCCTGAAGAGAAAGTGGAACTATGGTCAACTACACCTACAGATACAACAGTCTCTAGATAGTCAAGATATACTATCATTCTAGTAAAAAGTGCACAGGGGATAAGAAAATAAATAGATTATCTCAACACACTAATATTCTCAGGACAGGGAGCTATTATCAGAGCAGCATTTGCCTCAAGCAGATTTTACAAGCTATCCAAGATAACATTCTGAAGATGATATGCTTGTCTTACTGGGACTTCTCCAGGCTACCACCATCTACAGTAGTGAAGCATCCTTGGAGTTAGCCAAAATGACAACTTAATGCACAGCTACCACAGTAGTGGCTAGACGTACATTGTGCTTTTACCCCAAAACAAATCCCTTAGGTTTGGTCTAAAAATGAGAGGTTTATCTTGCCCTAATAGTGATTTTAAAAGCAATCCACGCAATACCTCATTTACCACAGCAGGGGATTCCTTTCACTATGGAAACCAAAACAAACCCAGCTGGGGCCAGAAGAGAAACCATATCCAAATCTTCTGCTCCAAAAGACTCTGACACTATATACCAGGGTGGAGAAAAGCGATTGCAGATGAATGGGTACTTAAAATAATAGCAGAAAGGTACAGAATGTCATTCAGCACTCTCCAGGGTACCCAAGGAGAAAACCCTTCAGCAGGCATTTTACTTAGCAGTTCAAACATTTTTAACAAATGTAGTGGTATCCCCAGTCGCAACAGAACAGATATTCAAAGGCTTTTATTGCAATATTTTCATTGGACCCAAAAAAGACTGACTGTTCGATCTTATTTTTAAAAGTTCTAAGCTGGTTCTTCAAAGTACCCAAAATCAAGATGAAATCAACCAGATCAGTGATAGCAGCCATGGAATCAACAAAATACATGGCTTCTCTAGACCTCAAAGATGCTTATTTATACATTCCAGTTTGTCCATATCATTACAAATTCCTTTGATTTGCATTTCAAAAGCACCACTACCAATTTGCGGTGCTACCTTTTGGGCTAGCTGTTCTCCGAAGTGATGGTCACACTTGCAGCATTCCTGCGGTCATTCGGAGTCAACCTGACCCCATAGCTAAATGACCTATTAAAGGGATAATAATCTTTCACAAAAACAGCTCCAATTAATCTTCATAGTATTTGAGCCACAGAGAGTGTTATTTCAATACCGTCAGCATTGTAGTTCAAGAGTAATTGAATTATAAAGTTCTCCCTTCGTCGTAAACCACCTCCCCTCAGATGTGGAATCTGGACCACAGACCAGACAGCTCACAGCAAGGGACAATCGTCTTACTATGAGAACAATGAAAGCCCTGCCCCCCCTTGACAGGTTTTTCCCTTATCTTAATTGAAGATTGTCCCTCTCTTTAATCCACTGACACCTCCCTGCTGTTCTGAGCTGAGCAGTGACATCAGTAAAAGGGACTGGAGGGGGATACTTTATCATTCAGTTACTCTTGAACTACAACTCTGACAGTATTGCAATAACACTCTCCATGGCCCAAATACTATGAAGATTAATTGGAGCTGCTTTTATTTTGAAACATTACTATCCCTTTAATAAAAGTTTTTTCCCGGCAATTTTTAAGGAAATAGCTCCATCTTACAATGAAGATACTGAAGAACACAGTTGGATCATCAACCTATCCAAATTTCAAGTAATTCCTTCACAGATGATCCAATTCCTGGGACTAATATTCAATTCCTTGAATCAAAAAATATTCTTACCTCAAGACAAAATATTAGATGTTCAGCAAAGGGTTTAAAGGGATAGTAATACTTCGTTTTAACTTTATTTTATTTTGTAGGCATTGAAAAAACATGAAGAATGATATGTCTTATCTCTCAAACCTTTATGGTTTAAGAGATATTCACAAGCAAAGTTTCCCCTCCCCACCCCTTTTACCTAGTGTAAGCCATCTCTTCTCAGATGTGGAATGCAGTCCATAGACCAGACAGATAACAGCAGGGGACAATCTTCTTTATATGAAAACAATGAAAGCCCTGCCCCCCTTGACAAGCTTTTCAGGTTTTTACCTTATCTTAATTGAAGATTGTCCCTCTGTGCAATCTACCTGGGCACCTCCCTTCTGCTCTGGCTGAGCATTGTGACATCAGTAAAAGGGGCAGGAGGGGGACACTTTGTCATTGAACGACTCCTGAACTACAACTCTGACAGAACTGAAATAACACTCTCCAAGGCCCAAATACTATGATGATTAATTAGAGCTGCTTTTATTATGAAACATTACTATCCCTTTAACAAACACAGAGAACTAAAGGTAAGGATGACACAATCCATGCAACTAGTGGGGAAGATGGTATGCACTATAGAAGCTATAACTTTCGCCCAGTTTCACATGAGTCCCTTACAACTGGAACTGCTCCACCATTGGTCCAAAAATCCTAATGATCTCTATCACACAATATCTCTACCCAATCCGATCATAGAGTCTCTACATTGGAGGCTTATAAAGCAAAAACCCTGTGCAGAGGAAAATATTTTTCGATGATACACTGGAAAGTGGTCACAACAGATGTCAGTCTGTTCGGATGGTAGGCAGCATACAATCATTAATCCATTCAGGGCAGATAGTCTCTAACAGAGAAACTTACCAATAAATATTTTGGAACTGAAAGCCATTTACAATGCCCCGTCAACATGGGCAAGACTTCTAAAAAAAATTTCCAGTCTGTATTCAGTCAGACAATGCCACAGTTGTGCTTTATATCAACCACTAAGGCAGCACAAAACAAAGCAGCTCGGATGGATGTAAAAAAAAATTTTTTAGCTGGGCAGAAAACCACGTTATGGCATTGTCTTCCATATACATCCTGGGATTGTACAACTGAGAAGGGGACTATCTGAGCAGACAAAATATAGATTCAGGAGAGTGGGAACTGAAGCAAGAAAGATTTCTCTGATTGTGAAAAAGTGGGGCATGCCAGAAGTAGACATGTGATGGCATCTGAACTAGTAAAAACTTCAGTGTTCTGTGCCAGAATACAAGACCCACGAGCAATAGCGGTGGACACCTTAGCAATTCCATGGAACTACAAACTAATATATGTATTCCCTCCACTACCAATGATTCCCAAAGTACTCCTCAGAGTCCAGAAGAACCTTCACGCCATACTCATTGCACCATTTTGGCGCGGCTATGGGGGAGCGTTTTGCGCCTTCTTTTGCCAACCTTTATATGGGTTGGTGGGAGTCGCGCCACATCTTTGGGGATCGGAACCCCTTTAGGGACTGTGTGAAGTAGTATCACAGGTACATAGATGATCTTCTGTTCGTGTGGAGGGGGTCTAAGGATGAAGCAGAACTTTTTGTTGATTATCTCAATATTAATCAGGACAATCTTAGATTTACCTTTGAATTTCATGAGAGGCAGATTAATTTTCTGGACTTGACCCTCTTTTCTGAAGTGGGTGAGGGAGTGCAATCTAGCCTATATACCAAACCCATTTCGGGCAATAGCTTATTACACACAGCCATCCGGGGCACACTATCAGGAATATTCCCAAGGGACAATTTATGCGTCTGAGACGGAATTGTTCCAATTTGGATTTTTATGATCGGGAGGCGAGTGTCCTTGTGGATAAATTTCTGGATAGGGGGTACCTGTATGATGAGGTGGAACGAGCACGTTTAGCTGCCAGGGGTTTGGATAGGAATACTTTATTGTCTCAACCATCACGGAGTATGAAAGGAGGGACAAGTGGATTTCAGGGAATTAGATTTACTCAATTTAGTAATCAATTTTATGAGATACGGAGAATTATAGAGTCCTTGTTACCTATTTTAAATACAGATGAGAAATTGGCAGCTATTCTCACTGGAGGATGTCAATTTGTAGCTAGGAGAGGCTGCACTATAAGCAATAGAGTCTCTAAGAGCCTTTTTAGGTCTAGGAAGGACAATCCCACTTGGCTCAAATCTGTGGGATGTTATAAATGTGGTGGACAAGTGTGTAAAGTATGTACTTATATTGATATTAGTTGTAGTTTTAAATCAACAGTTACTGGATGTACATACTCAATTGCCCACTACATTAATTGTAATTTTAAGTCAATCATTTATCTATTTACCTGTAAGGTTTGCCAGGTTCAGTATGTGGGACGGACAATTCGCCCCTTAAAGGAACGGTTACGTGAACACCTGCACAAGATTGATATAGGCAACAGGGATTCTGCAGTATCCCGACATGTCTTGGATCGACATGGTGGAGATATTTCTGTAGTTTCTTTTATGGGCATTGAACGAGTGCAGGTGTCTTTGCGTGGGGGTGATATCATCCATCTCATTTCCCAGAGGGAGGCCTATTGGATTTTTATCCTGGACACTAGGTCTCCCAAAGGGTTAAATTCTGAATGGGATGTTGGCAATATATTGTAGTATATTTTATACCTTGCGTTTTGAGTATCCTATATATCTTGTGTTTTGCTTTATGCTTGATTACGTGGATCTGTGTGTTTTTTTTGTTTGTTTGTATCTAATTAGATTGTATACTTACATTGGTTGTTTTAGTCCAATCACAATCATTGATTGATCACGTATCAGTGTTTATCCGTTATTCAGGTAACGAGGATATCTATGAGTAAGTACCTGTGGGTACGAAACGCGTTAGATTAACATTGTTTGTTATACGTGTTCTCGGTGGTATGAATGATATTTTAATACCAACTACAATAAAGATATTTTTATCCTTGGTTTGCCTACATACAGTTTTGCTGTCAAGTGCCAGGAATTTTCTTTTTGTGGTATCGTTAATTGAGGTTGGGATCACCTCTATCTTGAGCACCAGCTGTTTTTTTTCATGGAGCACGGTAAGCACAGCAACATGTATCCCTTCAGTTACTTTATCTTTTGAATGTATGGGCATAACGGGTTTTGAAGCCGTTATACCATTAAGACAGAGATTTGCACTAAATATGTTTCTAAGACCTGGAGGCTGTCCCAGTTTCAAATCCAAATAGGTATAGTGCACTCTGTAAGAGACATTTTAGATTTCGATTCTAAATACTTTAGCTCCTTTGGGGATGAATGAGGGAGTGGAGCTCGCTCCTTTTTTTGACCTAACTTTGGAGCAAGTGGGAGGCCCTTCTTTATAAAGTTTGTGTGCGAATTTGGAATTCTAGAGATTTGTGGGTATAGGCATTTGCTATATTTGCAGCACCTCCAGCTGCTATATGTAAGCACTTCATTTATGATTTTTATTTTTTTTTTTTCATTATATAGATATATCTATCTACCTATCTATCTACATGTCCCTATCTCCTTGTATGGCAGATTGTACTCAGAAATCCAGGCATTTTGTGTTCACATTCTCACTCGGCTACAATTATGCAGTCATGCATTTTGTTGATGTGAATTTTTCTAGTACGGACAGGCAGTTTAGATTTTGCGTTCCACTGCTAGAACTCTGGAGACATCCACTGTGGAGTGGAGAACCACAAGTTTTCCTTTTGCTCTCTATTGGTGGTTTCCAGATGTATCCACATTCTTACTATGATGTTATGGAGGAGGGCCTAACGTGTTAGTAAGTCCTTATAACGGGTGAGGTTCATTTGTTTGTATATTTCCCTTGAAAATGTAACCCAGCATTACAAAACACATAGGGAGACATATCTGTACTTTTAACATAAGAGCAGACTTTGATCTGCATTTTAATACATTTTTAAACTCTTGTATACATCTCCTACGCCAGTTCCTTGCCTTTCCCTTCATGGTTGGTAGCCATTAGTGGTTAATGTGCCTGGGTTCTATAACCTGTGTTTATCCTATTGTGGCCCATACCAGTTTGGCATGGAGGAGACCGTGAGGAACGCTGAGGACTTCAGAACGTGTGGAGAGTAACCACAGAGGTTAGATCCAGCCAATGTAAATATACCAATATGTGGGCATAGCCTCTCATTGATGTGAGTACCCTGCAAGGGGATTGTTCTTAATTTGTTGGAGAATATGCTCACAAACTGCACTTAGAGGACTGCGTGGTGTCTTTTTGTTTTCTAATAATGGGATTACAGACCAACCAGAAGCTCCACAGGTTGCATATCTGTGCACCATAATACATTCCATTCACATAATACCTTCACAGGGCTGCTTCACGCTTTATACTTTCCATGTCCATTTCCCCACCTTTCATCCCCCCCCCCTGTCATCACAAACTTCTCCCTGTCTTTGCTACACAGCACTGACAAGGTGAACTGCTTTATATAAGTCATTTGCAATGCATACAATACATGTGGCTCTGAAAGGGTCACTGCATTCTCTCACCTTCACAATCTTACACATCACCAACACCACTGTCAATCACCCTTTGAGCACCAAATGGGTATCCATTACATCTAAGTATCAGGTTTTTCACACTTATTTTCTTTATATAAATACTAGTGGAGTAGAAAGTCTTTTTCCGGCCAGCTCAGTCACACTTTCTCCCACTTTTCCATACGAGCTGCACTATATTCTTTGCATTCATTTCACCATTTGGCTCCATTGCTTCACATATATCAAAACATAGCCCTGTCCACATGCTTCATAGTTATTGCACTCCAATTCAGTTATGTAGCCAATTTCTCCACATCATTTTTAACTTTTTGTGTGCCAAAAGGGGTATGTAACATTTTGCAATGCATTGTGGAGCCCTCTGGTACACAAACTGTTATATCACAAAACCACCTCAACACCATGTCCATTACTCTTTACATATTTTGTGAACATTGGTAATTTCCTCCTTAACTTGCTGTTCCTTTTTATATTGGACAATTACATCCATCAGACATACCAAACACATTGTCAATATTAAAGGGATAGTAATACTTGCAAATTACTAATCCGCATATTGTAGCTTTGTTAAAAAGAAACTTATTGCTCCCAGTGTCATCTCTCAAACCCTTGCGGTGTGAGATGGCGCTCAAAGTTTCCCCCTCCCTCCCCCTTCCCTGACTGAACGCTGACTGCAGGGGAAGCTGTCGTATGACAGTCTTATGTGCATCAGGTGGCTCTGCAGCCGAGCAGAGATAGTGTTTATAAAAAAAAAAATTCTTTCACTGAACCGGTCTTCTGTGTGTGTTTGGTTTGCAAGCACACGTAGAAGACAGTTTTAGGGAAAGATTCCTTTTTTTTTTTTTTTTTTATAAGCGTGATCTCGGCAATGCTGCAAAGCCACCTGATGCAGATATCCCTGCAGTCAGTGTTCAGTCAGGGAAGTGGGAGGGAGGGGGGAACTTTGAGCACTGTCATCTCTCAAACCATAAGGGTTTGAGAGATGACACCGTGGGGAATAAGTTTCTTTTTAACAAAGCTACAATATGGGGATTAGTAGTTTGCAAGTATTACTATCCCTTTAAACTGTATTTGTCAGAAAACCTCACTGTTCTGTCTGTTTAATCCTCTAGGTGGCAGCAGAGAAGTCAGAATTTCACTGCCCTCTATCAGTTTTATCTTGTGTGTGCCAGCAGAGAAGTGAGAATTGCATTGGCCATTGTCAGTTACCCTACAGAGTGCAATGAAATTCTCACTTCTTTGCGCCACTTAGAAAATTAAACCAACAGTTGACACTGCAATTTGAACTTCTCTGGTGGCACAAAGGGTTAAACTCAAAGGACTTAATCACCACAGGCAACACCATGCCCCTTTTGCTAGTTTAATATAAAGAGAGGCTGAGTTGCAACACAAACAAAATGTTCTAGATTTTATAAAGGCTGATTTTTCTAAAATGGAACCAATGCTTGTCAGTCTCTGACAGCTTGGAGATCATTAGGTGGAGTAAATGAGAAATGGGATTATTTGAAATGTGTTTTACTAAACGCAACAGAGCATTGCATTAGACATGTAAGCAAGGGTAAAAGAAAAAGAAACCCGCTGTGGTACGCCGCAGAAGTGGCAAATATAGTAAAGGATTAAAAAGAAGCACTTAGGTTTCAGTACAAGACTAGGCTGAAGGAGGCTAAATGCAGTATTAGATGTGCCAAAGCACATACAGAGGAAACAAAATTGCCAAGTCAATAAAAAAGGGTAATAAAACTTTTTTTTTTTTTTTTTTAGATCTGTAAGTGAAAGGAGGAAAATGAAACAAGGAATAGTTAGACGAAAACAAAAAATGGAAATTATGTAAAGACTTATTCAATCACTATCGACAGGAGTTGTTCCAGAAGATTGGAAGGTAGAAAATGTAGTACCGCTTCACAGAAAAGGTAGCAGGGAAGAGTCTGTTAACTACAGATCAGTAAGTCTTCTGTCAGTTGTGGGAAAATTAATGGACACTATATTAAAGGAAAGAATTATTAAATATTTGAAATTTAAATGGCTTGCAAGATCCCAAACAACAGGGGTTTACAGCAGGGAGAATCTTGTCAACTATCCTCAAATTTTTTTCTGGGCAACTAAAATAATAGACCAAGTGGGAACAGTAGATATAGCTTATCTAGAAGACTAATTAATAAATTGCAGTGATTGAGACTGGGTGTAAAAAATAGTTAACTGGATAAGGCAATGGCTGAGTGGCAGGAGACAGAGGGTGGTTGTCAATGGAGAATATTCAGACGAAGGGAGTGATAATAGTGGGGTACACCACAGGGATCTGTACTGGGGCCCATTCTTTTTGAAAAAGGTCTTCAAAGTAAGGTATGCCTTTTTGCAGATTATCGCTATTATATTTGCCAAGGTTTTATTTTACCTCATTTTATATAACTCACCTGTTATCTCTTTTGATAAAGAAATAGAGTACATCGAAACTAGTCATCTGGCACGTATTGAAGTTGTATTTTCCTTGGCATTTTTATTAAATATATATATATTTCCCGTTACTATTTGGATTCAAGTTTTTAATTTTTATTGGGAAGATTGTCTGTTTACCGGATTGGGGCAGTGTTAATTCACTGTTTGAATATTGCTGGTTGCCTTTACAACCGACAATTGCCAGGACCAGTGTGAGTAATGTATTACAACTACGATATCTATTGATCAGTACTATCAAGATTATTATATACACTGCTGGTTTGCTCTCCTGTTTTGGCTTTGTGTTTAAATGACAAATTATTTGGGGAAATTAGAAGACTGGACAAGAGTGTGGCAGCTGCAGTTTAAAGGTGATAAATGTAAAATAATGCACTTGGGACAAAATCCAAAGGAAAAATAGATTATTAAGGGTACTGTTCTGTCAGATACAACAGAGGAGAGAGATTTGGGAGTAATTATTTCTAATGACTTAAAGGTAGACAGGCAATATAACAATGCAGTGGGGAATGCAAGCAGGGTGCTTGGTTGTTTAGCTAGGGGCATTAGTAGAAGAAAAAGTGAAGTGGTCATGCCACTCTAGAGATCTCTGGTTAAACCTCAACCTAGAGTATTGTGTACAGTACTGGAGACCCCATCTCCAGAGAAAAATCAGAGAAGGGCTGCTAAAATGGTGACTGATTTACAGGAAAAGAAATATCAAGATGGACTAAAGGATCTGAACATGT
Source organism: Rhinophrynus dorsalis (assembly GCA_037306005.1). Taxonomy (NCBI): domain Eukaryota; kingdom Metazoa; phylum Chordata; class Amphibia; order Anura; family Rhinophrynidae; genus Rhinophrynus; species Rhinophrynus dorsalis. Next base: position 97,554,998 of record CM074724.1, on the reverse strand, counting down.
ATAGTATGGAGGAGAGAAAAGAGAGGGGATATGACACATGAAGGTATTTAACAAAGTGCAGGAGGGAAATACATTTCAAAGGAGTAAAAACGTTAGGACGTTATGTAAGAACGTTTTACTTCACTGAGAGGGTAGTAGATAAGTGGAATAGCTTACCAGCAGAAGTGGTAGAAGTTAATACAGTGACAATTTAAGCATGCATGGCATAGGCTATCCTGAACACATGACAAGACCAAGGACCAAATAAGGTTTAAGGTTTTTACAGTAGTAAAATGGGCAAACTAGATGGGCCGAATGGTTCTCATCTGCCGTCATATTCTCTGTTTCAGGTCAGGCCCAAACAGGACTTTGTGACTTAGAAGACTGGTCCACAAGGTTCGGCATACAGGAGGAACAAACAAACAAAAAAAAAAAAACAAACAAAAAAAAACAAAAAAACAGAAAGAGCTTCAGTATTGGCTTCCATAATGTTGGCTACCAGAATCAGCATGTCCTCCCTAGGGACATCAGCACTGTGCCCCATGGCTACAAAGTTGTCCTTCAGTAGGGAATCAAACCTGATCCTTCAGCCCTGCGGCATCCATAAGGGGAATGGCAGTGCCCTTCTCCAAACAAGAGATGGGCGTCAACAGCAGGTGAGAAGCCCACTGCGCTATCACCGCAGTTGTAAAAGGGCATAGTTTAGAGACATGTTCATTAAGGAAACATCTCTTAACTGGAGTTTTCCATTAATTCATAAGGATCTGATGTTTATTCTTTTCTTGCTTGAAGCAGGGTACAAATTACTTTCAATAGAAAGTACAGGACAGGTGGATCCACTGGAGACACATGTACATTATAGAGCCTCAATTGATTCTGAATGGGGAATTTTTATAGGAAAACCTATAAAACACATTAACTACATTCTAAAAACTGTTACGATGCACTTAATTTTATTCAAAGTGAAGAGTAAAAAGGCCTAACTGCACAACATGCTACCCATTTTTCCATTAACCCCTTGAATGAAAAGCAATGCATTGGAGACATCTTTTTCAGCCAAGGGGTTGAAATTGACAGCGCATAATCTGCTCCCAAAATTGGTGCAATACTGCAAAGTCTTTTACCAAAGATTGGCGAAGAATAAATATGTTAGTTACTTATCTGGGAAATACTTCCCCTCAACAATATAAAATTAAAACAGGTTTATCTATGTTAGCTTGTTTGGGCAATAAGTTCCCTTTACAAAACGTAGCACTGTCCAATGATTTTGTATTACACCAAGGTCAATGGAGGCTTTACAGCAGTTCACCTTGCAACAAACTGCACATAACTGTTTGAACACAATGTATGCTTTTGTATACAAAAAGGAATCTTTTATCAGCTTAGGAATTTTTATTCCCAAATATTTCAATGGAATGGTCATTCATTACATCACACCACTTTTAAAATTGTGACAAAAGGCAACACTTCCACAGATGTTTGCTTTGTTTCCTATCTATTTTCTCTTGCACAGAAGAGGTCACCTGAAATTCAAGATTTCCAATATTACTGAAAAGCATGGCAAGCCATTCTTCTTTTTCCCCAGAACACACAGATCTAGGTCACAAAAATGGACAAAATCTGGCAATTGTACATGTAGCTATTATAAAGGTGCAATATGCCAGACTCTCTATTAAAACGAAAGCACATTTGTTTTGCCTCATATACAGGATAAATATTTCTATATCTGTAAGGTAAGCAGATCAGCATCATCCTTTGATTGCAAGAGTGCTATGCAATGCAAACCTCTGGCATACAAAGGGTTATCTTGGTGCATAGCACTCTATAAAAATATTTGACTTCAGACAATAATTCCCTGTTTCAGAAATTTATGAGGTTCTGAAAATTTTATTTTACTGTGTGGAGAGGTTTTGATAGTTTCTCCAGGCTTTCAACTAAAAAAAAATAGAGAAACAGGAACATTTAATATGATAGATTTTCAAATCCATTAAAATGTACAACCTTCAAAAACAACAAGTTTAATAAAGCCACTTTTCTTTCTTTCTGGCAGCTGAGAGCAAGAACAATTAAAATGTGGATTTGCTTTACTGCTAAACAATATGCTCATGTGCAACAGTTTTATCCTTTTGCACTCTGAATGGCATAACAGGGGTGAAATTGTGAGTAATTCCTTAAACAGTACTAGGCACAATATACCTAATCTATTAGATAACGTCAAAATTTCAAATAAAAGCATTTCTACTCCAGCATTTTTCCATAAAAAATGCAGATAATATTAAATGTTAGCTGGCAGTGCATAAAAATCCGCTGTTTCATTTTCCTCAGCAGTAAAAGAATACACCGAGTACAGGATTCAAGCCTCAGTATTAACCCCCCCAGATGGGGGTGCAAAACATTGTTGCACAATGTGCTGCACACCCCACTGGTCTTCAAGGGGTAAAATTTAATTCCATTTAAGACTGCATTATTCTTGTGACACCTCCTCCCGTCAATTCATTCCTTCTCAAGTCTGTTCAATAAAACAAACTAAAGGTTCATGAGTCTAGTTCTTCTTTGCTGAATATCAGCAGAACGATGAGTGAGCTAGCAGCAAGCGATAGCACCATAGTTATTTGAGAGAATGAATGAAGTTGTCAAGACTGTATTCCGAGTCGTACTGGTCCTGGTTCCAGAGTTCTCCCAAGCTGTCCAGAATGGATTTCATGGAAGATTTGCCACTGCTTTCACCCGTATCCATCTTTTCACTTTTTCCATCCTAAAATAAAGAAATCATTATTTTATTTATGAAGCACCAACATATTACTTGGAGCCGCACAAAAGGGGGAAATATACAAAACAAATTAACATACGCACAAACCAATATGTTCCTTCTCATGAGTGTACACTCAAAAATGTAATTAAGCTTAAAATAGATAACTCTCAGACTTATTGATTACTATAACTTGGACACTTAAAACACATTGCAAAAAAAGAAAAAAACAAAAAGAACCCACACCTACTTATACAACGTTAAAACTTTATGAAAGTTAAAAAAGGGAACTTTTATACTTCGATAAATGTTTTTCTCTTAGTCAATTGAGGGATGCAGGGATTATGAAGTATAGAATACTCCCCCTAACAGGTAGGGCAATCAGTAGTGAAAACCTCTAATCCCCACTTTCTGCCCCATATACCCCTCCACACAGCAGAGCTACCTTAGTTTATGTCTAGCAGAGCAGAAGGTGGTAAACACACCAAGAAGGAGAACACAAGTACCAGCTGTGCACCCTAAACTATAATGACTCATTCAACAAAGAGAAAAGGATTTATCGGCAAGTACAAAAATCCCCTTTTCTCTTCTGTCTATTAAAGGATGCAGAGAACAGGACCCAAAGTGGTCCTAAAAGCACAGATAGAAGAACTAGGGAATAGTGAATTGCAAAACTACATGGCCAAAACTCTTCTTGAAATGCAAAAACATTAGCTTTCTAGAACCTTGTGAAGGTATAAACTGATTACACAAAAGTAACAAATTACTGAAAAAGTGATTTTGAAAGAATCACCCAAATCATTGCTGTCAGGCAAAATCTCCAATACATTGGAGACCTTTCTAGAAGCCAAACTGTTAACGGGATAGTAATACTTAAAATGTGTGTGTGGGGGGATTGTTTTAGGGTAAGTACTCCCACTGCTGAAAGGCATTTTATTCAAAAGTTGTTATAGCTCAAAGTTTAATTTTTTAGGTGCAATATCACAGTGGCCTGAAATTGTACAGTGGCACTGTTGCTATACCAGCCTATGGACCAAAGCTGTCCATAGAATGGTGTAGCACCAGTGTACAATTTCAGGCCACTGTGATATTACACCTAAAAAATTCAACCGAGCTGTAATAACTCTTGAATAAAACACCTTTCAGCAGTGAGAGTACCCTTTTTGTTACTCAGGGGGATAAACACTACTATAACACATATATATATATATATATATATATATATACACACACACACACATATATATATTATACATATATATATACATATATATATACACACACACACATATTATATATATATATATATATATATATATATATATTTATTTATTTTTTTACATATTAAGTATTACTATCCCTTTAACCCCTTAAGGACTCATGATGGTCCTGGACCGTCATGGAATTCCAGGCTCCCCACGCAGCTGCATGATGTTCGGGGAGTCCAGAATCCAATTCTGCAAAAAGAAAAAAAAAAAAAAAGGTCCCTGGTCCTTAAGTGACTGCACCATGCGTGCGCGGCCAGTCCTTAAGAGGTTAAACAAAAATGTAATAAAAAAAAAAAAACAAAGATTGTTATTAAAATGTTAACCAACACCCCCCTGTACTCTCACATTCAAGAGGTTAATAAACAAAAGTAAACACGTTGGTGGCTTAAGTCCATCTATCAAAAAAACTTTTCCCTTTTGTGCTATGGGGGACACAGGGACCATGAAGATCAATTATATGTATGTTTTCCCTTTTTTTTTTTTTTTTTTTTTTTTTTTTTTTAACTGCCCTGCCAGCTAAGAGAGGGACCTTCATGTAACACAAATCTCCCTATTTACCATAACAATGAATAATGAGCAAATCTCAATTTCTATATATGTATGCACACACTTTCCACAGATTCTGAAACAATGACATTTGAGTTACACAGTACAGTCAGACAATACAAATGAGATCATATATTACTTTAAAAGTACTATTAAAGATTTCAAATGAAAAGGTATTGTAAGGCCTTTCTTCCTGAATAAAATAATGATGCTCCCAGTGCTTTATTTGAAAAGGTATTATTGCTAATGTTTTTCTTTTCCATTAAACCACTTGTAACCGTGCAAGCTGATGTCATACAGCATTCTTGTGTTGCATTTCTACTGCATTCCTTGGAAGAGTTGAACTTAGGCAACTTCTGTAATAATTTTTAATGCAACATTTCCCAGAAGGGGAAGTACCCATGTTTAACATGACAGGAAAGCCCTACAACATACTGTGTTTCATTGTTCATTCTTGCACTGAATTGTATTTTGCACAGGCCAGCACCGTGTATTTAAATTGTGTATCCTTGTGCTCTTGTACAGTTTTGCATATTTATTTGGTTTTGGGATAAACAGAGGTCCATTTCTTATTCACAGACATTATAATTTTTGTTTAGCATTGTGTAAGTGTAAAATAATTTCCGATTATGTCTCCTTTTAGATGTAGAGTTGCAGTCATATGTGTACATAAATAAAAAGGCCATCCTTTAGTTAGTATATTAATGTGTTTGGCTAGTTGGCATCCTATTTAAGTAGGAGGATGGGGTGAGCCTTTTGAAGTCTTACCTTATCAAGGGTGAATAAGTCAAGAAGCTGCTCTGTTCCCATACTCTGAAGGCTGGAGTTTTCCTGACTTATTACAGTGTTAGCAATGCTCATCTTGAACTTTTGCAGCCCCATAATCTTCTCTTCCAACGTTCCTCTAGTTATTAGCCGATATACATTGACCACACGTTTCTAGAACAAAAGTCAGCTTTTAGTGGGTGCCATAAACTATCCTGGGCTGTAGGCCAACAGGTAAATTAAAAACCACAAAAACACAGGTGAATTCATGTTTATGTATTTTTCTTCAAATCAGATTGCAAGTAGTCAGGAGCAGATGTAAGATGCCCTGAAATGCTACTGCAAAGTATATGTCAATCCAATATAGCCAGGGCACCAACTGGCCACACTTCACTAGGAGTCCAGGTTCCTCCACCCCTTTACATCACAGATACATTTGGTTTCCTGTATAAAGCACCAGCCTCCTTGTGTTAGTGCCCCCAGTAAACATAAAAATAAAAGAAATGCAAAGAAAGATGCATTAAGAAGTAAAGAAAACCATTTGAACCATAGGGTAAAAGCAAACTGCAATTAATTTAAATAGGCCTGTAAACGCCTTGAATGTCAGAGAGGTCTAAAACCATTGCAAAGCAATGCAGTGGCACCTTAACATTCACGGGCTTAAATTCCCCACTGAACTTTGTTGAAGTTTTGGATACAACTGTCCCCTATGGTACAGTTTGTTTGTCTCTGAATTAGTCTAGTTCTTCTAGGTACCTTGGCAGGTCTCCAAAACAGGTGGGTTGTTTTGTATTTATTTAGCATTGAGGTTATGTAGATTAGCACCATGATAAAAAGAAAAAAAAAATTCAAGATAAACCAATCCCCAGGTTATAGTTTCCTCCTGTTAATCCACTTCAAAATAGAATTCCATGTTCATACCTGACCAATACGATGAGCTCGATCCATAGCTTGCAAGTCTCTCATAGGATTCCAATCATGTTCCACAAAGACTACAGTGTCTGCCCCAGTTAAGTTGAGACCCAAACCACCTACATGGGTGGTAAGTAATAGAACATCTATTGATGGGTCATTATTGAACCTTAACAAAAATAAAAAGCATAACTGTCAAATGCTGATCTCACAAAAATAAGCACAACAAATTTCAATTACCAAGCTGCAGAGAGTTAGAATCTGTTTAACCCCTTAGTTGCTAGCAGATGTTCAATGCATTGATTTTGTAATGTGTTGACAACCAATGGGGCGCTAAAAGGAATAGATATATTTAAAATTATTAATATTATATATATATATATATACACACACACAAAGATGTTTTATTCAAAAGTTATTGCAGGTCAAACTTGATTTTTTTTTTTTAGGTGCAGTATCAAAGATCTGAAATGTTGCAGTGGCGCTGTTGCTACACCATTCTATGGAGATTTATGGTCAACTGACCAAAGCGGTCCATAGGGTGGTGTACAAGAGCTCCACAGTAAAATTTCAGGCCATTGAGATACTGTTCCTAAAAAATTAAAAGTTTGAGCTGCAATAACTTCAAATAAAACACCTTTTTTTTTTCCCTTACATCTTAAGTGTTTCTATCCCTTTAAGGAAAGAAAGGTGAATTGAAAAGCTTCCTGGTGATGCATTTTAGACTCAACAGAAGTTCATATGACTTGTCAGTAACAGCTTTAGATGCATTGTCTCATGTTCCAAGGAGAAGGAGAGCTCACCTTGAGACTATGGAATGTCTGTGACCTGCAGGTATACTGCCATCCAGCCTTAGATATGTGACAGATGGTAAATGAGGTTTAAGAAGATCATGTTCCACGATATCCAGCATGCTTTTCAGCTGACAAAAGATCAGTAACCTGTGTTGGCCAACAACAGCTTCAGTGCCGCCTTCTGTAGCACCGCCGTTGCCCAAGCCGCAATCCAACAGAAGCTACCAAGAAAAACACACAATGAACGACAATGATCTGACCTAATCCTATAAACCCTCTGAATGCCAGCGAGGTATCCAACGCATCGCAAAGGTTAAAGGAGCAGTAAGTTTTTTAATTAAAAGATACACAGAGAATTTTTCCATTAAGTAAAACAAAAGGTACTCCCACTACTATCAGATGTCTTTTTAAATGTTATAACCGTTCAGACTGCCATTAAGTGAGAGTGAATTCCTGAAAGTTCTGACCGCATCAATTTCTATGGAGAATGGTTTGTCAGTGACTCACTCCTCTCAGAGAAAGCAACACAAGTAGTAATCTGAATATGACCACTAGAGGGCACTGATGTAAAAAAAAAAAAAACAAAAACAAAAAAACATTTAAACTGTAATTGCTCTGGAGCTATGCATATCTTAGCAGTGGGGATACCCTTGCTTTACTCAGCATGTAAAGCCCTACAATATATGTTATAATCAAAAGTTTCCCAAAGCATTACAGAGTACCTTGTACATCTCTGGCACTCAAAGGGTTAACAGAGTAAAAACTGTACCCTTAAGTGTTGAGAAATTCATTGATGCACTTATGAAAAGAGGATTTTAGTCTTACCTGTTAAATGCTTTTCTCTTAGTCCATACAGGTCACTGGTAACTCTGGGTAGGTGATCCGCCTCTTTAATTGTAGGAAGGAACAATTCTAGAATTATATGCAGAGGGTGGAGCCTACCTTCCCTCCTTGGCTGCAGCTAGCCAACCAGCTCCAGAAAGATTTCAGACACTAATTAATTATTGACTAGATAATGAAGGGAAAGAAGACTCCTGTGAGCATGACCCAGAAGGACCCCAACGGCCTGCCACAGGAGAGCCAAGCATGGTCCCTTGACAGGGTGGGAGACCAGTAACCTGTATGGACTAAGAGAAAATGTAAGGTAAGACTAAAATCCTCTTTTCTCTGCCCTCCAATACAGGTTACTGGTAACTTTGGGATGTCCAACCATAGAGTTTCCCAGAGGCGGGAAGTAAGTCAAGGACCAGGCGCAAGGCCCCCAAAGTCACCACAGCAGATATGAAACATCAGATCAGAGATAGCCCAACAAAACAATTAAGTGTCAATGGACAGGGGTAACAAAACCCCAACAGTTACACAGCACACTGAACTAGAGCCAACGGGGCTCAAAAGTGAAGGAAGCACCAAGAACCGAAGAAAATTCTAGACAGAGAAGACTGCCTCCAGGATTTTCCTCCAAAGCTGGCATCAGCCGATGCCAGTACATCAACACGGTAATGCTTCAAAAAGGTGTGCACAGAAGACCAGGTGGCAGCCTTGCATAACTGATCAGCAGAGGCCTGCTTCTTGTAAGACCAAGAGGCCCCAAAAGATCATGTAGAATGAACCGTGACCCTGAAAGGGACAGGCTTCTTCCTCAGCTCATAAGCCTTACGAATAGTGGACTTGATACAGGAAGCAACAGTCACCTTGGATGCAGGTCCTTCCTGCCCTAGGACCCTCAGGAATGATGAACAACGCATCTGATTTCCTTATAGACTCTGTGTACATAAAACTTGCGACAAAGCACCAAGTCTAACAAGTGGAGCTCTCTCCTTGTCAGAGGTGGGTTCAGGGCAGAAAGAGGGCACGACAATTTCCTGGAACTCCGAAACCACAGTCAGGAGAAACTCCTGAGGTGAGAAGCACCGTCTTGTCCTTGTGAAACACCAAATAGGGTGGTTTACAGGACAGAGCATGTAACGTCGCGACACGGCGGACAGACAATCGCCAGGAGAAAGGCAATTTTCCCACATCAACAGGCATAGAGGAATAGTAGCTAAAGACTCAACTTGGTTTTGGGCGCCCTCCATTTAAGATCCCACTGAGAAGCGGGAATCTTGAAGGCAGGACGAGTATGAACAACGCCCTGGAAGAAAGCCTTGACATCAGGAAGGATGGCAATGCGCCTCTGAAAGAAAACAGAAAGTGCATAAGTCTGAACCTTAAGGGAACTCAAACTGAGGTCCTTATCCACACCATCCTGCAAAAAGGCCTGGACCGTAGGCAGATCAAATTCCTGAGACAGGTCCCTGTCAGCACACCAAGATAAAAAGGCTGACCAGACACGATGATAGATCTTAGAAGAAACAGGTTTGCGGGCACTGAGCATAGTAGCCACCACACCAGAAGAAAACCCTTTCTTCCTCAATATTGAGGATTCAATTTCCAAGCCGTCAAGGCTAGTCAATGAATATCCTCCTTCCACAGGTAACCCTGTAGAAGAAGATCTGGACGGCAAGTGAGCCGGAATAGCTCCGCCACTGACAGATCCAGAAGCTCTGGAAACCAAGCTTAGCGAGGCCAATACAGAGCAACCAGAATGACTGGACAACGTTCCAGTCGTAATTTCCATAACACCCTGTGCAACATTGGGAGGGGAGTAAAGATGTAGGCCAGAGGGAATAACCAAGGAATGGACATTGAATCCACCTCCAGAGCTAGAGGGTCCCTCCATCGAGAGCAGAACCTCAGAACCTTCATATTGTGTCTTATCACCATCAGGTCGTTGTAAGGAAAACACCATTTCTGAACAATGAGGCTGAACAACTCTGGGTGCAGCTCCCACTCTCCGCTGTCCACTGTGTGTCGACTGAGGAAGTCCGCCATGATGTTGTCTACGACAGGAATGTGGACTGCGGATATGGCAGGAACGTGTTCCTCTGCCCAGGACAAAATAGCCTTGACCTCTAACCAAGTGGTGAGACTTCTTGTTCCGCCCTGCTTGTTGATGTAAGCCACAGCCGTAGCGTTGTCGGACTGTACCCGGACTGGACAGTCTTTCAGCTGAGATGTCTAATGATGAAGGGCATGAAATATTGCCCGAAGCTCCAACATGTTGATGGGAAGGAGAGATTCCTTTGAGACCACCTGCCCTGGGCACTCAGGCGACCCAGGACTACTCCCCAGCTGGAGAGGCTGGCATACGTCATCACCGTGGTCCAGAAGGATACCAGGAAGGACTTGCCTTTCAGCAGATTTGAGAGGTCGAGCCACCATGACAAACTCTGTTCCATGTGATGAGGGAGGGACACTGACATCTTCAGGAGGTCTGGCTGACCCCTGCACACCTGGATCACAAACCTCTGGAGTTCCCTGGTGTGCGCCATGGCAAACAGGACCACTTCTATGGTGGAGATAAATTTCCCCACTAGAGAGGACAGCTTCTTGGCTGGAACTGGATCTTGAGCCAGAACCGTAGAAACCCTGTGGGCAATCTGGTGAGCTACCTGTCCGTGAGAAACACCATGCCCTTCTGAGTGTCAAAGAGAACGCCCAGGAAGACCAGATGCTGGGAAGGGACAAGATCTGACTTGTCCATGTTGATGATCCACCCATGATGGGCGAGAGCGTGAATGCATTACTGAACCTGCTGATGAAGAAGCTCCGCAGAGGGGGCTTTCAGAAGCAGGTAGTCCATGTATGGAGTAACTCTGATGCGGTCCCGATGGAGGACGGACACTAACGCTCCCATGACACTGTTGAAAACTTGTGGAGCTGTAGTCAGACCAAAAGGAAGAGCTGAAAACTGAAAATGCCCTTGGCCGCAGGCAAATCTGAGATATTGCTGGGTCTCTGGATGAATGGCGATGTGTAAATACGCTTCCTGAAGATCCAGAGATGCAAGGAATTCCCACGGGAACATAGCAGCAATCACCATCCGTAGAGACTCCTGGTGATAAGGAGTCTGGATCACAAAGGAACTGAGATCCTTCAAATCCAAAATGGGGCGACAGACGTCCTTTTTGGAGACCACAAAGAGGTATGAGTAAAAACCCATACCTCGGTCCTGAACTGGAACTGGCTCTAGAACATCCTTGTCCAGAAGAGCCTGAATAGCACTGTTGAACAGCCAGCGTTTCTCCGCGCCCTGAGGCGTATGAGAAGGAAAGAAGAGGAAGAGAGACAAAAGGGATCCTGTTCCCTTCCTGTAAAACCCACGGGTCCACCACTGAATCATCCCAGATGCTGTGGTAGTGACGCAGATGACCACCCACAGCAGAGTGGGGACCTGGGTTCAATGAGTCATGCCGAAGGCAGCTTGGAAGCCTTGGGCTTGGAGGAGTCACACAGAGCTGAGGGAACAGTCTGGTTCGCCGGACGTGTCTCATTCTGAAAGGAACGAAAATACAGATTACACTTAAGTGGCGTTTTCTTCCTGGGTGACCAAGGGTAGAAGGGTACTCTTACCCCCTGTTTCCTCACTGATCAGATCTTTAAGATCTGGCCCAAACAAAGAAGTACCTTGAAAAGGTAAGGAGAGCAATGCTTTCTTGGAAGCAGTGTCAGCAGACCAGATCTTGAGCCAAAGAGCCCGTCTGGCAACCGCAGACATGGTGGAAACCCTAGCCACTAAATGGATGGCATCAAATAAGGCAGCAGAAACATAGTGCTGTGCCTCAAATGTTGGTAAGGTGGCACAACATATCCGAAGTAGGAGCACCCTGGCGGACAGCAAGAGCGAGCTGTTCAGCCCAGACCGCAATGGCCCAGTTCACCCATGCTGCAGCAAATGCTGGATGCATGGCAGTACCAGCAGTGGCAAAAATGGACTTGAGGGAGACCTCAAGTTTCTTGTCAGTCCAGTCATTCAGAGTGGACACATCAGAAACTGGCAAGGCAGTAGACTTGGATAGCCTGGAGATAGGAGCATCCACTTTGGGAGGATGAACCCACTGAGCAAGCGCTGTCTCAGAGAAGGTGTACAGCTTGGCAAATTTCTTGGACACAGAAGGTTTCCTGTCCAGAGATTTCCACTCTTCAGACACAAGGCAGTCAAAAGTGGGGTTAGGTGGAAAGCAAGTAAGGGGCTTTTTAGGCTCCTGAAAGAGAGGGATCAGAAGGAACCTCTTGAACTAAGGGAATGTTTAGGGTAGTACAAACAGCCCTGATTAGACCCTCAGCCGAGGCCTCAGGATCAGCCTAAAAAGGGTCCCCAAAAAACTGAGAGGAGACCACAGCAGAACATTCCTCAACATCTGAATCCACCAGCAGTTCCTTCTCAGAGGAATCAGATGTGTCAGGTACTCCCTGTGGTTTTGGCAGGGAAGACTTGACGGAAGAGGGGGTCTGCAAAGAATGGAATACCCCCTGTAACTGGGATGGAAGGAGTTGCAATGTAGACCTAAGGTCCCTAGTAGCAGCTGGCTGTAATGCATGGCTGGAGGTCCCTTGGAGACCCTCAGGGACATCAGAACATACTGGGCATAAATGACCTGAGAATTCTCCAGGTAACCCTGAATGACAGGAAGAGCAATGCGCAATGGGGGATAGAGACTCCAGCATTCTTAGTCTTAGGTCTGGCCCCAAGCTCCAACGGATTAGACATTCTCACAGTGTCAAAAACGTTACAGTATAAGAAATCACCCAATTACAGTGTGTAGAATTTAAGTTTCACCCCAGAAATCGCTACAACAGACTTATCTGGCAGGCGAAGGGTTAATCAGCAGAGGAGAGGAGATAAGGAGATTCCAAGCCCTGCGTAGCATACTCGTTCTAGAAATGGCACAAAATGGCTGCCGTGGCGGGAGCCAATCAGAAACGAGCGCGTGAAGGAAGGGCTAGTGGGAAATGTAGTTTTCCCAGAAAAAAGTACCCCAACAGTGTCCGAATCCCCGAGCCCCCCAACACACTAGAAAGAACACCATAGCAGAACTGTTCTCTTGCCTGTGTCTTCACCAAGGAAGAAATCTTTTTTGGAGCTGGTTGGCTAGCTGCAGCCAAGGAGGGAAGGAAGGCTCCACCCCCTGCATACAATTCTAGAATTGTGCCTGCCTACAATTAAAGGGGCGGATCGCCTACCCAAAGTTACCAGTAACTTGTATTGGACGACAGAGAAAATGTAATTTTGTAACAATTCTATAATAGTGCAATTTCAAATTTATTCTTACATTTTGTGAAGATCAATATCAACATGCGGAGAGTTCTTAATCCTGACTCCGCTCAGGGTCTTTTGATTCATTCTGTAGTTATCCGGAAGTCTCCACCACGATAAATCCCTCTGGTACGATATTATAGGAGAATTTCTACCTCCTCTATATCTCTCTTGATAAGCGACAATATAAAAAAATTATGCATTAAAAAAAAAAAAAAGATAAAACTGAAAGGCTGTAGCATTCAAAAAGTTGTATCCAATTTATTATTAAAAAAGACGTGTCTGCAATTTAAAATATATAGCCTATATATTTTAAATTGCAGACACGTGTCTTTTTTAATAATAAATTGGATAGAACTTTTTGAGTGCTACAGCCTTTCAGTTTTATTTTATTTTTTTTTTATGCATAATTTTTTTATATTGTCGCTTATCAAGAGAGAAATAGAGGAGGTAGAAATTCTCCTATAATATCGTACCAGAGGGATTTATCGTGGTGGAGACTTCCGGATAACTACAGACTGAATAGAAAGACCCTGAGCGGAGTCAGGGGTTAAGAACTCTCTGCATGTCGATACTGATGTTCACAAAATGAATTTTATACTCATTCTATTATAGAATTGTTACAGTATTACACTATCGGGCGGCCTCTCTAGCTTTTTGTCTTACATTTCACTGTTTTGTGAGAGCGAGTCCTGGAGGAGGAGCAGCCTGAAAGAGAGTGTCTGTTATAAGCTTTTCTGCCAATCATTTTATAAGCAAGAATTTGGCCACTGTTTATATGAGTACCCACCTGGAGGTGATACGGTGGTGGTTACGGTGCTAAATGGAATTACACTAGGGACTCCCCCCCCCTGCTCTTCGTTTCCTTTTTGTGTTTTACAGTATTCTTTAGAATGTGGCACTTTGCAGAGGTATACATGTACTAGGATGCTAGTCGCCATATCCTATATTATAATTTGCTAAGGATGTTTGTCAGAAGCCGTCATGCACAGTAGAGAAGGCTACGCACTCTGCAGTCATGTGCAGTACAGACTGCCCGCTCCTGATACGGAGCGGGGTGCTCTGAATTCAGACCCGAGTCCTCTCTGCACACCTTCCTGGGACCAAGAGGAAGGTGCGCAGAGAGGACTCAGGTCTGAATTCAGAGCTCCCCACTCCGTATCAGCCGCGGAGCGGGCAGTCAGTACTGTGCATGACTGCAGCGCTGCCAGTGTTGGCCCATGTACACGGGCTTTAAAAATAGTGTTTAATAATTGAAAGGCGACTTATTAGTAACTGAAAGTTCCGCTTTAAAAACTATATATGCCCTTTAGTGCAGGTATTGATGCATTCATTATAAAACTAAGCATATAAAAAGTTCTATGAAGGACAATTTTATTTTAGTTTAATGCATCATTACATTTATCACCTCAGTTTCCGGTTTTCACTACATACCTCATTTCTGTAATTAGTTGCTACAATTTTTGCTTCTTATAACAATGTCGAAGAAATCAGCACTATTGATCAGACACCTCTTTATGAGCAGTCTTGCCCACAATACACTTTAGATTATTTTACCAAGAATACTACCCACAGGTCTTGGGTGGGCAACATGCTCCTTCCAGCTTTTGGACTAAAACCCCCTTTGTCTAGCAAAGGATGATGGGACTTTTAGTCCAACAGCTAAAAAAAACACATTGTCCTGCCCAGGCATTGGGACATCAGTAAAAGAATGTTTGTCAACAGTTGACTGTCAGAAAAAAATAAGAAAATAAGAACATATGGAAAATAAAACATTAATATGCTCACTTGTTTTAATGCGGAGAGCTTGGGGGCATGCTGAATATCCCGCAGGGAGGAGCTCTGAACAGCCAGCTGTTCAGTTATTTTCTTGTACTCTGGATGTTGTGTAGTCAGAACCAATGCTGGATGGTTGCATAGTTTTCGCAAGTACTGCAATGCCTTAAAAAAAAAAAAAAAATTAGGCGAAGTTAACACAAGTACTTAATTCTGAGTGCCTGAGGGCTGTGTCCCTTTTGCAAGGTGTTGGACATCCCATCCCTCTGGCATTCAAATGCTTAAAGGGATAGCAATACTTAAAATGTAAAAAAATATATGTTGTAGGGTTTATCTCCCTGAGTAAAACAACGGTACTCCCACTGCGGAGATATTTTATTAAAAAATTATAACCACTCAAGGTTGTTTTTAGGTGCAGTATCACAATGGCCTGAAAATTTACAGTGGTGCCGTTGCTACACCATCCTATGGGGATTTATGGTCTACGGACCAGAGGAGTCCACAGGATGGTGAAGCAACAGCGCCACTGTAAATTTTCAAGTCACTGTGATATTGCACCTAAAAAATTCAAGTTTGAGCGGTTATTTTTTAATAAAATATCTCTCAGCAGTGGGAGTACCCTTGTTTTATTTGGGGACATAAACCCTACAACATATATATATTTTTTTTTTACATCTCAAGTATTACCATCCCTTTAGTATAGTCATTCTTAGAACTCACAGAATAACAAAGCTTATTTTCACTCTAAGATAGGATCCAGGACACACCAAAGTCCAAAAGCACCGTGGTTGAGAACCACTGTCTTAACCGTATGACAGGAGAGGGGTCAGGAGATTTAGTTGAAGTGCCCTGCGTCCTAGTGGGAATGGCTGTACCCCAGGGCCCCTGTGTCTAAAGATGTTAACCACTGGCTACCCACTCATGAGTTACCTTATGTTTATTTAATATTGTAGTCATTAAAAAAAAATGAACAATGATTCAAGTCTTATCTCTCAAACATATACGTGGCTAAAGTTACCTCGTGAGAAAAAAGTCAGCGTTCTAGCGACAGCTGTAGAAGCCGGTCATTTGACCGGATGGAGGCTCTTCAGCAGAGCCAAAAATGTGCAATCTAAACAAATACTTCATTGGAACGGCCTACAAAGTGTGCCTGGTTTGCAAGAACACTTTGTAGACCTTTCCAATTAAGTATTTATGTTTAGATCTCGCATTTTCTGCTTGGCTGAAGAGCCTCCATCAGGTCAAATGACCTAATTCTGTTGCTTTCTGATAGAGCGCATACTTCTCTCACGAGGTAACTTTAGCAAGATATCTCTCTCAAACCATAATGGTTTTTGAGATCAGACTTGCGTCATTGTTCATCTTTTTTTTTTAATGAGTACAATATTAACCCCTTAAGGGCCAGCGGTCCCAGATTGAAAACTTTGACGTGCGGCCCACGTGCCTGATCCCGTGTGCTGGCACTCCAAACAGGGGACTGAAAGAGATTGCTCCGGTTTTGGAGTGATCAATTTCAGTCCCTGCTATTACAGTGCTCCCGCAGGAGCGCTGAGAGTAAAAAGTATGTGACATGCCAGGACCATCACTGGTCCTTAAGTGCCGGACAGCCGTGATGGTCCTGGAACGTCAGTGGACAGGAAAGTGTTAAACATAAAATTAACTATTAATATCCCTTTAAGATGTACCAAGAAGAACTGGAGCAGTGTTGGAGTAAACCAACTGAACCGTAGTAGAAAAATAAAATTCCTATTCATGTAAATGGGGTTTTTAACACTTTCAAACAGCATGTCAGTAGAATGCGTCCAATATGTTGCTTTCTGATGCATTAGAGACCTCAGAGTGAAAGGGTTAAAATTCCCATTATCATCATCATCAAGTGGAATTTTGTGCATTTTAAATTGTCCACTATGGGGCAAATTGTTTTGCTCCAGTATTGCTCCTTCTTAGTACAACCTCTATAAATAATGGTAAAAGGAAATTACTAATCAGAAAAACATTAGTTCTATGGACCAAAGTAATGTATTACATTCATGGCTGTTGAACATTCCACTTCAACAAAAAAATAATAAAAAAAAAAGTTAGTGTTTTACTTAAGTCAAAAATTATCCAGACAGAGAAAGGTTAATGTATTCATTTCTACCTGGAAGACATGGCCTGTAGCTTTGAGCTTCGGCTTTTCATTTTCCTCAGCCATGGATGGTGTGGATACAGTTTCATCAATATCCGTTTTAGCACGAGATTTTGCAAAATCTTCATATAGTTGAACCTGGAAAAGGAAAACGAGACCGCTTCCTTAAAGCTTCCCAAATCTGAAACGTGCTGCCGATTAGTTCTCCCACTTAAGTGTTACAGATGTCTATTTAATAAACACAGCCACATTGAAAAAATCTGCTTGTTAGATTACAGCAAGCAAACAAGAATTTTCACTTGACCACTTGAACTTTAATCCCTTAGAGGCTAGAGCTGCACCAACCAATTGCTTTACAATCTGGTATCCAATGGTGTTAAGAGATTTGATAGGCACAGTGAATGCCCACTTCAACATTAAGAGGGACAAGATTAACAGGAGACCATATAAACCAGTGATTCCTTATGTTGGTGCTTGGGTCAAACCAACAAGGTCATATTTTCATTACATCCTTATTCACGGGTGAATGATCACTAGACTGATTTTAATTGCACTAGCTGGCTTAATTAGGTAGTAGCTTATAATCTGACTTGTTGGTGCATCCTGAGAACTGGAGCAGACAATCACTGTTCTAAATATTTAACCCCTTTGAGTGCCAGAGGGGTATGCAATGCATTGCTTTGTAATGCATTGCATACCCCTCTGGCACTCAAAGGGTTAAGCTGCACACTCCCTGGTACTTCATGCATGGTAATAATAATTATATTCAAAAATAATAAATGATCAGTACAAGCAGTGTTCAACTTTAAGTACTGATTGCAACGCACCTGCAAAGGACTTAGAGTACAGTAATAATCCTGAATTATTTTAGGCGGTAGATCTTGCAATACATCCTCTTTCATTCGACGAAGCAAAAACGGTAAAACTTGACGATGAAGTGCCTCCATTGCAAGAACCCCTACAATTACAGTTTGCAAGTGAAAACTTCTTTATGGGATAACACACGGTAGCAATGTGAGATGCAAGTTTTAACCCTTTGAGTGTCAGAGCACATTAGTAATGCTGGTTTTATCAGACAGGTCAGAATATAAAGCTTTGAGATTAGATACCCAAGACAAAAATCACTAACAATACGAAATATATACCCCAAGAACTAGGCAGTCTGAATATATGCAATTAAACAGAGTAAAAGCAGTCTAGGTATAACAGGTCCACTATAAAGGAGCAGTAAACTTTTATTTATGAACACACATTTTATACAGCATTTCCTGCTGAATAAAACCAGACCACTCCCACTGCAGTCAGATGTTTTATTAAAAAATTTATAAGAGTTTAAATATTCAGGAAGGGAATTTACTGTGTTTACTTCCTGATAGTTCTAACTGACAGGAAGTGGCAGGCAGTTTCTATCACATTCCATGGAGAACTGTAGGTCTCTGACTTTCCATTAGAATCTAACAGGAAATCTAATTAGAATTTGACAAATAGAGGGCACTGCTAATGTAAAAAAACATGGGTTTAAGCTGTAATTACTCTGGGAATATAAATCTCTCGGCAGTGGGAGTACCCTTATTTTACTCAATAGGTAAATCCCTACAATATATATTTTTTCATTTAAAAAAAAAAAAAAAAAAAAAAAAAAAAAAAGTTTACTGCTCTTTTAAAACAGGAAGGAGGGTATACTACAACTTACCAGCCTCCTGTTCTCGAGATGAGCTTCGAGCATCCCTACTTGCTAAAATAGGTTTTCCATATCTTGCAGCAAATTGCCGTTCCGTACCCAAAAATCCTGGCATGAGGAAGTCAAATAATGACCACAGCTCCAAAACATTGTTCTAAAATTAAATTATAAAAAAAACAAAAACAAAAAAAACACAAAGTTAAATTTGTGTGCCTCTTTTCGGGGCAGATGACAACCAAACAGATGTCTCTGATCTCAAATCAAAATAACAGTGTTATTTCTTCCAGTGAATATGTGCAAGTTTTAAAGAAAATCCTGCTGAAAACTTTCAGCAACTTAAAAGTAACAATGAGGACATATCTGCCTCCCTCTAATATGTAATACCCAAATTAAATCATTGTTCACTTTTCAAAGGTCAAGGATGTAAATATTTTCCAACAAATGAGAAATTATTTCCATGATGAATATACAGGATAATAAATAGCCAAACACACAAAGGACACAAGTGGAGAAATTCTGGGTAAAAACAACTGCATTACAGGAACAAATACTGTATATACTTTTCCATTGTTTTAAACTGGGCTTTTAACTCTGAGTGCCAGAGAGGTACCCGACGGTACCTTCCTGGCACTCAAAGGTTAATGCCTAATCTCCTGTGCAGAGCACCACTTAAAATCAATAGGAATTTTATTTCTTCTATGTGGTGGTTAGTTTTGTCATACAAATACTCTACTCTGTTGTCTTTCTGCATATGGCCCAAAAAAGTCTGTATTCATTAAGGAAAAAAAAAAATGCAGTTCTGGAGCAAATCAACTGCACCACACGGAACATTCCCCAAAATTCCTTTGATATAAATTGGGCTTTTTTAACCCCTTAAAATTGGGCTTTTTTAACCTCCAATCTTTTAAAAAAAGAATTCAAGTGGTTAAAAGCGAAAAGAGGATTAGTCTTACCTGTTAAATCCTTTTCTCTTTGTCCATACAGGTTACTGGTAACTTTGGGTAGGTGATCTGCCCCTTTAATTGTAGGCAGGAACAAGTCTAGAATTGTATGCAGGGGGTGCAGCCTACCTTCCCTCCTTGGCTGCAGCTAGCCAATCAACTCCAGAAAGATTTGAGATACTATTAACTAGATAATGGAAGGGAAAGGAGATTCCTGTGAGCATGACCCCAAAGGACCCCCACGGTCTGCCACAGGAGTGCCAAGCATGGTCCCTTGACAGGGTGGGAGATTGCCTGATAGACTCAGTGCGATGTACATAAAACTTGAGACAATGCACGACATCCAACAAGTGTAGATTCCTCTCTCCTTGTCAGAGGTAGGGACAGGGCAGAAAGGCGGCACCACAATCTCCTGATTTATGTGGAACTCCGAAACCACCTTAGGAAGAAACTCCTAAGAAAGTGTGAAGCACCGCCTTATCCTTGTGAAACACCAAAAAAGGTGGTCTACAGGACAGAGCATGTAACTCCGCAACACAGAGAACTGACACGATCGCCAGGAGAAAGACCATTTTCCACATCAACAGGTGTATAGGAATAGTAGCCAAAGACTCAAATAGAGGGCGCTGAAGAACACCCAAAATCAAGTTAAGATCCCACAGAGGAGCGGGATTCTTGACGGGATGAGTATGAGCAACGCCCTGGAAGAAAACCTTGACATCAGGAAGGATGGCAATGCGCCTCTGAAAGAAAACAGAGCGAGCAGAAATCTGAACTTTAAAGGAACTCAAACTGAGACCCTTATCCACACTGTCCTACAAAAAGGCCAGAACCGTAGGCAGATCAAATTCCAGAGACATCCCAGAGTTACCAGTAACCTGTATTGGATGACAGAGAAGAGAGGATTTTAGTCTTACCTGTTAAATCCTTTTCTCTTAGTCCATACAGGTTACTGGTTTCCCACCCTGTCAAGGGACCATGTTTGGCTCTCCTGTGGCAGACCGTGGGGGTCCTTCGGGGTCATGCTCACAGGAGCCTTCTTTCCCTTCTACTATCTAGTCAATAGTTGGTGTCTCAAATCTTTCTGGAGCCGGTTGGCTAGCTGCAGCCAAGGAGGGAAGGTAGGCTCCACCACCTGCATACAATTCTAGAATTGTTCCTGCCTACTATTTAAAGGGGTGGATCACCTACCCAGAGTTACCAGTAAACTGTATGGACTAAGAAAAGGATTTAACAGGTAAGACTAAAATCCTCTTTTTGTGGACCTTAAGCCCGGGGGGAAAATCTTGGGTTCAAGTTCTTTCCCCAGGAGTTGCCCACTGAGACTTCTTAATACATGGTGATCTGAAGAAAGAAGATCTACAGGAAAGGTGAGCAACCCTTTGAGTGCTGCAGGTCCACATGTCCCATAGTGACCCTCCGCACAGGGGTTTTACCTTTGGGAGTTCCTATTGCACACACCTGCACTCATTGGGTCTATCTGTATGTCTGTTGGTTGTTTTGGAGCAGGTTTACGTGGTACTTTAACCCTTTAGCTGCTGTTTTTGCATTTTGGGGGGATTTCTGACACTTTTCCTACTGCTTCATTGTTTTTTGGGTATCCTAACATGTTCTAGTGATGTTTCATGCATTTTTAATTTACGGTTTCAATTTTGTAAAATTTGAGTTCCTTTAAGGCACGCTTTACTGTATAGGCGCCATTGCTCCATTCACTCCTATGGGAATGTACAGTTTGGGACATATCTCTGCAACCGCTCCACCTAGTGACTTCAGAGATGGCTCATTTTACTTGTCTGCCCTTGCTCTATCATCCGGTTCATGTTTCTAGCAGGGGGCTCAGGGGGCTTCGGACACTGTTGGGGTACTTTTGCTGGGAAAACTACATTTCCCATTAGCCCTTGCTTCACGCGCTCGTTTCTGATTGGCTCCTGCCTCGGCAGCCATTTTGTGCCATTTCCAGAACGAGTATCCTATGCAGGGCTTGGAATCGCCTTCTCTCCTATCCTGATTAACCCTTCGCCTGCCAGATAAGGCTGTTTTAGCAGTTTCCGGTGTGAAACTTTAATCCTACACACTGTAATTGGGTGATTTCTTATACTGTAACGTTTTTGACACTGTGAGAATGTCTAATCCGTTGGATCTTGGGGCCAGACCTAAGACTGAGGATGCTGGAGTCCCTGTATCCCCCCATTGCGCACTGCTGTTCCTGTCATTCAGGGTTACCTGGAGAATTCTCAGGTCATTTATGCCCAGCATGTTCTGATGTCCCTGAGGGTCTCCCAGGGACCTCCAGCCATGCATTATTGACAGTTTGGGTGCAAAAGTTCAAGGCTGCTACTAGGGACCTTACAACTCTTTCCATTCCAATTACAGGGAGTCTTCCATTCTTGGCAGACCCCTCCTTCGTCAAGTCTTCCCTGCCAAAACCACAGGGAGTACCCAACATATCGGATTCCTCCGAGGAGGAACTGCTGGTGGATTCAGATGCTGTGGAATGTTCTGCTGTGGGCTCCTCTCAGTTTTTTGGGGACCCTTTTTAGGCCAATCCTGAGCCCTCAGCGGAGGGCCTGATCAGGGCTGATTTTACTACCCTAAACATTCCCTTAGTTCAAGGGGTTCCTTCTGATCCCTCTCTTTCAGGAGCCTAAAAAGCCCCTTACTTGCTTTCCACCTAACCCCACTCTTGACCGCCTTGTGTCTGAAGAGTGGAAATCTCTGGACAGGAAACCTTCTGTGTCCAAGAAATTTGCCAAGCCTTATCCCTTCTCTTAGGCAGCACTTGCTCAGTGGGTTCATCCTCCCAAAGTGGATGCTCCTATTTCCATGTTATCCAAGTCTACTGCCTTGCCAGTTTCTGATGCGTCAGCTCTGAAACACTGGACTGACAAGAAACTTGAGGTCTCCCTCAAGTCCATTTTTGCGACTGCTGGTACTGCCATGCATCCAGCCTTCGCTGCAGCATGGGTTAACCGGGCCATTGCGGTCTGGACTGAACAGATCACCCTGGCTGTCCATCAGGGTGCTCCTACTTTGTATATGTTGTGGCTTCTTGCCAACATCTGAGGATTAGCACTATGTTTCTGCTGCCTTGTGTGATGCCATCCGTTTGGTGGATAGGGTTTCCACCATATCTGTGGTTGCCAAACGGGCTCTGTGGCTCAAGATCTGGTCTGCAGACACTGCTTCCAAGAAAGCCGTGCTCTCTTTGCCTTTTCAAGGCACTTCATTGTTTGGGCCAGATCTCAAGGATCTGATTAGCGAGGCCACAGGAGGTAAAAGAACCCTTCTGCCTTTGGTCCCCAGGAAGATAACGCAGCTTAAGCGTAAATCGGTATTTTCGTTCCTTTCAGACAGAGACGTCCACCGAACCAGACTGTTCCCTCAGCTCTGCGTTCCTCTTCCAAGCCCAAACAGCAATGGAAGCCCAAGGTCTCCTCCAAGCCCAAGGCTTCCAAGCCTTCTTCTGCACGACTCACCGAACCCGGGTCCCCATTCTGCTGTGGGTGGCACGTCTGCATCACTACCACAGCGCCTGGAAGGATTCAGTGGCGGACCCATGGGTTTTACAAGTGGTGGCAGAAGGATACAGGCTCCCTTTTGTCTCTTCCTCTCGTTCCTTCTCATACGCCTCAGGGCGCGGAGAAATGCCGGCTGTTCAACGGTGCTATTCAGGCTCTTCTGGACAAGGATGTTCTAGAGCCAGTTCCAGTTCAGGACAGAGGTATGGGTTTTTACTCATACCTCTTTGTGGTCTCCAAATCCAAAATAGGGCGACAACCGCCATCCTTTTTGAAGGATCTCAATTCTTTTGTGATCCAGACTCCTTATCACCAGGAGTCTCTACGGACGGTGATTGCTGCTATGTTCTTGGGGGAATTCCTTACTTCTCTGGATCTTCAGGACGCGTATTTACATACTGCCATTCATCCAGAGAGCCGACAGTATATCAGATTTGCCTGCGACCAAGGGCATTTTCAATTTTCAGCTCTTCCCTTTGGTCTGACTACAGCTCCTCAAATTTTCAACCGTATCCTGGGAGCCTTAGTGTTCTGCGAAACTTCATCAGCAGGTTCAGCTATGCATTCACGCTCTCACCCATCACAGGCGGATCATCAATATGGACAAGTCAGATCTTGTCCCATTCCAGAGTCTGGTTTTCCTGTGTCTTCTCTTCAACACTCAGAAGAGCATGGTGTTTCTCATGGACAAGGTAGCGCACCAGATTTCCACAGGGTTTCTGCGGTCATGGCTAAAGATCCAGTTCCAGCCAAGAAGCTGTCCTCTCTAGTGGGGAAATTCATCTCCACCATAGAAACGGTCCCATTTGCCACGACACACACCAGGGAACACCAGTGGTTTGTGGTCCAGGTGTGCAAGGGTCAGCCAGACCTTCTGAAGATGTCAGTGTCCCTACCTCTTCATGTGGAACTGAGTTTGTCGTGGTGGCTCGACCTATACAATCTGCTGAAGGGCAAGTCCTTCCTGGTATCCTTCTGGACCACAATGATGACGGACGCCAGCCTCTCCGACTAGGGAGAGGTCCCGGGTCGCCTGAGTGCTCAGGGTCGGTGGTCTCCAGAGGACTCTCCTTCCCATCAACGTGTTGGAGCTTCGGGCGATATTTCATGCCCTTCATCATTGGACATCTCAGCTGGAAGACTGTCCAGTCCGGGTACAGTCTGACAACGCCACGGCCGTGGCTTACATCAATAAACAGGGTGGAACAAGAAGTCTCGCTGCTTGGTTAGAGGTCAAGGCTTTTTTGTCCTGGGCAGAAGAACACGTTCCTGCCATATCCCACAGCGGAGAGTGGGAGATGCACCCAGAGGTGTTCACCCTCATTGTTCAGAAATGGGGTCTTCCTTACAACGACCTGATGGTGACAAGACACAACAGAAAGGTTCCGAGGTTCTGTTCTCGATGGAGGGACCCTCTAGCTATGGGAGTGGATGTAATGTCCATTCCTTATTTATTCCCTCTGGCCTACATCTTTCTTCCCCTCCCCATGTTGCACAGGATATTACGAAAATTACGACTGGAACGTTGTCCAGTCATTCTGATTGCTCCTTATTGGCCTCGCCAGGCTTGGTTTCCGGAGCTTCTAGATCTGTCAGTGGTGGAGCCATTCTGGTTCCCTTGCCGTCCGGATCTTCTTCTACAGCGTAACCTGTGAAGGAGGATGTTCATCGTCTAGCCTTGACGCGGTTTTAGCATTTTCTTCCTGGGGACCAAAGGCAGAAGAGGACTTTTACTCCCTGTGGCCTCACTGATCAGATCCTTGAGATCTGGCCGAAACAAAGAAGTGCCTTGAAAAGGCAAGGAGAGCAAAGCTTTCTTAGAAGCAGTATCAGCAGACCAGATCTTGAGCCAAAGAGCCCGCCTGGCAACCACAGACATGGTGGAAACCCTATCCACCAAACGGATGGCATCACACAAGGCAGCAGAAACATAGTGCTAAGCCTCAGATGTTAGCAAGAAGCCACAACATATACAAAGTAGGAGCATCCTGATGGACAACAAGAGTGATCTGTTCAGTCCAGACCGCAATGGCCCGGTTCATCCATGCTGCTGCAAATGCTGGATGCATGGCAGAACAAGCAGTAGCAAAGATGGACTTGAGGGAGACCTCAAGTTTGTCAGTCCAGTCCTTTAGAGCAGACTTATCAGACACTTGCAAAGCAGTAGACTTGGATAGCCTGGAGATAGGAGCATCCACTTTAGGAGGATGAACCCACTGAGCAAGCGCTGCCTCAAAAAAGGGATAAAGCTTAGCAAATTTCTTGGAGACAGAAGGTTTCCTGTTCTGAGACTTCCACTCTTCAGACACAAGGCGGTCAAGAGTGGGGATGGGTGGAAAGCAAGTAAGGGGCTTTTTTAGGCTCCTGAAAGACATCAGAAGGAACCTCCTACACTAAGGTACCGTTTAGGGTATTTAAAACAGCCCTGATCAGGCCCTCAGCTGAGGGCTCAGGATCAGCCTCAAAAGAGACCCCAAAAAAAACTGAGAGGTGCCCATCACAGAACATTCCTCAACATCTGAATCCACCAGGAGTTCCTCCTCAAAGGAATCTGACACGTCAGGTACACCCTGAGGATTTGGCAGGGAAGACTTGACGAAGGAGGGGGTCTGCCAAGAATGAAAGACCGCCTGTAACCGGGATGGAAAGAGTTGTAAATTGGAACTAAGGCCCCTAGTAGCAGCCTTGAACTCTTGCACCCAAACTGGCTCTAATGTATGGCTGGTGGTCCCTGGGAGACTCTCAGGGACATCAGAACATGCTGGGCATAAATGACCTGAGAACTCTCTAGGTAACCCTGAATGACAGGAAGAGGAATGCGCAATAGGGGATACAGAGATCCCAGCATTCCTAGTCTTAGGTCTGGCCCCAAGCTCCAATGGTATAGACATTCTCAGTGTCAATAACCTTATTTTATAAGAAATCCCCCAATTACAGTGTGTATGATTAAATTTTCACCCCAGAAATAGCTAAAATAGACTTATGGGGCAGGAGAAGGGTTAATCAGCAGAGGAGAGAAGGAGAATCCAAGGCCTGCATAGGATACGCATTCTGGAAAGATCACAAAATGGCTGCCGCGGCGGGAGCCAATCAGAAACGAGCGTGCAAATCAAGCGCTCATGAGAAAATAGGATTTTAGTCTTACCTGTTAAATTCTTTTCACTTAGTCCATACAGGTCACTGGTACTTCTGGGAGGCGATTCGCCCCTTTAATAGGCAGGAACAATTATGCAAATTATTGCAGGGGGCGGAGCCTCCCCTCCTACTTAAGCCACCTTCAGGCCAGAGCCACTAGATTGATTTGAGACCCTAAAACTGACCCCAGGTAAGCAAGAAGAAAGACTTCTGTGAGCATGCCCCAAAGGTCTCCCACTGAATGCCACAGGAGAGCCAGGTCTGGTCCCTTGACAGGGTGGGAGACCAGTGACCTGTATGGACTAAGTGAAAAGGATTTAACAGGTAAGACTAAAATCCTATTTTCACTGTCGTCCAATACAGGTCACTGGTACTTCTGGGATGTACAAACATTGAGCTGATCCAGAGGTGGGAAGAAGGCAAGGACCAGAACAAGGCCCAAGTCATTAAAACTGCTATGAACCAGTTAATTACATAGCCCAAACTAAGTGTCAACGGACACCAAACAAGGGAACAATCCCTGAACTAACACAGCACACGGAACTAGAGCCAACTGGGCTCAA
Source organism: Rhinophrynus dorsalis (assembly GCA_037306005.1). Lineage (NCBI taxonomy): Eukaryota > Metazoa > Chordata > Amphibia > Anura > Rhinophrynidae > Rhinophrynus > Rhinophrynus dorsalis. The sequence continues at coordinate 97,528,107 of CM074724.1, read as the reverse complement.
CAGTAAGGAAGCACTAAGGATCACAGAGTGGAAGACCTACACAGGCAAAACTGCCTCCAGGACTTTCCTTCCAAAACTGGCATCAGCCGAGGCCAGCACATCAACACGGTAGTGCTTTGAAAAAGTGTGCACAGAGGACCAAGTAGCCGCCCAGCACAGTTGATCAGCGGAAGCCTGATTTTTGTAGGCCCAAGAGGCCCCGATAGATCTGGTGGAATGGGCAGACACCCGGAAGGGAACATGCTTATTCCGCAACTTGTAGGCTTCACGGATAGTAGCCTTAATCCAAGAGGCAATGGTAACTTTGGAGGCCGGTCTCCCTGCCCTAGGCCCCTCAGGAATGACGAATAGAGCGTCAGACTTCCTGATAGACTCGGTGCGATGAACATAAAACTTGAGGCAACGCACCACATCTAACAAATGGAGATCTCGTTCCTTGTCAGATGAAGGATTAGGGCAGAAAGAGGGAACCACAATCTCCTGATTGATGTGAAACTCGGACACAACCTTGGGTAAGAATTCCTTGGTAGTACGAAGCACAGCCTTATCCTTGTGTAACACCAGGTAAGGAGGTTTACAAGACAAAGCCTGTAACTCTGCTACCCGGCGAACTGAAACAATAGCCAAAAGGAAGGCCATCTTCCAAGTCAAGAGACGTAATGGAATGGAAGCCAAGGATTCAAACGGTGGTCGCTGGAGAACTCCCAGCACCAAATTGAGGTCCCACTGGGGAGCAGGACTCTTGAAGGCAGGTCGAACATGAGTCACACCTTGGAAGAAAACTTTCACATCAGGAAGGATAGCGATCCTTTCCTGGAAAAACACAGACAAGGCAGAAGTCTTAACTTTGAGGGAACTCTGGAATATGAGCTGCAGAGATGACAGGCACGTGATCTTCTGCCCAAGACAAAATATCCTTGACCTCCAACCAGGCGGTGCCGCTTCTTGTGCCGCCTTGCCTGTTGATGTAAGCCACCGCAGTGGCGTTGTCGGATTCCACTCTGATCGGAAGACCGGTCAGTTGAGATTCCCAGTGTCTCAGGGCAAGCCGGATGGCATGTAGTTCCAGAACATTGATGGAGAGAAGAGATTCCTCCAGACCCCATTTCCCCTGAGCACTGAAGCGACCCAACACAGCACCCCAGCCCCGAAGGCTGGCATCCGTTGTCATCGTGGTCCAACAAGGAACTTGAAAGGATCTCCCTTTCAGGAGATGGGAGAGATCCAACCACCAGTGCAGACTCGATTCCACATGAGGGGGTAGAGAGACTGACAGATGCTGATGATCTGGATGATTCTTGCACGTCTGGATCACAAATCTCTGTAGTTCCCTGGAGTGGGCCATGGCAAAAGGAACCGCTTCGATCGTGGAAATGAACTTCCCCACCAGGGACGACAACTTCGTTACCGGCACTAAGTCCAGTTCCAGAATCCCCGCCACTCTGATAGCTACCTGATGAGCCACATCCTCCGGCAGAAACACCATGCATTGGAGAGTGTCGAACAGGAGACCCAGGAACAGAAGCCTCTGAGATGGGACCAAGTCCGACTTGTCCAGATTCAGGATCCAGCCATGGCGGGGCAAAGTGTGGATACACTTCTGCAATTGCTGGTGAAGAAGCTCCGCCGAGGAAGCTTTGAGGAGGAGATCGTCCATGTAGGGAGTCACCCTGACCCTGTCCTGATGAAGCACCGCTATCAGGGAGCCCAACACTCTCTGGAAGACCTGAGGAGCTGAAGTCAGCCCAAAGGGAAGAGCAGAAAACTGAAAGTGTCCCCTGTGGCAGGCAATCCTGAGGTACCGCCTGCTCTCTGGATGAATAGGGATGTGAAGATAAGCATCCTGAAGGTCCAGGGAGGCAAGGAACTCCCCTGGAGACGTTGCTGCAATCACAGAGCACAGGGACTCCTGGCGGAAGTGGGAAGACACCACATAGGCATTGAGATCTTTGAGATCCAAAATAGGACGAGCCCCTCCGTCCTTTTTGGCCACCACAAACAGGTTGGAATAAAATCCTGAACCTGTGTCCTCCTGAGGAACCACTTCCAGAACCTCTTTGTCCAAGAGATCCTGAATAGCGTCGAACAGATGTCTTTTTGTGGGTTCCTGAGAAGGACGAGTAAAATGGAACCGAAAAGGAGGAAGGGAGGAGAAAGGGATCCTGTATCCCTCTGACACCACCTGAAGAACCCATGGGTCCGCTACTGACTCCTCCCAAGTCCGGCGAAAGATGCGGCGACGTCCACCTACAGCCGGATGCGGACCCGGGTTCGGCGAGTCATGCCGAAGCAGTCTTGGAGGTCTTGGCCTTGGGAGCCACTTTGGGCTTCCAGGACTGTTTGGGCTTGGAGGAGGAGCGCGTAGCGGGAGGACCCGTCTGGGCCGAGGAGCGTGTCTCAGTCTGAAAGGAACGAAAGGACCGATTGCGTTTGGCTGGAAACTTTTTCTTAAAGACTGAGGGTAGAAGAGTACTTTTACCACCAGTAGCCTCACTGATCATTTCTTTGAGCTCAGATCCAAATAGCAAATTCCCCTGAAAGGGCAAGGAAAGCAAGGCTTTCTTAGAGGCTGTATCAGCAGACCAAATTTTCAGCCAAAGGGCACGTCTAGCCACCACAGAAGCAGTGGAGGCCCTCGCCATCATGCGCACAGCATCAAAGGCAGCGTCAGCAACATATTTCTGAGCTTCAGTGATATTAGCAAGAAGCTGCAACTGTTCAGATACTGGTGCATCCTGGCGAACTGCTTCAGTCAGTCGTTCAGTCCAGGCCGCAATGGCTCTATTAACCCATGCCACTGCAAAGGCTGGACGCATGGCAGTGCCAATAGAGGCAAAATAGACTTAAGAGAAAGCTCTAGCTTTTTATCCGTCCAATCCTGCAGGGCAGAGGCATCAGAGACAGCCAAAGCGGTAGACTTGGATAGTCTGGAAACAGGAGCATCCACCTTGGGGGGATGAACCCATTTTGCCAGCTCAGTCTCAGGAAAAGGGTACAGTTTAGCAAACTTTTTAGAGACAGAGGAGGATCTATCAGGATTCTTCCATGCCTCAGAGACTAGACGGGCAAGAGTAGGGTTAGTTGGAAAACAAACAACAGGCTTAGATGGTTTCTTTTGAAAAACATCAGTAGGATCATAAGTGGATTCCTTAGTCAGAGGAAGGTTGAGCGTATTCAGTACAGCTCTAATCAGACCCTCAGCCGAAACTTCAGGGTCACATTCATAAGGGTCCCCAATGGACCTGTTAGACTCAATAACAGTGCGTTCCTCAGCATCAGAATCCTGCAAGAGTTCTTCCTCAGAAGAATCAGACACATCAGGAGCACCCTGTGGCTTAGGCAGGGAGGTCCTGATTGTAGCGGGGGTCTGCCAGACCTGGAGAGCCCCCTGTACCTGAGAGGGAAAGAGTTGAAGAGTGGATCTGAGATCCCTAGTGGCAGCTTTAAACTCCCTCACCCAAGATGGCTCAATAGCATGGCTGGGAAGCCCAGGGTTGCTATCTTGACCAGTGCAGTTAGGGCATAGATCCCCCACATTATCACTAGATAGCCCAGTGTGACAAGAGGAGCAAAACGCCATGGGGGGAGCAGACCCCCCATCCTCCTTAGACTTGGGTCTAGCCCCTAGCTCCAGTGAAGTAGACATGCTCACAGCGTCAATATACCCCACTTTAAACTCTATCACCCAGTAAGAGTGTGGAAGATTAAAGTTTCACCCCAGAAATGCCTAATATTGGACTTATCTGGCCAGCGAAGGGTTAATCTGTTGAGAGGAGAGAAGGCTCGGTCCCTGCGTAGTGTACTCGCTGAGGAAGAGCTCCACAAAATGGCGGCCGTCAGGATAGCCAATCAGAAACGAGCGTGAACCGGGCGCTCATGGGAAATGTAGTTTTCCCCATACAAGTACCCCAAACAGTGCCCGAAGCCCCCCTGAACCCCCCACACTAATAAAACACACACCGGATGATAGAGCAGGAGCTTAGCATTAAAATGAGCCCTCTCTGGAGTTGCTGTGACAAGCGGTTCCAGAGATATGTCCCAGACTGTGAAATCTCATAGAGAGTAAAGGAGCTATAGCGTCTAAGCGGGAAAAGCCGCGCTTAAAGGCGCGGAACACCATTTTTAATAAAGTTTAATAAAACATTAAAAAGTGCCCAAACATACATTAAACACATAAATAAACACTATTCAAGGCTCCAAACCCAGAGAATACCACAGAAACTGCATTAAATACATTAAATGCAAATAAAAACACCCTATGAGTGCTGGAGTGCAAAGCAAACTCCCAAATACAAGCCCAGTAAAGGGACACTGTGGGGACAAGTGGACCTTCAGCACTCAATGGGTGGCTCACCTTTCCTGCAAGGACTTCTGTCTTCAGGTGACCATGATGAAGTGGGAATAGACCAGAGGTAAATTCCCCAGTAGGGAATCTGCTTAACTCAAGCTGTTCCCTCTTCAGGGCTTAAGGTCCACAGAAAATCCCTGGAAGCTGCACCAGCCACTTTAAAGAGGGCAATTCACAGCCATGGTCACCCTCCTAATGGTGGTATTCCATATTTGAATAAAAAATAACAAAATACTAAGTTGAATGCATAGATGTTCTCTACCTGGTGTGCATAGCACCCAGGAACAAATCAATCTAGTGGCTCTGGCCTGAAGGTGGCTTAAGTAGGAGGGGAGGCTCCGCCCCCTGCAATCATTTGCATAATTGTTCCTGCCTATTAAAGGGGCGAATCGCCTCCCAGAAGTACCAGTGACCTGTATTGGACGACAGTGAAATGTAGTTTTCCCAGAAAAGTACCCCAAACAATGCCTGAAGCCCCCTGAGCCCCCCAACATACCAGAAACACGAACCGGATGATAGAGCAAGGACAGACAAGTAAAATGAGCCATCTCTGAAGTCGCCAGGTGGAGCGGTTGCAGAGATATGTCCCAAAATGTACAGTCCCATAGGTGTGAATGGAGCAATGGCACCTATGCGGTAAAGCACGCCTTAAAGGAACTCACATTTTACAAAACTGAAGGTGTAATATTAAGACATGAAACATCACTAGAACATGTTAGGATACCAAAAAACACTGAACCAGTAGGAAAAGCATCAGAAAATTCCCCAAATGAATGCCAAAACAGCAGCTAAAGGGTTAAACACCACAAACCTGGTCAAAACACCCAGCAGACATCCAGATAGACCAAATGAGTGCAGGAGTATGCAATAGGAAGTCCAAATGAAAAACCCTTTGCGGAGGGGCACTGTGGGACATGTAGACCTGCAGCACTCAAAGGGTTGCTCATCTTTCCTGCAGATCTTCTGTCTTCAGATTACCAAGTTTAAAGAACAAGCCTCGGTGAGGAACTCCTGAGGAAAGAACTTGTAGCCAAGATTTTTCCCCCCAGGGCTTAAGATCCACAAAAAGCATCTGGTCACTGAGCTAGCCACATCTAAGGGCATTGTCAGTTATGGTAATACGCATAATAGTGGTATTCCATTTCTAACAGAAAAATAAAATTCCCAAAACTATAGCAGAACTTTTCTCTTGCCTGTGTCTTCACCAAGGAACAAATCTTTCTGAAGCTGGTTGGCCAGCTGCAGCCAAGAAGGAAATGTAGGTTCCACCCCCTGCATACAATTCTAGAATTGTTCCTGCCTACAATTAAAGAGATGGATCGACTACCCAAAGTTACCAGTAACCTGTATTGGACGACAGAGAAATTTAAATTAATGGGAATTTTGGGAACTTTTATAGTGGTTTACCCCAGAATTAGTCCATTTTTATTTTAGGATTACATGACCCTTAGCTTCAAGGTGTTTCATTCCAACATAGAAAAATGAAAAGACATGGTAACTAAAATGATTATAAATAGCATGTTAATCCAGTACAGCATGTAACCCACATCTTTAAAAGCACTTTGAAATGACTTACTTGAATGGGTGTTCCAGAAAGGATTATTCTGTAATTGGCAGTAAGTTGCTTTACTGCTTTTGACAACTTTGTTTTCCCATTTTTTATCACATGACCTTCATCAAGAATACAGTAGTTAAACTTCATATTCCTGAAATAAAATACCTTTGTTAGCTGAACAACATTCTGAAAGAAGAAAAAAAGAGCCGTAGCAGAGTGTGGTAAAAACTATTTCCATACCTGAAAAAGTCAATGTCATTCCTGACAACATCATATGAAGCGACAATCAGGTTGTGCTTTTTTACCTGGTGCTGTAAACTTAAGGAAAGAAAAAAAAAAAAAAGTTTCCAGGATGTACATAGTAACAAGTTAACATTCATGGTGATAGTGTCAAACTGCTTGAGAACAAGTTAACCAGTTTATGCACCAGATGGGTGTACATCACATTGCACATCACTCCAGTCCTTAAATTGAAACAAACTAGCATGTAAAAAGAACTCTCCCCTGAGTTTGGTGAATTTGTTCCCTCTGGGAAAGCCGGGATTTTTTTCTAACATTTTGCTATGCATCTGTTTAGGTAGTATTACCATAGGGAACTATAATATATCTATTATAGATCTATATATCTACATATCTATCTCTACCTATCTATACACACAAACATACACAATAGTGTCCAAAAGGCAGAGCCTATCAAGACAAACTGGTTTTATTTATTTATGTATCTATTTATCATTTAAACTTTCCCAGTACTAAATTGCAGCCAAGTTGAATATATCTAAGGGGGCAGTACAACGCACACTTAAGATCTTTTCTAAAAACAAATCAGTTTCATCCAAAGCAAGACCAGGCAGAACTAAAGTGACCACAACATCAGAAGACCAGTATTATCAAGCTAATGTAATTATGGAACAGAACACCATCTGGATCAATTCAACCCAAGCTGACTCAGGACCGTCCTACCCTAGTAGGAGAAAGCACAGAAAGAAGACTGGCAAAGTACAGCCTTCATGGTGGGGAGTAGTGATCTCCAAGGTGGGATTGTCAGCATTTGGTTCTGAGAAGTAGCTGCTCATCATACTTTGGTCAGCCAACCAAATTTTGAGCCAAAATGTTCTAAAAAGTCCTTGGTGTCCCTTTCCTCTGGGCAGAGACACAACTTTTTAGCTTGACCTAGACAAGTTCATTGGTATCACTAAACGAGGCAAGAACATTCCTCCAAAGTTTTTTTTTTTTTTTTTTTTTCTTTTGTGTTGAAGATGACAGTTTGTTTCCCCTCCAGTATCTGGTGCCAAAGGTTTTACCAAGCCTGTTTGGGCTTTGGGGAAGGGCGGGCTTGAAAATTCTGAGGGTATTGAACCTTTGGTACCAGATACTGGAGGGGAAACAAACTATATGTCTTCAACACATACAAGAAAAACACACAACACTTTGGAGGAATCTGAGGCAACAGAATGATCTTGCCTCTTTTAGTGTTACCAATGACATTGTCTATGTCAAGCCAAAAAGTGGTCTCTCCTCCTCGTGGAAAGGGACACCAAGGACTTTTTTTTGGAACATTGTGGCTCAAAATTTGGATGGCTGACCAAAGTATGATGAGCAGCTACTGAGAAGGCTGTGGCTTTTCCAGAAAATCTAGGAGGTATTACAATGCCGCTTCAGTGATTTATTAGTTTGCCTCCACGATTTTGGTAATCATTCTTTAGGAACATTCCCTTGGATAGCATCTGAAAGATTTCCACCTTACATAGCCATAGCTCTAGTGACACCAAGCTGTACCAAAATTGGGTTGCATGGCATTAGTTTTCTGTAAGGAATCTTAAAAGTTCCTCTGCCTGATCCTTAAACCCTTAAGGACTGGGAAAATCTGAGGTGGATTTCACTTAAGGACCGGAGCAATTCTGACTGTCTATTTTACCCATGAACACTATATACCTTTTTTTACGCACAAATGGGGCTCTCTTTTGATACCACACTTATATGGATAGCCCACCATTTTAGTAAAATTACGGAAAACTGTTTAAAAAACAAAAAAAAAAACACTGCTTTTTTTTTTTTTTTTCTTCTCTTGTGATCATTTGGACGCAATGGGTTAAATTTTTGTGGAGACCGCATGAAAGGTATGACCGGTCAGTCTTACCTACAAAACAGGCAGTTTTAAGTGGGCACTGTGCCCCTTGGGTGAAAATCACCATGTCCCTTCTTCCCATCCTATTTTCCCACTTTTTTATTGATTACATTTGGCGGTGTGTATGTATTACATGGCTCCACAACAATCATACTCCCAATTTTGTTCATTGAGGTTTGTTTTTTTAAATAAAATTTTTTTTTTTTTTTTACAAAATAAACAAGTTTATTTTAGCAGGTCAAAAATGGACCTACATCCAGCCAGCCTCCAGCACAGCAGTGAAGGGGTTAATACTCCCAGCTGGTGCATTTTTTCCCACTACATGTCTCCTCTCTCTCCCTTCCTTTGATTGTAGGGACAGAGGCATACTGCCTCATTCATTCAGAATGCTGGTACATGTGATCGCTGCAACAGTGATCACATGACCCTGCACAAGTGAGAAGGGCTAAGACTGAACTCTCCGGTACTGGAGCGCTCAGTCTCAGCCTGGAATGAATGATAGCAGCATGCACTGAGGCGTGCTGGTATCATTTAATCCATGACGGTCCAGGACCATCATGGGTCATTAATGTGATTCTACCTATGATGGTCCTGGACAGTCGTTGGTCGTTAAGAACTGCCACACCTGCCAGAGGCAAGGTGATATTCTTAGCTAGGGGAAACAACTACATGTGGGGAAGCCCACTGACAAAAGCCCCCAGCCAAAAAAGTATAGGGGGAGGGGGCGTTGGGCACCTCCTTTTTGCATCTCTGGAAGAGGTCTGAAGAAGTGGATCCAGTGTCAGAGGACTCAGATCTGAAGTTTCTCCAGGACCGCCCTGAGAAGACCCTCAGCTGAGGGGCAAGGGTCTCCCTCATAGGCATCTCCAAAGGTGAAAGAGGAATCCAGATCATCCCCATCAGTCTCTCCTTCCTCTACATAGGAATCTTCAACCAATTGTGAGTGACCAGTCCCAAAGACAGGACTAATGTGTCTGACAGGGTGTATGCGTAGCCAGGAATGGAGGAAGAAGTTATAAGCTCTCTGTGTACACTGTTCAGTTGAGACTTGGTGGATCCACAATTGTCATGCTGACTTACCAATTAATGCTATACGAATCAGTATCTGTTTAAAGTGAGCGGAAGCTATATGCCTCACTAAAAAGGGAGTATACATTGAGGAGGGCTTTAAGAATGGAGGTATAACATTTAAACCAGTTACTCCTTTTTATCATGCGCGTTCTTTACTTTATTTTGAACTAAATGCAGGGCCAATGAAGATTCTCCCTACAGAAAATGCAGGGAGAAGCTTATAAGCATAACCTATTAACCCCTTAAGCACCACAACTCTAGTACTTAAAGGGGAACTACCACCCTGCAAAAACTGTATGTTAATTAAGTCTTCATCTGGCGACTAGCTGCTTAGTAGCGCTAGTCGCCAGAAATATTACCTTGTTGCAAAGATTTTCTACTTATTCGGAGGCTGACAGTAGCAGGAAGCACGGACATCTTGCCATAGTGACGTCCGTGCTCCTGCGCTGTCAGGCCCTTTTGGAGCCGGCGTATAAAAATATAATTTCTATAGGTGTAAGCAATGTAACTATAGTAGTATCCTTACCGTGCTCTTTCAGTGGGAGGTCCAGTGTAATGCAAGGGATTGAGATACTCTTTAGAGCAGAATTTTCCAACTTCATCCACCCAATGTCCTGTTAAGGTTGGAGGACACACTACCAAGGATGGCAGAGGCATGCTGTCGGCGGATTTGTTTTTTGTATACTCCTTAGATCTAGACCATACAAGAACATTAGGACTATAATTTACACAGACAAAAATAAAGGAAAACAAAAGAAGTGCTTCAGAATTTGCTTGTAGCGTTTACCTCAGGCAATGGTCCCCTGCGAGTATACATATGGACTGCAGAGTCTTCCCCAGACCCATATCATCACAAAGAATTCCATGTAGTTTATATTTATTTAGGAAGGCCAACCAATTCACACCATCCTTCAGAAGCAAGAAAACAGCAGAAAAGCAAAGTATTTATATAATAGGACAGAAAGGAATTTTTCTTACAGAAATAATATAAAGTTCACCCTATTTGGACAATGTACCACCACTGAGGTGTGTAGTGTGTGTGTGTGTGTGTGTGTGTGTGTGTGTGTGTGTGTGTGTGTGTGTGTGTGTGTGTGTGTGTGTGTGTGTGTGTGTGTGTGTGTGTGTGTGTGTGTGTGTGTGTGTGTGTGTTAAAAGCCATATTGTAACTGCATTGAAGAGGTAATCAAAATGTTCTATAGTAATTTTTAAGCTCCCCTAACCATTTTTGTTGAAGGTGCTGGAAAGCACCCAGTACTCTTGTGGCACTGCTGTGTCTACAAACCTAAAACGTATGGCTTGAATCATTACCAATGGATAAGAGTCATCTTCCACATATACGCCACATGCTTATTGCCAAAGCACTGGACAAACCCAATGGCACCCACCCAGTTGCTTAGGCCCCATATGACCATTATCAACTTTAGTCCCTTTGATGCTAGGGAAGGCTCAAATTCGTTGATTGGTCCAATATCCCAGGGGTTAATAGTGCAGATACATTCATTTTCCACCATGCATGCTGATTTTTGTGAGCACTACGCTTATATGACTAGAATGAAGGACATCTGGGCAAATAACCAATTTAAGGTGAAATTCAGTTTTTTGTAGTTGGCAGCACTGTAGGAGATGGATTAAGAAACTTGGAAAGTCACCTGCTGATATTTCCTCAGCTCTGCTTTTATTGGAACGGGGATTGTGTAATTTTCCAATTTTCTCCCGTCCAAGAGCTGTTCCAAGAAGTGGCGTTCTCTGGCTTTTAGCTTGATTAGCTCTTCTGACATTCTGGGTGGATCCGGGATCCCAGCCTACAAAGGAAAGACCAAGGTGATTAAGACATTGCGTCTTAAAGAGAATTATTTTAAGTATGAGTTATGAGAGCAGTGTACCACTGACAAAAATACATAAAACTGTATATTAAAATTCACACTGGGCAGTGTGCTATGTATAGACTGTGAAAAGAACTGGTTATTCAAATTAAAACTTGAATTCTATGCAAAGCATGGTGAAGAGTAGAGAGAAAGTCAGAAAAAATAAATTACACAACAAAATATTAAATTTAAGTGCCAGTGTTGTCCAATTCTCGGACACTAAAAGGGTTAAGGTCAGTAGTGACTTACCTCTAGAGGCATTAATCTTATTAGTGTTGCAAAGCACTGGGTTGCCATGAAGCGCACACTGTCAGTCTGGTCACTCATTCTGCCCAAAACTGGCACCACAAGGAGGACAATATATGGAACAATTCCGACATCAAGTTGCTCCATAACACCTTTGTTTTGGCAAATTAAGGAATTTTACTTGCAGAACCAAAAAATTATCCCCCCACTAAGTTACAAAAGTAGTTGCCAACAAGCATTTAAAGGAGACCTATACCTAAAGTAATTAGTGGCTCTGACTTAAAGTCTGATGTTTTTTGTATCGGTGATTGTAAAATGCTGCGGTGTCTCTATAGTATGTCTGAAAAGTCTAAATATTTGTTTTAGTAATGCAAATTTCATTCAGGCTGTTGAAGCCTTTTTCTCTCATTGTTTCATAACTGTTGAACACTGCCTAACAACCTGAAAAGCATATGAAACTGCACCTACAGAATGAAGCATTTACAGAATAGATATAGCCCTATACTTTTAATTTCTGTTCACAATGAACCTGCACATCTACATTTCTGATGTTAAATAAGAAGTAAACATTTCCTTTAAATATGAAAAATCTGTGTAACACAAGTGGCCTATGACCACTGGTAGTTGTATTATTCAAATGTTATAAAACCACATACAGTTTCTAAATGGTTAAGCACACTCAGAAACCACATTCTATGGAGAATTCAACTCTCCAACAGAATAACTGTCTGATCACCAGGTGAACTGTAAGTGGCTTGCATGAAAGTCGATACACATTTGGAATAATGAATTTCCCAGCCATGGGTAGGAAAAGCCCTTTTACTATCAATGTTTCAGTAGCCCTCTGGACCTGGTCTTACATAGTTACATAGCAAGTTAGGCTGTAAAAAAAAGTCCAGCAAGTTCAACCTTTGCCACAGTAAAAGAAAAAAGAAAATTTATATCAGCCTCCTCAGCTCCTAAATGGGTAGTGTACGGTTTACCAGAACTTCCTGTTTTACTCACACAGTATAACCCTGTATTCTCCCTTCTGTTAGAAATGCATCCAATCTTCTCTTACATGTATCCATTGTATCTGACATTACCACATGCTTGTGCAAGGAATTCCACAATTTAACAGACCTTACTATATAAAAAAAAAACCTTCCTTTGCTGAATCTGAAACCTCCATTCCTCTAATCTTATGTGGTAGCCCCTAGTTATTTGATTAGGCCTTAGAAGGAAAAGTTCCCCAGAGAGATCCCTGTATTGACCTCTCATACTTATAATAGGATTTGTGTTCTTACCGGTTACATTTTTTTTTTCATATGGAACACATGTACCATGAGGCCAAGGAACATGCCGAAAAACAGGGTCTTGGGAGGGGGGGGGGGTTCCCCCCCCCCCCCAACACACACACATCAACTCCCAGAATTCATGTGACAAAATAACCACAAAGTGGAAGAAATGCAGCATGTGGGGGTGGGGGAAGAAAAGCAGCATGTGGGGGTGGGGGAAGGAGATCTCCCAGGACTAAGATAAATTTTAGAGGCAGTCGAATTGATACAAGAGATCTGTTTATGGAGAATGTGCATCATTTCACGAGATTTGTTTAGCTATTGTTACAAAGCACATGCGTATAAGTTCGGCGTCTTTGTGTAATCATAATATTACACTTATGTAAAGATCTTACGCAGTAGTGCATCAAATAACATTACTATTACTATTGAATAGCATACACATAATTTATTTTTTTTTTGTAATGTTTTTGTGGTGTTGTGTGTTTAATGAATATCGCGAGATGTGGGCTATCATGTGACTATTTCGGCTCACGTCTCATGATTTTGAGTAAGTGGTTTCATTGGGCCATCTGGGATTCAAATAGACCATTAGAAACAAGTAGGTTTATCCCCTGACTAAGCCTTTTGGGCGATACGCGTTGGAATGTTAGCATGGGAGAAACCCTGCTTCAGTTATTGTGATGCAGATGAAGATAAGTAGCCTTTTTATCACGGATTTGTGTATTTAAACTCACACTTATTTCCACTATTGATTGTTTATCACTGGTATTTCCACTGTATTTTTGTACTTTATATACATGTGGTATTCACTATTTTTCTTTGGTTATATTATTAAGCTACTTGTTGTATATTCATCTGCTTATACAGATATATTTGGCTTAGAACAGGTTACTCGATATTATTGGTTATTATGATGTACATTCAACCATTTTGTCAGGTTTCTAGACATATTATTAACAATTAGATCAAAGCTGGGTATGCCCCATGGTTTGTTTTTAGTGTTTTTAATTGTCTCCTGTTGATTTTGTATGTATTTGTCTGTACCATCAATTTTTGCTGACTTTTTGTGCCTCAATTAGGGGACTACTTTTTCTTTACGTGTCAGTTGTTATATACTGACGTTTTTAGGATTTTTGTGGTGTGTGGTTAATTTGAGTCCCTGAGAGCACCCCACTATTATAAGTGGATAAAGTCTGCTTTATGTATTAGTGAACCGGTTCCTACTCCTTGCTTTTTTCTTTACGTATATTATCTTTTCAAGGACTATGATTTTTCAGCATCCACATGAGCTAGAATGGGGCCATAACAATCAGTATAATATATGCATTAGAAGCAACAGAACACGCTGGGATCAAACCAGAGTATAAAAAAAAAAAAAAAAAATAGCCCCTGCTTCATTAAATAGTATTGTCTTATCAGCGTGAGTTCCACCAGTAGACTGAACACAGAACACATGCAGTGAGCAGAATCCAGAAGATGTTGGTCACCTGCCCAGAACAGGGGATGTCCATAAAAAGTCCTATTGTACAGCATAAAATAAGAAATCTATTGGTGCTATTCCTATCTCTCAAACCTTTATGGTTTGAGAGATAGAGCGTTGTAAAGTCCCCCCCTTCCTGACGTCAGCTGTAAAGCTGACAGAAGGAGATCCGTGTCGGCCGACATGAGGAGGCTCTTCAGCAGAGCCGCAATAGCAAGATTTAAAAACATATACTTCTTTGGAACAGGCTAAAAAAGTGTTCTCGCAAACCAAGCACACTTTGTAGACCGTTCCAATGAAGAATTTCTTTTTAAAATCGCCCTATTGCAGCTCTGCTGAAGAGCCGCTTGTCGGTCCCCGGACCAGGAACTCCTGCTGTCCGCTTACGTCATGAGAAGGGGAGGGAGATGGGAACTTTAGAACGCTCACTCTCTCTCAAACCACAAAGGTTTGAGAGATAGGAATAGCACCAACTAATTTCTTAGTTTATGCTGTACAATATGACTTTTTATGTAATTAAGACATTACAATCCCTTTAATGACATTCTGCAAACAGTCTGTACTGGTTTCATGTATGTTCATATTCTACTTAGCCCCAGTGTGCAATTCTGTGAATGCAAACAGGACGGTTCCACTTCAATCCTGACAAGAATAACTAGTTTACGAGCAAAAAACAAACAAAAACAAAAAAAATAGCGTACATTTTCAAAAGTATTGTTCTACCCATTCATTTTTCAGAAAGCAGATAAAGGGGTACATTTTTAATAAAAATTGTACATGGCAGATTTGGAACTTGGAGCTGCAAGATTACTTAGAATCATGGCTAGAATGTGGACCAGCTAATATACCTGACTGATTAATCAAACTCACTGAATATACCAAGTGTAAATAATCCCACCCTGCAACAAAAAATGGAATCAGACTACATGAACATGACTGTACAAAGTTCAATTTTCATAAATGACCAAATCTTTGTATGTGGTTAGTCAAAAGTTATAATACTGAAGCTTACTTATGTGTATCAAAAGGGAAAAAGGATACAGGCCAGTGCTTCAATGGCTCCTTCCTGTTTGGTGTTATCATTAATAGCACCAAGCCAGGGTAGAACTTTCTCCAAGACGACATTCATGGTTTCCATTGTTGCAATTCTGCTCAAAACACCTACACATCGAGAAGCCATGTGTCTCACTGCAGTGTATGGGTGTTGGAGACACATGAAGAGGTGAGGCAGGTGCTGTAGTAGCTGGGAATGGAAAGAACAGAACTGTTATAGTTTGATTATCAAAACCATTCTAATGTTCAGTTATCTACCATATAGAGCTTTTTAAAAGAGGACTTTTGAAGTCTCAATTAGGTCTTCTAATCAAAAGGCTGTGTGAATAAATTCACTAAAAACAAAGTTGAGTGTATTAGCTCATGGTTACTCTGTCAAGTCATTATCAGTCAAAAGTATAAAGGGAGAACTGGAGAATTCTGGGAAATAAACTGCACTAGAGAGAACAAATAGAGTCAACAGAATGTCCAAACTAAGGCCAGGGGGCCATCAGTGGCCCTCTAAAATGGACAATATAATGCTTCATAAAATTATATTAAAGTGTTAAATTAGATCTGCTGCAAATAGATTGATTCTCATACATCTTAGCAATAAAACAAATATTAACCCTTTGAGTGCCGGAGGGGTACGCAACGCATTGCAAAGCAATGCGTTGCGTACCACTCTGGCACTCAAAGGGTTAAACATGACACTTGCAGTTTTGCAGCAAGTTAAAAATCTGCCTATGTGATGTTCTATCCATTTTACCGTAAAGTTATTAATTTAAGAAATTAGAGCCTATGTTTTGGTGGGATTTGAAGCAGATTGTCTGCATAGTATGCAAACTTACTGCTCGCTGTGCTATAAGAAGTGCCCCCAGCGTGTGTGTGCTCGGACTAGATTCATTCATAGCACAGTGTGTGGTAATATACTGGCCTAAAACAGAAACCAAGGCATAGTGCAACATTGTTCAAACACATGAAAGGTACATTTATCAAAAGCCATTTATATTCTAAAAAGATTACTAGCACGAAAGGCAGGTTTTTTTTTTTTTTTTTTTTTTTTTTTTTAAAGGACCCTTGACAGTCCTGGCACGTCGTGGGTTGGCAAGCAATAAGGACCCTTGATGTGCTGGGACCATTATGGAATTCAGGGCTCCCCGCACGGCTGCACACCATTCAGGGAGCTCTGAACCGGACATGGCCACAAATAAAAAAAAAAAAAAAAAAAAAAAAGATGGTCCGTGGACCTTAAGTGCTGGCGTATGTGCGATTGTCCCATCTTTAAGGGGGTTAAAGGACCATACAGGTGTACAAGGCATTGCTTCACAATTGGCTGCACAACCTCTGATCCTTAAAGGGTTAAGGAGATAGGTCCACTTTAACGCTCAATATGTAAGCTTCTATATCGAAACATAAGTTAGCTTATTAGTCAAGATATGAATTGCAATAATGGTCAGTTTATCGTAAATAGATTAATAAGAGGTGGTGCTATATGGAGAAAATTGCTATATCACTTAGTTGCTGCTGCCAGAAATAAGTTTCCTGCTTTTGGATCTTGAAAGATACAAACAAAATTAAAAATGTATCCGGTGCGTCAACCAGTGATTAAGATACAAACAAAATTAAAAATGTATCCGGTGCGTCAACCAGTGATTACCAATAATAACAATATTCTTATACGAAACATTTATTTCAATCTCACGCAACAAGTTAAAAATATATATTCTTTATTCCTACTGTCTATAAAATATAATTACGGCATCACACATCTTTCGACGTTACGGATGTCACAATTAAAAGGTCCTACTCTAAATGTTGGAAATGTGAATGACCTCAACAGACACTATTGTGTATCAGTGATGTCTCAATTGCAGAATATGCTCTAAAATACAATTACAAACAATGTATATATGCTATGAAGACCACATTCTGTGTCTCCAAAGTGTACTCTTTTATTCCAAAAAAAAATCTTAACACCCTCCGTTCCCTCTTAGAGGTCATTCACATTTCCAACATCGATAGACGCTGTGTTATGCCGTAATTATCTTTTATAGATAGTAGGAATAAAGAATAGATATATTTAACTTGTTGCTGAAGTAAAGTGAGATTGAAATAAAGGTTTTATATAAACATAAGAATAGTTATTATTGGTAATCACTGGTTGAAGAGCCAGATACATTTTTAATTAATGGTCAGTTTATACTTGGAGTTTCGACATCCCTGCTTTTGTGAATACACACAATTCACCCTTTCAATGACAGTATGCAATGCATCACAAACATCTCTGGCAAACAAATGGTTAAATATGGAAACTTACTGTAGTGAAAAGAAGCCGTGAGACAAGTGGAAGTGGGGTGAAAGGTTAGAATTATGTTACATATTTACTATAACCAAAATATAATTGTTTTAATGAATGTAAAATCAAATCAAAAGATTATTACCAATGGGTGAAGACTGGGATCCATGGAAGCTGCTGTTACCTCAAACACTTGCAGACTGTTCACAAGCTCCTGAGCAGGGTCGTCTCCCTTATCCAACAGGAGTTTCCCATCTAAAAGATATATTATTGCTGGTTTAGATATTCCATTATTTAAAGGGATAGTAATGCTTCATAATAAAAGCAGCTCTAATTAATCATCATAGTATTTGGACTTTGGAGAGTGTTATTTCAATTCTGTCAGAGTTGTAGTTCAAGAGGAATTCAATGACAAAATATACCCCTCCCTCCCCTTTTACTGATGTAACACTGTTCAGCCAAAGCAGAAGGGAGGTGCCCAGGTAGACTGCAGAGAGGGACAATCTTCAATTAAGATAAGGGAAAAACCTGAGAAGCTTTTCAAGGGGGGCAGGGATTTCATTGTTTTCATAGGAATAAGAGTGTCCCCTTCTGTTATCTGCCTGGTCTATGGACTACATTCCACATCTGAGAAGAGATGGCTTACACTAGGTAAAAGGGCCGGGAGGGAAAACTTTGCTTGTGAATATCTCATAAACCATAAAGGTTTGAGAGATAAGACTTATATCATTCTTCATGTTTTTTTTAATGCCTATAAAATAGTTAAAACGAAGTATTACTATCCCTTTAAAGCAGGGGTAGTGACTTGTTAGACCTCAATTACCCTCAACCAGCTTTCAAAGAAAGCTATGTCTCTGAAATTAGGCATGGATACATTGTAACAATATCCTTGCAGCACTGAATACTCTATATGCTGTAGTAGAGGTAGGTTTTTCTGTTGCATGGATAGTGGAACAGTGCAAAAGCAGGGACTGTGATAGTTTGACAGAGCTCACTTGAAACAAATTCAGTGAGTTCCCGACAGGGGAAAATAAATAAACCACAGGCAATTTGACTTTACATATGCACTTGCAGAATACATAAAGTACAAATAAGACAAAAGTAATGTGCGTACCAAAATTGGCAATGCTGATGTTCCTCAAAGGGCCCACCATAGCCTCCCAGAGATGTGGCAATCCTTTTGCCAGATCACATGCAAAATGTTTTGCAATGGTAGACAATGTAAATTCTGCCCCTCTTCTCTGGACGAGTTGTTTTTGAGTCTGAAAAAGAAAGGAGGAAAAATGAGGTGCTAAGGGTGTAGGCAACGTCAGACCTAAGTATACATAATGTAGGTTGAGTACAGCTACAACAATCTATAATTTAGTAGAGTGGTAAGAGGAAACATGGGGGAGGGGAACAGAAAAATGTAATGGAGGACCTGGGAACAAGGCTGGAATAGGACAGTGAACCTAACTCAGGAAGCTTCACACTGAGGGCACAAATACATTCCTAATTCACATTTCTATGAGTAGAGTTTCTAACCCATTAAATGTGGCTATACAATGCATTGGGAAAACGTCAATATTCAGAGCTAAAAGCCCCTTTAAAACAAAATGTTTTAATTCACCCCATGGGGCATTTTGTTTGCTTTAGAAATGCAGATCTGTAGCTTCCTGAATAAGGCCCGTTGAGATTGGTTCAAATCATTGCACACTGTTCGGGAAGCCCTGAATCAGCTCACGCAAAAAAGTGGTCCTTAAGTGCCAGCCACACGTGGCCAGTCCTTAATGGATTAACCTTTTGAGTGCAGAGAAGAGCTGGACATCTCTCTGGGGCTCCGAGCTGCACCCCTTGAATGTTTGAAAAGTCTCCAATGCATTGCAAATCAATGTGTTGCAGTCTAATCTTTTAAGGGGTTAAGCCATCTGCCCAGTAAAAGCAACAGATGCATTTTTGGAACAAAATGCACCATAGGGGACAAAGAAAATTCAAAAGAATTCTCATATATGCTTCTATGTCCATTGCTTTGCAACACACTGGGGACCTCTTTAGCAGTCAAAGTTTAGAAAGCACCATTTAAATTAAATAGTAATTTCAATTCCCCCACTATAGTGCAGTTAGTTTGCCTCCAGATTACCTCTTTAGCATGAATGTAGTAAAAACATGCCATGGTTCCAACACTTTCTGCATCTCTCCTTTATGCTGGGGAGAGGGTGCATCTTAGAGCCTAAAAATTATTTAAGGTTATGTGCACTTAAATACCCTTTACTTCATGCTAGTATCTGTAAACGTTATAAGTTTATCAGTTTCCTGAGCTCTAAATTCTAGTCACTCTGTAGGGGCAATTTTCTTTTCCACGGCTCTCTCACATCCATTACAATAATCTTGCTAGAGGGTTTCACTGTGTGTAAACAACCTGGGATAAGAAAAAAAATGTTTACTTGTCAATAAAGCCATTTTGCTTAGTCCATTGGAGACACCGGGACCATGGGGGTGGTTAACAAAAGCCAAATAACTAACACAAGTAACTCCTTCCAGCCCTTGTCATATTTTACCCCTCAGGCTCTGCCTAAACCTCAGTTTATGTCTAGCAAAGGAAAGAAAAGAACAATTACCAGGACACCTCAGCACACACAAAACATAAGAAAAAAATGGAATTTAACAGCCAAATTTTGTATTTGCTAAAACAAATTCTTGATTAAGGTAGGAACTGTTTGAAAACCATTTCAAAATCATCCAATACATTACAAATTGTTAGCACCACTTTAACCCTTTTAATATCAGGGGGGAACACAAAGCATTGCAAACGGTGAAGTCCCATGAAGGAATGGGGTCCCTATGAGGGAGAGCAATATGTGGCAGTCCCTTGAAGGAACGTTTTATTTAAGGAACATTCGCCAGTTTCTTCCAAAAGGATGGATAAAGATGAAGTTTGAGCGAGTTTAGCTTTAGGCCTGTCTCAAGTCCTGATTATAAAAACTAAGTAGATGTGGTAATCTAAGTTTGTATTACTCCAATCCTGAAAACAGCAAATGAGAAAAGCAGATCACTGCCAAGAATGGGGCATTCTCCAGTTCGAGATATTAAGATGTAGATTCATTTTACGGGTAAGTTGAATGAACACAACTGAAGATGCAATGTTGTGGATGCGTGAGTCAGCAATCAAAAGCACTAAGGGGTTGGGTATAGAGAAAGCAGTCAATTCTGAAAGACTGGTGTGGATGTGAAAAGAAATCAGTTTTAATGAAGTTGTCTGACAACCCTTTTAAGAATTGCAGCTTCAAGCTCCTCACTGTAAACAAGATTTGTGCAAAGATCTGGACACAGGGGCAGACAGCATAGCTCTTCTGATAGTGCTACCAGAGAGTGACCTTACCCTACGGTGCCATGAAAAAGACATGTACCTTGACATTTTTTATTATCCTGATGAGAGACTTTGGAGTCATTTGTGGGGTGAAAACCAATAAGCCAGTGAGTAGTTCCACAGGAAAACCATTGTGTTCACGGATGCCACTTGTGGATCTCTTGAACAAAAGGTTAGCAGTTTTGCATTGAGATGTCAGGTGTTTGACTCCTGGAATGGAAATGGTTGAGATGACCAGGATGTGTTCACCTAATGAAAAATCATTTGCACTTCCAGGCAGACCAATACATAAACCAGCAAGGCAGAACCAGAGGTATAAGCAACTGTATCATGTTGTCGGACTAGATCCTTTATAATAAAAAGAGGGTTGTCATTGTGCTCAGTAGCTTGTAAATAGCTCATTTTCAGTTCACTGAAAAAATTAATAAAAAGATCCTTAGAGGCACCACAGCCTGAAGGGCCTTCAGCCTTAGATCTGGATGAAAACCACAGACCGCACACTACTGACAGGATCAGGACCAAACCCTATTATAACCATGGACAATCTGGCTTTCTAGCTTGGAACATGGTAGAGCTGATAGCATCTGAAAACCCCTTGTTCTTCGAGATGCTAGAAACAAGAGCTAGGCTGTCAAAATCAAATTGGAGGGCAACATCCTGAGTCGTGGGTCAGAAAATCTGGGCTAAGGGGGAGGGGGGAATGTTGACAATGGATAGATTGAGAAGATCGAAGAACCAGGTTCAACAAAAGCCAGAAGAAAGCAAATCAGGATAAGGTAAGCTCTCTCCATCTTGACCTTTCTCAGTCCCTGAGGATCAGTGAGATCAGAGGAAACATACACTAGATACCAATTTCAAGGTTTGTGAAGATCCTTGGAGGAGATAGGAGACCAAAAGGAAGGGCAGGGAACTGAAAGTGACTGCCCTTAAAGGCAAAGCACCGAAAAAAGCAGATGATCTGGATGAATTGGAATAGGCAGGTAAGCTTCTTGGAGGTTTAGGGAGACAAGGAATTCCCTGGACATATGACTACAATGAAAGAGTGTAGAGATTCCATTTCTAACCGCTGAGCAAAGGAAAAGTGTCTGAGACACCAAGTCCAGAATGGGAAGGAAACTGCCATCTTTAATTGGGAGCAATGGATAGATTTGAGTAGAATCTGGTGAAATCCTCTTGTGCTTTCATTGGAACTAATACCTGTATCTCTATTAGGGTGGATACTGCATATATGAACAGATGCCCCCAACTGGGCCTGAATGGACTCTGAACAAAAAACTGTTAAAAGGAACAGTTCTGGTACCCGTTGAGATTACACTGAAAACCCATTGATCATACACTGAAGTCTTCCACACATCTCGAAAGAGACAGGGGTGACCCACAATGGGCAGAGACAGACTAGGAAGTGGACTTTCCAACTTTAGGGTTGACTAATTTTGCTTGCCCAAGCCAGTTTAGGCTTTCAGGTGGGGGAGGCTTGAAAAGCCTGAGAAGGCTGAACCCCAAACTGGCAGGGGCAAAGGAAACAAAGTATAGTTTTAGGGAAAAGGGCACTTTTGGGGAAATATGAGGCAACAGGGTACTTTTACATCCAGTAGCATGACCTAGGTCAGGGCCAAATTTGTTTCCTCCGAGATACACAAAGGACTTTTTGGAAGATTGCGCAAGGAAATCTGACCCACAATGTACAACACAGATACCAAGAAAGCCGAAGCCTTTCCAGAAAATCTGTCAGCACCAAAGGCTGCTTCTGTAAGGCATGCTTTTGCCTCCATAATTGTCAAGTAACACTAACAGTTCCTCCTTGGGAACATTCCCTTTGATGGCATCAGAGATTTTCGTCCTAGATAGCCATAGCTCTAGTGGCTCAAGCAGTAGTAAAGATGGGTGGCTGTGAAGCTCCAGGGGCCACAAAATTTGCACACAACAGCTTACCTGCTTGATCCTTAGCACCACAGTGTCTGCCAAAGGCAAATATATTGGAGGACAGATAGGTCATTGTCTCAAAGCCTCAGCTGAAAGAGTATAGTAATTGGCGTTGTACCCGTTAAAATTCTTCTATCAGGCATCCTCCATTCTTCCAGAACATGGTCCAAAAGGTGATGGGAAGGAAAAATGAGGCGCCCCCTTTTTACATCTCTGGAAAATGTCTGGAAAAGAATAGAGTCAGAGGTCTAAAAGACCTGAAACATCTCCAGGACCTCAATAATAGGTCCCTCAGTCGAAGGGCAAGAATTCTCCTCACAGGCGTCTTCATCAGTCTCTCCTTCCTCATCAAAGGAATCCCCAACAAATTGTGAATGGCTCCCAAATATAGGACATACATGTCCAACTGGAAGCCCAGTGGGCCCAGGGCAATAGTTAAGGACCCCCTGAACAGCTGAGGGGATACAGGCACCTATAGAAATCAGAGACTTAAGCCAAACTGGTCCCTGTTCTGCAGTGGACTGCCACAGAGTCGGAATGGGGGCCACAGTGCAAAAACACAAAGCATCAGAGTATTGTCTAGGAAGCCCAGTCTGGCATGAGGTGCAAATCGGTCAGAGGTTAAGGGGACCAGAACTTTAAGCTTTGTATCTACTACCCATGGGTCTTTTGGGATCTGACCTGTCCAAAGCAAGCCCCCAAGAAGTAGGGAAAGATAGCCTCAAGAAGCAGGAAAGAAAAAAAGTACTTTTCTGACTGTAAGGGGCTAAATGGCAGGAAGAAACCCGCCTCTGCATAGCACATGTAATAAGAAAGCAAGATATCTGCCAAATAACCATCCCTATCCACCAGGGGATTCTGGGAATTGTAGTTTTCAATACATATGCTAAGCGTCAGTGGTTCTCTAGGTGCTCAAAAACAGCAGTCTTTTTAAAGGAGCCTTGTCAAAATTGAAATAGAACATAAATAATGGAAAAATAAAGTAGAAAACATAAGAATCAAGCAAAGCAGTAGAAAAACTGAAAGGAGCAAAGACATTGACTCACAAAAGAGGATAATAATAATAATCTTTATTTATATAGCGCCAACGTATTCCGCAGCGCTTTACAATAGGGGATAGACATACAGGGATATTAAATAGTACAAATCATATGTGGAGAACAGAAGGATCAGAGGGCCCTGCTCGTGAGAGCTTACAGTCTAGAGGAAGGTGGGTAGGACACAGAAGGTGTAAGTGCTATTGGGTGTAAGTGCCTCCTGCCACATGAGCTGCCAGTCAGTGGGTGGGAGTGAGAAGTGCTAGTGAGTGCAGTGGTCCAGGCAAGGGGTGGTACTTGGTGATAATGTTTATGGAGGTAGTTGATAGGCTTCCCTGAAGAGGTGAGTTTTCAGGGAGCGTCTGAAGATCTGAAGGCTAGGGGAGAGTCTGATGGGGCGGGGGAGGGAATTCCAGAGCTTGGGTGCAGCACGGGAGAAATCCTGTAGGCGGGAGTGGGAGGTTGTAATGAGAGATGTGGAGAGGAGAAGGTCCTGTGCAGAACGAAGATGGCGAGTGGGGGTGTATTTGGAAATGAGAGATGAGATATAGGGGGGTGAGGTGTTAGTAAGGGCTCTGTAGGTGAGCACCAGGATTTTGAATTTAATTCTGTGTGCTAATGGGAGCCAGTGTAGGGATTGGCAGAGGGGACTGGTGTTGAAGCGGCTGGTTAGGTAGATTAGTCGTGCTGCTGAGTTAATTATGGACTGTAGTGGGGTTAGGCGGGCAAGAGGAAGGCCAGTTAGTAGTGAGTTACAGTAGTCAAGACGGGACATGATGAGTGTTTGGATTAGAATTTTAGTGGTATCTTCATTAAGGAAGGGTCGGATTCTAGAGATGTTGCGGAGGTGGAGGCGGCATGATTTGGAGATTGACTGGATGTGAGGAATAAGTGATAGGGCGGAGTCAAATGTGACCCCCAGGCAACATGCTGTAGGGGTTGGTTTGATGATAGTGTTGTTGACAGTGAGGGTAATATCTGGAGTAGGACTGTTAGGAGAGGGAGGGAAGATAATTAGTTCAGTTTTGTCAAGGTTAAGTTTGAGTTGACGGGAGGACATCCAGGAAGACACAGCGGACAGACAGTTAGATACCTGGGACAGGAGGGAGGGGGAGAGGTCAGGGGAGGAGAGATAGATTTGAGTGTCATCAGCATAGAGATGATGGTGAAACCCAAAGGAGTTTATTAGTTTACCAAGGGATGCAGTGTAAATTGAGAAGAGCAAGGGGCCCAGGACTGAGCCTTGAGGCACTCCAACAGACAGTGGGAGGGGTGGGGAGGTGGAGTCAGAGTAGGACACACTGAAGGAGCGGTTGCGGAGATATGATGAAAACCAAGAGAGGGCAGTGTCACGGAGACCTAGAGAGTGGAGGGCTTGGAGGAGGAGTGGGTGATCTACTGTGTCAAAGGCTGCAGACAGGTCCAAGAGAATGAGTAGGGAGTAGTGGCCGTTTGACTTGGCAGAGAGCAAGTCATTGGCCACTTTAGTGAGGGCAGTTTTGGTGGAGTGATGAGGTCGGAATCCAGACTGCAAGGGGTCTAGCAGGGAATGGGAGCAGAGGAATTTAGTGAGCTGGCTATACGCGAGATGCTCAAGGAGTTTGGAGGCAAACGGGAGTAGGGAAATGGGCCGGTAGTTTGACAGTGAGTTTGGGTCCAGGGAGGGTTTCTTTAGAATTGGCGTGATTAGTGCATGTTTGAAAGAGGATGGGAAGGTGCCAGTTGATAGAGAGAGGTTGAATAAGTGAGTAAGGGGTGGCGTTAGTAGAGGTGAAAGTTCTTGAGTAAGTTGAGATGGGATTGGGTCAAGAGTGCATGTGGTTAGGTTTGAGCGAGTGAGGAGAAGGGAAACTTCGTCCTCTGTGACTGGTGAGAAGGAGCTTAGTGAGTGTGTGTGGGGGGTGGGGGATCTAGGCTGGCTGGGTGGGAGTGGAAGTGATGAGATGTCTTGTCGGATGGAGTCGATCTTGTCCTTGAAGTGAGTGGCTAGATCTTGGGCCGAGAAGTTGGTGGCAGGGGTTTGCATTTGTGGGCGTAGAAATTACTTGAAGGTTGAGAAAAGGCGTTTTGGGTTTGAAGAAAGATTACAAATTAGAGAGGAGAAGTAGGACTGTTTGGCCAGGGATAGTGCAGAGCTATAAGAACGTAGAATGAATTTGTAGTGTATGAAGTCAGCTGTGGAGTGCGATTTCCTCCAGTGCCTTTCAGCAGTGCGTGAGCACCTTTGGAGGTATCGCGTTTGTCTTGTGTGCCAGGGTTGTAGTGGGGTTGTGAGGGGGTGTCGTGGAGTAGCAGGTGCAGCTGTGTCAAGGGCTTTTGTGAGAATGCTGTTGTAGAGATTAGTAGTTTGCTCTGGGCAAGCAAGTGTGAGGATGGGGTTGAGAAGAGGTTGCAGGGAAGTAGAAAATTGTTGGAGGTCAAGCGTATGCAGATTTCTCCGCATGCTCTTGATCCCGGTGGAGGGGATGGATTTACGTGGTATGATGAGGTTTCCAGTGAGGAGGTGGTGGTCAGAGAGGGGATAGGGAGCATTTGAAAAATTAGAGACCGAGCAGAGGTTAGTGAAGACCAAGTCCAGAGAGTGACCATCACTGTGTGTGGGAGTGCAGGTCCATTGTGATAGGCCAAAGGAGGCTGTTATAGAAAGGAGTTTGATGGCAGGGTGGGAGTTATGGTTATCAACAGGGATGTTGAAGTCACCCAGGATGAGAGTGGGGACGTCAGAGGACATGAAATGAGGGAGCCAAGAAGCGAAGTGGTCAAGGAATTGTACAGAAGGACCAGGTGGCCTGTATATGGCAGCAACCTGCAGGGGGAAGGGAGAGAAGAGGCGAATTGTGTGAGCTTCAAAAGTAGGGAAGGAGAGAGAGGGGACAGTGGGGATTAGGTAGAAAAAGTAACAGAAAGGGTTCAGTAACCCATACAGTGAATGCAACCAACTTTGATGAACACAGTGATAAAATAGGATTTTACCAAACTTACTGTTAATTCCTTTTCTCTTAGTTCATATGGAACATTGAAACTACAAGGTTGGGCTTTCCGACAAAGATCAGGACCCCAAAAAAAGAACAGGGTCTATTGGGCAGAGACTCCCTCCTCCTCTTCCAGGTTAATCCATTCCCAGATACATTTGTAGCAAGGAAACAAAGAAAAACTAAAAGGCAGGCAGAAAATTAGGAAACCTCTGCCCAAGGAAGGAAACATGTAAGAATCCCTAAACGAGGGAGAAGAATAATAATATGCCTCTGGATAAAACTGAAAGGGCTGAGATCTGTACCTTGATACAGTTCAGAGTGAGATCCTTGTTCACACCATCCTGCAAAAAAGTAGAGACTGTATGGTGAACTAAAGGTCTGAGCACGTGTTCTTATCAGTGTACTTACCTGGCATGCAAAGGGTTAAACTGGGGAGGGAGCAGGAGAGCCATCCTCTGCATAGTTTAAGTAATGGAGGACTAAGATGGCAGCCAAAAACAAGTGCCCAACCAATCCGAAAAAAAAAAAAAAATCCAGGGAACCAGGGGATTCTGGGCAATATAGTTTCCCCCTTTGCTTTAAACAAAGCAACCTGTGGCTCCCCAACTACAGAAGGCATCAAAACTCACTACAATGGACAATCACAGTGCTGATAATGCAATAGATCATGATCAGAGAAGATGAGCGAGCCAAATCTGACACTTTTAGAATAAATGGGTGCAGAGTTTTTCTCACACAACCTTTCCCATTGAAGCCTATGAGGCAAAGATGTCCACCACATGGCCTCCGGTTTATAAAGGGGAGTATGAATTAAAAAGTTCCAGAACCCATCTGTATACCTAAGATAGGACACACAAAGAATTAAATTACTCAGAAGTAGAGATAAGGGCAGATTCAATTAGGTCTGACAGCTTAAACAGCAGACACCATTTTTTCAAGCATGGTAAGCTATTGAATTACTAATGATACAAAAAATGAAGGCCAAAAAAAACCCAAAACAAAACATGTTAGGTGAAAAGTTTAGCAGCATTTTCATCCACTGGATATAAAAAAAAATGCCACAAGATGCTATCAAAGTATATGCCAAAGATTTATTAAGGGACCCACTATATAGTGCGAAATTCTGCAGGGTCCTTTATCGGATCTAAAAAGTGCCGACGCATGAATTGAAAAGAAAAAAACCCCAAGTTCCTAGTGTATGTATTGATATGGGGCCCTAAGCCCCATATCGATACATCCACAGCACTGAAAAAGTGTCCAATGTTAGTCAGATTAACCCTATGCCAGTGGGGTAAGCATGGTGGAATGGGCATCAACCCCGTCAGGTACTAAAGTGGGTCTGCTCATTTGCCCTTCACCGCTGCAAACAGCTGCAGAGAAGATAATGGGACCATATTAATCTCAATTTTTTGGACACCTGAATTAACTTATTTGGAGTACATTTAGAATCAAATGTTCAAAAAAAATTATTGAAATTAATATGGTCCCATTATCTTCTCCTCCACTGTTTGTGGCGGTGGTGAAAGGGCAAATGAGCAGCCCTTCGCTTTAGTACCTGGTGAGCTGATGCCCATTCCACCATGATATATAAAGGCAGTCTGTTCAAAATGCCCTTGAAGTGGAACACGTGTGTGTCTTTATTTTCTCTTGGCTTTCTCTGTCTTCATAACCCTAGTCATCTATGCATTGCTTAAACTATGCACAGATGTCAGTGTTATGTTTGGGCACACTTTTAATATGTCTTTTTTTCCCCCCACAGGAAAAACAGAACGGAGAGACAGAAGGTAGAAGGAAGAGAGGATAGAAGACGAAGATTTGAAAAAAGTAGCAAGATGGATGACGGGCAGTGGAGGACGGGTAAGTAACACAGATGCGCTAACGATTGGTGCTTGAAATTATCTGATCGTTAGATATTTTCTTTTGATGTTCCCATTAGTCACGCTACTTAGAACGAGTTTTGGTAACTTAATGCACAAAATGGACCTTTGGCTAAAAGTCCTTTTCTGTGGCCCAACGTCTGTTGTGCTTTCAGCTGGTTATACAATTGAATACAGACTTTGACTTTTTTTTGGGTCGGGAGACAATATAGTCCTATTGGCTGTTTTATCGCACATAACTGAATAGAGGCCAAGGTGTTTAATGGCCACCAACGCGTTAACTGACCAGAGCAGCCAGCTTTGCAGCACAGTCATATATAGGAAAGGAAAGCAGATGAAGAATGAGTGCACTATAACCTCAGAATGCAGAGATTAGAGAATAATGGGACCATGGCACTCAAAGGGTAATTCGGCCTTCTTTCTTCATGCTCCCATTCAGAACAATAACCACAGATTAGTTCAGCAATGTGGGACAGACAAAAAAAAAAAAAAATCAACCGCCACATATCCCTGATATCGCAGAGGTGTTATGTCATTATAGTAGGTTGTATAATTTGACCTTACCACAACCTTCTATAGATCATATTAATGATTCTTATGTGGTCTGGCCGTCGGGCTCTTTCCCCCGATGATGCTGCACTTTTGGAAGCCCCTTTCCAGGATGTGGATTTGTCTTTTGCCATTCGCAAGTCTCCCACTGGGAAGAGCCCGGGTCATGATGGCTTCCAGATTGTTTATTACAAGACATTTGAAGGAACTCTCTCACGTCACTTGTTGTCTGCTTACAATCACGACGCTCAGGGTAATTCTTTTCCAAAACAAACTCTTGAAGTACACATTGCTGTTCTACACAAACCTGGTAAAGATTAGCTCTATTGTCCAAATTATAGACCGATATTGTTGTTGATACTAGCTCGTAGACTCTCCCCTCTCTTAGCGAAACTTATACATATTAATCAATCGGGCTTCCTACCCAATAGGAATCTAAACATAACACGGCTAAGGCCATTGGTATCATTCATATGGCTCTGGAACACAATATCCCTATGGTCTTTCTCAACGCAGATGCTGACAAAGCATTTTATAGGGTCAACTGGCGGTTTCTTTTCGCAGTGCGCTTGAATACATTGGAATAGGGTCCTCATGTATGAACTCCATTAAGGGCCTTTACTCACACCCTTCGGCCAGGGTAAAAGTGAATCGGTATCTTTCTTCCCCTTTTGACATCACTAATGGCATACGCCAGGGATGCCCCCTTTCCTTTATCCTGTTTGTTATCGTATTAGAGCCACTCCAACACAGTTCACCTCTCACATTCGGTATCTGGTATCCCGACAGATAATGAACCGACTAAATTTTCTGCCTGTGCGGATGATGTTTTATTTCACATCTCTCTTCCAGAGATCCCTTCCTCCCCTACTCTCATTGATAGAGGACTACAGCTCCCTCTCTTTCTTTAAAATCAATACAACAAAATCTGAGATCCTAAACATCAATACACCTTTACCTTTAGTTACTAGATTGAAGACTCAATGTCATTTGTCCAGGGTACCGGACTCCATTGTTTACCCGAGTGTAATCCTGACTAATGACCCTCGTACTATAATCACACGCAATTTGCCATCTCTTCTCGACTCAAAAGCTAGAGATCTTAGAGCATGGAACCCCTTGTTTGTTTCGTGGCTGGGCAGGGTCAATCTTTTGAAAATGGTAGTTTTACCTAAGATTCTTTATCTTTTTAAATCCATGCCTTTGTCTATTTCCTGTCACGATTTAGATAAGCTTCAACTGGAACATGACACTTATTTGGAAATACAAACATCCCAGGATGAGTTTGAAATACCTCATACAGCCACCCTCCTCAGGGGGCCTGGGTATGATCCATGTACATTCCTATTATAAAGCTAATGCATTGTCTTACTTGCTGGATCTTATACACGCACCTACAAGGGAATGGATTCAGTGTTCCAAGTGGGCTTGTCCCGATATTGATCTTTCACAGATATTTTGGCTACCTTTAAAGGCATTACCGTCACAACTGAAACGCCATGCCTTCCTTGGCTATTTGCTAGAAACATGGTCCTCTGTTAATGGTCTTTTTGGTTCCGCTCCTTATCCTTCCCAACAACTTTCAATTATTCCTGGACGACTCCTTCCTAATCTGGCGACTTAGAGGCTCACACTTTGCGCACGCTTTTACCACAAGGAGTTCCTGTCCCTTTTAATACTCACACAGACCAATTTAATCCACCTAAGACTTCATATTGGCAATATTTGTAATTAAGGGGTTACTGCACTCAACTACTGGCTGAGGGTTACCATGACAGGGTTCTCACAAATTTTGAACAAATTATTCTTACTCCTTCTATGCCTCTATGCTGTCTTTCAAAGTTTTATAAATATCTTATCAAAGCACAACTCACCCCTTGCCCGTATTTTGTTAGGGAGTGGGAGTCTGAATTCTCCCTACCAATCCCGCCCTTGGAGTGGGTTAGAATAACGGATACACTTTGGTAGTCTTCTCGTGGCACAGCCACCAGGGAATGTAATTTTAAACTTTTGACTAGATGGCACAATTCCCCTCTTCATCTAAGCTGTATTGATGGTAGTTTCCCACCTCATTGCTGGAAGTGCGATGGCGAGTTGGGTAACTTGTTTCATATGTGGTGGGAATGCCCGCCCATACAGGCTTACTGGACGGAGGTGGTCATTGCAATTTCTTTCTTGTTGAGGATAACTGTGCCTCTCAATCAGGGATTGATCTTTTCTATCCGGTTCTCCTACTCTTAAAACACTTTTGAAGGCTACCTTCTCTCTTCTAAGTATCCTATTGAATTCTGCAAAGCGCCTGATCCCTCCTAAGAAGAACACAATGGATTGAGTGCACTCAATCTGCTTATTCATTGAAGAACATTCATGCACTGGCCACTAATACAATGTGTGCTTTCTGAGAGGTATGGTCTCCATCAGAAACCTTCTATTCCACTCATAGGCTGGATATAGGGAAAAGTGATTGATTCTAGGGACATATAGCGGCATGTACTGTGCGGGGGTGGGCCGCGCGGGGAGTCAGGCACCTCTTTATCCCCTTCCTTTACCCTCCTCCTTATTCCCTTTTCTTCTCTTCTATACTCACTTTCACTCTGCCCCCGTTTTCTTCTTTGTCTCTTTTCCTTTTTTCTTCACACTCATATATAAGATATTTCGCTTTCCACTCTTCAGTAGTTAACTCTCATGTGCATTCATAGTGATTGTTTTTCTCTTGCACATAGAGACTCTATTGATTTTAGATAAACATTGCTATTTAATCGTCAGTCGATTATCTTTTCCTTATCTGATTTTTAATTGTCAATGACAACTTTCGATTATTTAACATGCTATGCAGAATTCACTGCTCTTGTATGTAATTTGCATATGCATTGTCATCTTCTCGTTTCATTATTGTTCTGTACTTCAATTCTCAAAGATTTAAATTAAAAAAAAATAAATAAATAAAATCCATCACTTAATACAATTAAGCATTCTGAGGAAAAACCTCTCTAAACATCTACCCTGGAAAGGATTTTATATACTTGCACTAAACATTATTAAAACCATATGCTTTATCAGTTGTGTTCTTTGATGAAAGGTTTACCTGTATTTCACAAACAAAACTAGGATCAATTAGAAACCACTAAAGCTTTGAGATGGCAGATTGAAAAGCATTAGAAAGCAAAGCAGTGATATATACCTCATCCGAGTCTGTAGATGCATTGCTAGTGCTTCCAGCTGGAAGATCTCCCACCTGGGACTTGGTAGCCTTAGGGGTTGGGCCTCGTCTGCTTGTGACTGCAAAGGCAGCTTGTTGATGTCTGTACAATGTAATTATCCCTTTGTGCTTGGTGACAGTGTGATACATCCCATCCTTCTCAGAATTTGGTCCTGCCAAGAAGGAAAGTTTAAAAATAAAAATGACTCACAAATAAAAACTAGCATTTTTGTGCTACTTACCTTTATATCCATTTCTATTGGGACATGGGGGGCACAGGGACCCTGGGGTTAACCACCTACCACTAGGAGGAAGGGCACTTTCATAAAGTCATCTGAATGTGGTAACTCACACTTAGTTTTACTTAACCCTTGCTCAGCTGGGAGTATCCTTTGTTTATGTGTGGAAGGACAAACTAAAAGCAAAGGAAAGTCACATAAAGAGAAGGACAGAAAAGTCACCACTACAAGGCAAACGAGAGAAAGAAAAAAAACAAACAAAATGGAGGGTCACTTGAAGGGATGCTGTGCCCTCCCCCATGGATTAAGACAGGGTTGTCCAAATTCAAGACAAGGGCCACCAACACTCCAGGACTGAAGTATTTCCCTGTTTAAGCACAGGTGAGTTTTATCAGTGGCTTATTCATTTTAACTTGAGCTGTGCTCAAACACAGAAATCCTTAAATCCAGGTCTGTTGGGGGACTCTTGAGGACCGAACTTAGACACCACTGGATTAAGAGCAAAGGGGAGTTTAGTGAGCTGTTAAATCTCTTAGTCCACTTGGAATATAGAACCATTGAGGTAAAGTCTCCTCCTCCAGGAGGGCAGAGCACTTCAAAAAAAAAAAAAGTCACTGAGGCAAAGACTCCCTCCCTTTCCATTTTACCCAGCCTGAAACAATTCAGTTTTAACAAACAGCAAAACAGAAGTGAAAGAAAAGAAGGAAATCCCCTTAACATAGAATCCAAGATGACCCCTCTGCCGGATCACTATTGAAATGTTCCCATCTATTGGGCGACCATCAATGTGGCATGTTAAAAATGTCACCGAAATCAGAACTGCAACATCAGAATGTTGCACCAATCAAAAGAGTGACATTCTGATATCGCATGCTTAAAGGTCAACAAATAGAGTGCAACATTCTACGCATGTCTCCAACTGTTCCCTAAACCCCACCCGACTTCTTGAGAAGAGAAAAAAAAAAATCTTGCAGATATTTTCCCTTGCCAACTGATAGGCCAATGACCTAAAGATCTGTCCAAAATCTAACAGGATAAAAAATGATGACTAAATGACCATATTAAAGCCCCCTATATACGAGGTGAAAATGTGATAAATAATTTGCTAGTAGTTAAGTACAATGTACCTGACCCGCATTCTGCCCACTGCATGCATTCTTCAAGTACCCCACACACTTCCTCTGCCCCATCTTCATGATATGTATGAGAGGAGACTGACATCTGTCATCCACATTCCAGACAGATCTCAGTCTTTCCTCTTGGCGCAAGACAAGCAGACCCAGAGAGGACAGCAGCCTGGAATGTGGATGACAGATTCTCGGTCTCCTCTCAGGTCTGTCTCAGGAAGACGTTGCAGAGGAAGAGCGCAGCATGGGGCAGAGGCAGTGAAATGTGAATAAGACTATTGTATTGCGTGTCATGTGACTACTCTGGATACTGGTCAAAATGACCCTGAAAAAAATGTGTGTGGCATCACTTGAACTAAACCAACTGCAGTACCATAGATGGCTATAAAAAAAACAAAAAACGTCCCCATTAATTTGTCACCACAAATAGTTCCACTTAATTATAAGGGAAAAAAAAAATTCTTATTCACCTTTAAACAGTTGCCAAACTGCCTACCTTCATTAACACTTTTACATCCAGAGGGACCCAAAAGATCACATGCTTCCTTGGCAGTTGATGAGTTAAAATATAACAGACAAACAGAGCTCAGCATTCATTATGTACCTGCCTGCACAGAAATTAACTGAAATATATCATTACGGTCTACATATTCTACAACTACCCATAAATCTTCAACAGGAAATGTGATTGTACAAAGTATTTTAAAATGTTTCCATTTTGAAAAAAAGTTTATTTTCTTAGTACGGTTCTATAACACTTTATGGGCCTCCCCTACTCATAGCACTCAGTTGACTATTTCAACTGTTGAAATGTGTTTTGAAAATTACTTTATCACTGCCTTTTGGAAAGGATATTAAGGTCTTTCATGAAGATCTAGACAAGTAATTTTGAGCAAAACTGGCACATAGGGGACAAATATTACTTCCCAAAGTTCTTTTGATTTAAATGCAGCTTTTAGGCTCCTGAAAACCGGAGTTGTTCTTAATGCATTGTTTTGCACCCACTCAAAAGGTTAAAAGCCCCACTTAGGGCAACTGATATTTGTACATCCTACTAGTGAAGGAGACTTCCCTCAGGACCACTTACACTTAGGTCCTGCATAAGGCTTTTAAGATCTATCTATATAAAATCACAATTTGCAATTTAATGATGTTTAGAAACAGAAGAGGAATTACAAACAATGTGATATTAGTGAAAAATAAACATTTTTGGTGTTTTTGAGAAAAATAGATTATGTGACCAAAAAGTAAATGTTACTGACAAAATCTATATTTATTGTCCCATGGAAACAGAGCTGTCTGGCATGTGGATGACAGATCTCAGTCTCCTCTCAGGTCTGTCTCCTGAGAAGGCACAGAGGAAGAGCGCAGCATGGGGCAGAGGCAGTGAGTGGGGTAGTGTAATGTGAATAAGACTAATGTATTGCGTGAAATGTGGATATTTACTTTTGAAGTGTTAACCTTTTCAGTGTCAGAGGGGTACACAATGCATTTCTCTGCAATGAGTCGTGAACCCCTCTGGCACTCAAAGGGTTAAATACTTTTGTATCTTCTCTGTTTTGTCTTTACCTCCGACACTATATTCGATACATATATCTCTAAGGAACGCTATTGGATTTTCAGGGCGTTCACTTTGATCTGTGCCAAGAGTGACTAGTTTTACATTTCAGTCTCTTTTCATAACTAGGCACCAATAAGCCACAATTGCTTTGGTAACCTATTAGTGAATTAGTACATCCACCCCGAACAGTCAAATTTAGAACATTAAACATGAGGAGTTCTTGGGCAAACCAACTATGCCATCCTAGGGGATAAATAAAAATTCCTTATGATTTAAACAAGTTTAACCCTCTGATTGCTAGCAAGGTTTTTGATACTTTGCTACTCAATGCTTTGGAGACTTCTAGCTCTGAAGGTGTTAAAAATGCCATTTAAATCAATGGGAGTTTGATGAAAATGTATTTGTTCCCTATAGTGCCTTTAGTTTGCCCCAGAATTGCAGCGTTCATGCTCATCCTGTAAAGAGGACAGAGCTGTGTGGCTACCTGCAGTACTATAGAGAAGGTACTACGCGTATCAGTTAATGAATCATCTAACTACATTCTTCTTTATCGAATAGAACGTTAAATCTTAGACAAAACACAAGTAAATGTCGACTCAATAAATGTGCATCTGTGTCATCACTGGAAAGTCTGGTGAGTGTGTTTCTTCACCATGGCTTTCTATGTATATGTGAATAAAAAGCACTCACATTTTTTAATAGAAGTAAATTTTGCCCTTATGAAGGTCCTCTAAGGGACCGAAAACCTTTGGCTCTTTCAAGCAATGAGA
The DNA here is from genome assembly GCA_037306005.1 of Rhinophrynus dorsalis. NCBI lineage: Eukaryota > Metazoa > Chordata > Amphibia > Anura > Rhinophrynidae > Rhinophrynus > Rhinophrynus dorsalis. The sequence continues at coordinate 97,492,200 of CM074724.1, read as the reverse complement.
ACGATAGACTAAAGAACTGTCTGATGACATTGATGTGTGCTGTCTCTCTTTACTCTGAGTGTCAGAGGTCCGCAATGCATTGCAAAGTGTTGCGGACCTCTCTGGCACTCACTGGGTCAAGGCACAGATTGAGACATACATTGATATGTATACATAGAATGTCGCAGTCTATTTGGCAGCCTTTAAGCACACAACATCCGAATGTCGCTCTTTTAATTGGGGCGACCGCAACATTTTTAACGTGCCGTATTGATGGTCTCCCAATAGATGACGACATTTCAATAGGATACCCCCTCTGCCCAGGGGCTCAACCCAATTTTTTTTTCCTCTGGGAAGATGCCGTGTATTCCACAGGGACCAAGAGGAAAGAGTTTAATGGTAAATTCACTAAAGTTTCTCTTTTGTCCAATATAGAACACAAGATCTAGGACATAGCAAATCAGATGAATGTCTACAAATGTATGTACATTTATATACTTGGGCTTAATTGAAACAAAATCAATCTCAAGCAGTTATCCTATCCCATCAGAATTACTTGCATATGCCTGCATTTTAGCCAAACAAAAATGGCTTACCAAAAGCAGCATTTTCAAACAGCCCAGTGAGTGGAAAGTGTGGCCTTGAACATAGCTAATTAACATCACAAGCAAGAAATTAGCACAAAGTGCCACACTGCCACCAAAATATTAAGGCTGGTTTCCTAAAACACTATTTATATATATATATTTAAAAAAATGGCTTGTTAAACAGAGGCAGATATTCTCATTAAAGAAAACTTGTTTTAAAGTTACATTTCCAATTTTCAGACTAGTCAGCCTTTAACCCTTTGAGTGCCAGAGGGGTATGCAACTCTGGCACTCAAAGGGTTAAAAGGATAGTAATACTTCAAATTTAAATATTTGCATCTTGTAGGCATTAAAAAAATAAATGAAATGCCCCCAGTGCCTTCTCTCAAACCTTTATGGTTTAAGGGATAATCAAATTTAGTTACCCCCTCCCCTTTCCCTGACGTCAGCGCTCAGGGGAATCTGGTCCTGGGACCAGTCGGTGGCTCTGCAGAGCCGAGATTGCGTTATTGAAAAAGAAATCCTTCACTAGAACGGTCTTCTAAGTGTGTTTGCAAACCAATCACACTTTGAAGACCGTTCCAGTGAAGGATTTCTTTTCCAATAACGTGGTCTCTGCTCTGCTGAAAAGCCTCCACTGCTCCCAGAACCGGATTCTCTGCAGTCAGTTAGAGAGGTGACGTCAGGGAAAGGGGGGGGACTTTAAATATAATTATCTCACAAACCATAAATATTTGAGAGATGGCACTGGGGGCATTTTGTTTATTTTTATTTTTTTTAATAACAAGCGGCAGATATTTAAATTACTATCCCTTTAAGGGCTGTCTCGTGGTTCAGGCCTTAGCGGTTACTCAAATTGTAAAGTGTGCGAAGTGTTGAAGTGGACCTGTTATACGCACTACATTTAGTTTAATTCAAGGCATCTAAACTCCCAGTAACCTATTTGGAAAACATATCACAAGTAAACAATGTAAAGCTAACCTCAGAGTTGTTTTGACGTGGTCAGATAAAGACTGCTTAATACATTATTCATATGTCCAGAAAATCACCTCTTTCCACCAATTTAGGCTGCTAAAAAATGGTTTTTATTAGAGGGGTGAAATAAATTGACAGATGCGTAATGCAAATTATTTCAAGATAGAAGCTTCCACTGAGGGGGAAAACTTCGAAAGGTGACCAAAAAAAAAGTTGAATAAATAAAATAAAGCGTTACATAATGTAAAATATATTTTGTCTTTTAATTACCTAAATGCTTTGCAAATACAAACCTTTTGCATTCTCCACGTTGTTTAGTGCAGGGGTTGGACAGGCTACAGAAGGGGTGATATTGGGGTCAACACACAGAGAAGTGCAGAGGTTTTTCACTATTTTGGGGTTTGGACAAGGAGTCCTTAAAGTGCATTCTTGTAGCAGTTTGGCTATGCTCAGGGCGGCGTAGGTCTGCACCACAGCGTTTTCATCCTTTTTTACAGCCTCCATCAATGGTTTGATGATGGGATTAAGCTTCTCTGGAAGTTCCTGGAGGTTTACAATGGCACAAGCAGCAAATGTGTGCACTCTTAGCTGAAGCACCTGCCATTCCTGGTTGGTTTCCATGACAGTCATTTGCACCTGCTGTCTTTTACCATCCAATTGCTGGAAAAGCTTAGCGTTTACACCAAGAGCTGCAGTGGCTTCACTGAAGGCCGTAGTAACCTTTGAATTGGAAGAAAATTCAGTAATGAAAATACAGGCTATGTATTACAGAATGCCAGGGGGGAAAGTGAGGGGGAGATAAAGCTCCGAGGCGGGAGGTGAAAAAGCTGGGGGGGGGGGGGACCATACAAACGCGCGAAAGGGCAAGAGAGCGAAAGGGCAAGAGAGTGAAAGGGCAAGAGAGCGAAAGGGCAAGAGAGCGAAAGGGCAAGAGAGCAAAAGGGCAAGAGAGCGAAAGGGCAAGAGAGCGAAAGGGCAAGAGAGCAAAAGGGCAAGAGAGCAAAAGGGCAAGAGAGCAAAAGGGCAAGAGAGCAAAAGGGCAAGAGAGCAAAAGGGCAAGAGAGCAAAAGGGCAAGAGAGCAAGAGAGCAAACGCGCGAAAGGGCAAGAGAGCAAACGCGCGAAAGGGCAAGAGAGCAAACGCGCGAAAGGGCAAGAGAGCAAACGCGCGAAAGGGCAAGAGAGCAAACGCGCGAAAGGGCAAGAGAGCAAACGCGCGAAAGGGCAAGAGAGCAAACGCGCGAAAGGGCAAGAGAGCAAACGCGCGAAAGGGCAAGAGAGCAAACGCGCGAAAGGGCAAGAGAGCAAACGCGCGAAAGGGCAAGAGAGCAAACGCGCGAAAGGGCAAAGTCGATCTCACTCTGTTCTTACATATGAAAGAGAAGAATGAGAGGTGAAGAGAGGGAGGAGAGCAAGGAGGGGGGGGAGGTGAGAATTGTGAGTTACAAACAATTTTACCTACAAGCTTGCGCTAGTCGAGAGATGTTTTGCAGCAGGTTGCGAACAGAAACATCAACTCTGTAAATGGTATGCTACATATTTGATACCCTTATAAGAAACACATTAACTTGTAACATGTACAGTGCAGTATATTATATGAAGAAAAACTAAAAAAACACCACATTCAGTCATTGAACTGCAAATGTTTTGGCACATAGCAGTAGAACAGTCTACTTAAGAGAGAAGAATTGGTTTACCTATAAATAACAAAGAGACCAAGTTACAATACATTAAATGCATAATTTCTTAGTAATCCAAAACTCACCAAATCATTGGCTTGGTCTATAGTGAATACACTGCAGTTCACATGGCGTCTGATGTCTATTTGTGCATCAGCCAATGAAGACATTAGCTGCTTACACTCATTCTGCATCCGGGTAAAAGGGATCGCTATTTCGTCATAATATAAATGCTCAGAAAGCACCACAAGTAACCGTGGCTGGACTGCAAGGAGCAGAGTCCTGCATTTCTGTGAACAAAGGTTTAGAAAACAAGGGTAAAAAAGTAGATTACTACATGTAGACACTTCTAGTTACTGACAGAGACCAACACTTGGAACAATGCTTTAAAAAAAAAAAATAAAAAAATCAACAAACATTTACTGAACTCAAAATAAAGGCATGGCATATATAAAAGACCTTTTGTTTATTTTTATCTTTCACAAAAAATGTGAAGTATAGAATATATTGTCAGTAACCACCTGAATAATAGATACAGTAGTTGTCCAACATAAGGCAAAGCATTATATTGTAGACATCGCTAGGATTCAAGAAAACTGCACTGAAATTGGCTATTTTTTTCCCAGGCAAAATGGCATGAATATAAAGACACCAGGCAAGAAGAGGAATTTACCTTCTGCAGGGCTGCCCACTCACATATAACTAGTGCAACACTAATCCTCTGCAGGGCAGACTTGGAGTTCAAATGGAAAAGCAGCAGCTGGGATAATGATTCAGCAGGCTTGATTTCTTGGGAGGCATTATTTACACTTGGATCACAGATACAGCAACACAAGGATCCCAACAATCTAGGAGATGCAGATTATTTAAATACAGATTATTTATATTCAATTAATGTAGCTTTAAATGATAAATAACAAACCCCTAGAGCAGGGCTCAAAATTTCCACTCGCCACTAGCCAATGGCGAGTGAAAATTTAGCTCTGGCGAGTAGAAATTCAGCCCTGGTGGGTATGTTTTGGCTTGCAGTGGCGAGTAACTTTTCAGGTGTGGCTAGTAGCAAAGGACTTCAAATTATAAGCCCTGCCCTAGAGGGTCTGGAAGGAGTAGCAAAGGACACAACCACTTGGATTTTTAACTCTGAGGACCAATACACTGCACATCCCTCTGATCCTTAACCACTTAACGACGGGCACGTTGAGGTCACTAAAGTACCACAAAGCTTTTTTTTTTTTTTTTTTTTTTAAATTCGGATTCCGGACTCCGCGACCGGCGTGCAGCCGCGGGGGGAGCCCAGAATTTCATGACGGTCATAGTATATCATGGGTTGTTAAGTCAGATCTACCCATGACGTACTATGACTGTCAAGGGTCGTTAAGGGGTTAATGAGTTCTGAAATCAGATTTCAGACATCTCAAATTAAACAGTTTAAGGACCCAAATAAATAATTGGTAGCATTAATACTGTTGCTAAATATCTATAAAAGCAGTTCTAAATGTTAGTTCTCAGGACACACCAACAGTGATATTTTCAAGACATCTTTGATTGCTCATGCGGGTATTTACTAACTCAGTGACTGATTAATACATCTACGTTTAGCTCCTTATTGACATATGACGTGACAGGACCATCAAGCAATTGTCCTTTGAGCATAGATGACTGTTCTGGAATATCATATGTTAATGATCGCAGTGCGCCTTAAGATGCACTGCAATTACTGCAGGGAGGCTATAACGGACTGCTCCAGGATTGTTATTTACCCAGAAGATTTATGCAGAGTCTATTGCTGTCAAGCACTGTGATACACTTAATCCCTTGAGGCCCAGGGGTTTGTACACCGAATGACCAGATAGACTAAATTAGCCGAGCAGGCACATGTGAGTGATCACATGTGCCGTCTTGCAGTGGGAAGGGCTGAAGCTGACTGCTCTGGTCTTGGATCACAGCAGACCTTCAGGCACATTGTGATTACTCAATTCAGGAACTGCCAGGAGAATTACTGGTCCTTAAAGGACTGAAAGTTGTGGTGGTCCTGGCACGTCAAAGGTCAAACCGTCTAATCGCCTGAAAGAGGGTCATAGGGAATTTAGTCTCAGAGGGACAATACCCCCCTCCTTAAAAAAGGACCCTTGGGAGGTATGAACGAACATTCGTATCTTTTGTCCAGTCACTGTTAAAAATATACACTTTCCAGGTGTTGGACTACTACTATTATCACCCTCAGTCAGTGGTTACCTGGCTAAGGATGATGGAGTTTTATTGGAAAAAAAAAAAAAAAAGATTTTGGAGGGTTACTGATGCACACTTTAGAGACAGAATTTAGGCCACTGACTTTGCTGCTGCCAGGCGAGCTCTTATCACAACGTAGTCCCTGGTCACCGAATCCTCAGCTACACTGTCTGATCCAGCAATATATTCCTGGGTAACTTCTTTTGTTTGGTTTTGACCTTGCCGCATTTTCCCGCCTCCTTTATCCTATAGGGGAAAAAAAAATGAGGTGTAAAGAGCTATGGATGTTGCTTCATGTAGATCAGGGGTGGGCAGTGTGAGGCCCTGCAGCTGCTCACAGGGGATGACGGGTGTTGTAGTCTGGCAGCAGCCAAAGGGTCTCATTATCAAACCCCAGATGTAGACCAAAGGCTATGTTTGTACCTAACAAGTTGATTTATTCTATATTAAACTGCTTGCAAAGAAAAGCCAAGCTTTATCCCCTTCGTTGCCCAAATCTACGCTCCCTGTGAAGCAATGTACTGTAGACTACACAAACATTACATGGGGATGTGATTGCTCCTTGCTTGTTATAAAAATACAACCAAAATGCCCTATATATTAGAGCAACTCTGACAATAATAAAATACCACAATCCTTAAAGCGGAACTTTCATATGATTAACATAGTGCCGCAAATGATAGTAACATTAGCGATATTCACAGATTTATAATTGAAAATAAAATTGCTGCATTAACGAAAAAACAAAGCCCTTTTAACCAGACAGGCACTGGGGAACAGCACAGACATCTTGCAGAACAGTCATCTCTGCGTCTACGCTCTGTCTCCTTCAACTCCACGATAGGCGAGTTGACTGTCACTGTTCCATACGGCACCTGAATGGACTGACAGAGCAGGCACCCTCTCCTGCAAGATCCCAGCTGGTGCCTGCCTGGTATAAAAAAAAATAATAAAAAAAAAAAAAAAAAAATATAGGATTTTAGTCTTACCTGTTAAACCATTTTCTCTTAGTCCATATAGGTTACTGGTAACTTTGGGAAGGGGATCAGCCCCTTTACATAGGCAGGAACAATTCTGAGAAGTGACTGCTGGGTGCAGCCTACCTCCGCTCTTTAGCTTGCAGCTAGTCAATCCCCAACTAGTAAGATCTGCAGAATAACTATTGACTAGGTAGTAAGAAACTCCTGTGAGCATGAACCTGAAACGACCCCCATGTTCTACCACAGGAGAGCCAAGCATGGTCCCTTGACAGAGTCTGAGACCAGTAACCTGTATGGACTTTAACAGGTAAGACTAAAATCCTCTTCTCTGTCGTCCAATACAGGTTACTGTTAACTCTGGGATGTTCAACCATTGAGTTCAAAATTACTAAACTCAATCTCTGTCGCACTCACAATTATTCGATTATAGCCAGGTGCCTCCGACAATATATTATCCGTATAGATACTCCAAATGAAAAGATGTCGGGCAGTCTCTTTCTTTAAAACTTAGTATTTATTGCTCCATATTAAAAATGTATCCAACGTTTCAGTCGCCATGCGACTTTCATCAGGGATAAGATCATCAAGTTCAAAGCATAACTTCCGATTTAAATAGCTCTTTCGTTTACATGGCGCCTAAACGGCGCTATTGGGTTGCAATTGACAACTCACAGCGTCCTTCCCGGCGCACAGCACCCAGACAAAGCTTTCTCATTACTCTAAACTCTATGTTAAAACAATAAAATCAACTAGAAACAATGTTTACTTTTACATCCAGAAATCCTGACATATACAAAGTCTCAAATATAACACGCTAAACTAAACTGCTCGTTAAGACCCAATGGTGCCATTGTTTTCAAAGTATAAATCCAGTACATTTCTCGCTGAGATAATTTAACTAATCTATCTCCCCCTCGAGGATTAGATTTAACCCATTCAATCGGACAACATCTTAACTCCTGCAACCTGTGCTGCATCGCTATAAAAGTGTCTTGCTACCGGAGTCACCTTGAGCTCCTTTTCACTCAATGTCCCATTTAAGCCTTTAATAATTGAAGACCTGTGCACCCTCATCCTTATGTTAAAGGGTCTACTTGTTTTCCCTATATAACACTTAACACAGGGACAAAACAAAGCGTACACTACAAATGCAGTATTATATGTAAATAAATCCCTAATCTGTATCTCATAGTTAGTAGGTGGTTTCTTAACCGATATGCCCGTGATTAGATGTCTACAAGTCACGCATCCACTACAACGTTCTATACCAATCCTGCCCACTTTTTTCTGCTCTTTATATTTGTGGACCGGATCAGAACTCACTAATTGATCTTGGATGCTTCGTGCCCGCTTATATCCAAAGACGGGCGTATTCTTGAACAAATGTCCTACCTCCGGATCCGTATCTAACAAGTTCCAATGTTTGAGCACAGACTTTCTGAATTGTCCCGTGACATCTGAAAATGTTGTGGTCAGAAGCATTTTATCTTGCTTATCTACGCCCCTAAAACCACTCTGTTTTAACAATGTATCCCTATCCAAATTACTAACTTCATTCATGCCACGTTCTATATCAGACTGTCTGTATCCTCTCATTGTGAACTTGTCCCCCATCCTCTGCAGAGCTTCACTCGCCTCCACCGGATCTGGTACTATTCTTTTAATTCTCATGAACTGGGATCTAGGTAGTCCCTTCTTCAAAGCTGCTGGGTGCTGACTTCTAGCATTCAACAATGTATTCCTATCAGTACTTTTCACATACAAGGAAGTTTTAATTGCATCTTCCTCTTTTTTTATCCAAACATCAAAATAATTTATAGCCTCATCGCTATAATTCATCGGCAAACGTATTGGATTATTTAGCCCATTTAGATACTGATAAAATTCTTTTAAGAGTTCAATGCTACCTGACCAAATCATAAACAGATCATCAATAAATCTGGTATGAAATACTACATTGACCCAATATTTCGATTGCATCATGTTGGTCCGTTCATAATCCCACATATATGTATTGGTGTAACAGGGTGACACTGGTGACCCCATTGATGTTCCAGGTTTTTGAATGGAGCGATCAAAGGAACCATAACTGATTTAATGAGCCATTCGCAGTTTCACTGTACCGGCCGTGTGTACTTACACGTGCATGGCTTAATCTTTGACCCTTGGCGGTATTGGGACCGGACCACAAAGGAGTTGAGGTCTTTTAGATCGAAAATAGGACGACATCCGCCGTCCTCTTTGGAAACCACAAAAAGGTTGGAATAGAATCCCATGCCCCTCTCCTGAAGAGGAGCTGGTTCCAGGACCGCCTTGTCCACAAGGGCCTGAATGGCATCGCTTTTCCGCTCCCAAGGGAGAACGAGAAAAGAAGGTCCTGGAAGGAGGAAGGGAGGTGAAGGGAATCCTGTACCCTGTAGCCACCACCTATAAAGCTCACAGGTCCTCCACAGAGGCCTCCCAAGCCGAGGGGCAGTGGCAGCAACGGCTGCCTACCTGCGGGTGGGGACCCGGGTTCGGCAAGTCATGCAGAAGGAGGTTTGGAAGCCTTGGGCTTCATGGAGGACTTGGGCCTCCATTGCTGCTTAGGCTTGGATGAGGAGCTCAGAGTCTGAGGGACCATCTGGGTCACCTGGCGAGAGTCTGCCTGAAAGGGACGAAAAAGCTGATTCCTTCTGACAGGCAACCTCTTCTTCTGGACCATTGGCAGGTGAGTACTCTTCCCTCCAGTGCCTTCACTGATCAGGTCCTTAAGATCAGGCTCAAACAGTGAGGTGCCCTGAAAGGCTAAGGATAACAGGGCCCTCTTGGAGGCAGTGTCGGCAGACCAGATCTTGAGCCAAAGAGCCCATCTAGCTATCGCAGACATGGTTGATGCCCTGGCCACAATGCGGACAGCATCAAACAGGGAAGCAGAAACATAATGCTGAGCCTCAGAGATGTTAGTGAGAAGCCGCAACATGTCTGCGGTAGGAGCTCCCTGACAGACAGCTGTATTGAGCTGTTCAATCCAAACAGCCACAGCCCCATTCACACATGCTGCAGCAAATGTAAGGTAGAGGGCAGAACCAGCTGTTGCAAAAAATAGCCTTGAGAGAGGTCTCAAGCTTCTTGTCAGTCCAGTCTTTCAGAACAGATGCGTCAGCCACAGGCAAGGTAGTAGACTTAGAAAGCTTGGAAAGAGGGGCATCCACCTTGGGGGGGGATTGACCCATTGTGTAAGGGCCATTTCAGAGAACGGGTAAAGTTTAGAAAACTTCCTAGAGACAGATGCCTTCCTGTCTGGAAACTTCCACTCCTCTGAAACCAACCAGTCAAGGGTGGTTTTAGGTGGAAAACAAGTATGGTGCCTAACAGGCTCCTGGAACACATCAGAGGGGTCAGAAGATGCCTCCTGCACCAAGGGAATGTTCAAGGTGGACAACACAGCCCTGATCAGGCCCTCAGCCGAAGGAATGGGGTCAGCTTCAAAGGGGTCCCCAAAAAACCGAGATGAAGGAACAGCTGAAGAGTCACCAATAATTCCTCCTCAGAGGAATTGGGCACATCAGATACACCCGGCGCTTTAGGCAGGGAAGATCTGATAGTGGAAGACCCCCTGAAGAGTGGCTGTAATGTGGACCTGAGGTCCCTAGCAGTAGCCTTAAACTCTTGCATCCAAACTGGCTCTAGTGCATGGCTGGAGGTCCCTGCAGGGGATTCAGAGGCAGCAGCGCATGCTGGCCAAACATGACCTTAGTATTCTCTAGGTAACCCTGAGTGACATAAGGAGCAATGAGCAATGAGGGACACAGAAGACCCAGTGACCTTAGTCTTCGGTTTAGCCCCAAGGTCTAACGGAGTAGACATTCTAACAGAGTCAAACAGTCAAAGTATCAAAACACCCACAAAACAGTGTGTATGATAATAAGTCACCCCAAAAATGGTAATTTAGACTTATCTGGTAGGCGAAGGGTTAAACTGGTGAGGAGAGAAGGAGTCCAAGCCCTGCTTAGGATACTCAATCTGCGAATACACAAAACTGCTGCCGCGGCGGGAGACAAGAAGCTCGCGCACAAAGCAAGCGTTCATGGGAATTGTAGTTTCGCTGAAGGAGTACCCCCCCAACAGTGCCCGAAGCCCCTTAAGGCTCCCAAAATGCCCAGAACGTTGACCGGATAAAAGAGTAAGGGTAAACCAACAAAATGAGCTGTCTCTGACCTCGCTATGCGCAGCGGTTGCAGAGACATGCCCCAAACTGTAACGTCTCATAGAAGTGAATGGAACAATGGCGTCTATGTGGGAAACGCACGCCTTAAAGGTGCAGAGCACAATGTTAACAAGGTGAATACCAAAAAGTAAAACTACACAAAAGCCCACTAGAAGAAGTCAGTAGACCCAATAAGCACTAAGTAGGGAAACTGGCCATAACTCCCATAAAGGATGCTAACCAGCAGCATAGGGGTTACGTTACCATAGAAACTTGCTCCAAACACCTCACAGACATACAGATAAACCCAATGAGTGCATGAGTATGTAATAGGAACTACAATAGAGACCCCTGCGCGGAGGGGAAGCATGGGACATGTGGACCTCAGCACACAAAGGGTGCTCACCTTTTTCAGCAGATCTTCTGTCTTCAGATTACCATCTATCAAGAAGCATCGATGGGCAACTCCTGGGGAAAGAACTTGCAGCCAAGATCCCCCACCCCACCCCCCAAGGCTTAGGTCCACAAAAGCACCTGGTAAATTGAGCTATCCACATTTGGGTGATGGGAATTGTCAGTGATGGTAATCCGCCTAATGGTGGTATCCGGTTTCCAACAGAAAAATAATAAAAAAAAAGCTAAAACTATAGCAGAACGGTTCTCTTGCGTGTGTCTTGACCAAGGAACAAATCTTACTGGATGGGGATTGGCTAGCTGCAAGCTAAGGAGAGGAGGTAGGCTCCACCCAGCAGTCACTTCTCAGAATTGTTCCTGCCTACTTAAAGGGGCTGATCGCCTACCCAAAGTTACCTGTATTGGATGACAAAGAAAAGTTTTTTTTTTTGTTAATGCAGCAATTAGTTTATTTTCAAGTATAAGTCTGTGGATATCACTAATGTAACTCATTTGCGGCACTATGTTAATCATATGAAAGTTCCGTTTTAATCTGGGCAGACATACCTAATGGCTGCTATTAATTAATTCTGTGTGGATAGATTTCCCAAAACCAATCTTTAATTAGTACTGCATATTAAATCCACAGAGGTTGAAAGGATTCGTTTTTGCAGTACTCAAGGACCTCCTGCCCCTGAAGGCTTTTTCTTAAGAATTCTAAGCAGAGAATTTGGGGTTAGTTACATCAATTCTATCATGTGAAAAAAATCAAAATTATCTATCCAGAGCACATATTCCCTAGTTTTACAGCATTTCTAATGCATTATCAGAATTTTTTGCAATAAATGAATAAATGAGTAAAGGAAAGCACAACATTTTTTTATCCAAAACCAAACTAATGGTCCCTTACTTACTGATTGCTGCTTTCACAGCTTGTTTCACGAAGCAGGATTTGGAAATGTATGAGCCATGCACCCTTCACATAGGCAGATTTTCAACCTTGAGTGTCTCATCGGCAAGCTGACAAACTCATTCCAACCAATGCTTTGCGCAATAAACTTTGAAAGCAACAAGCATAAGCTAAGGGGAAAATGTTGCACTTTGTGCTTTTATTTGCATGCGACTTCAAGGAATTCTGGAACTACAGTAGAAATTCTGCAAAAACTAGACGTACATTAATTGCTAGAGAAAAGTCATTTTGATTTGTTTCAGGCATGAAAACACATACAAACAAGCAAGATGATCAGTGCTTAAAACAAGTCTCTCAAATTGTATACAACCTTTTCAACAGATTATTCCTGTTCATCTACGAGAAGGACATGAGCAAAAAAAAAAAATGTAATCGATCTTCATTCTTACCTTTGATTTTGCCTTCACCTCCAGCAGCATGTTTAAATCAATAGGTATATGAGAAGGCTGCATCATTAGGCAGAGCCAAGCTCCCATCCAGGGGCAAGCAGCAGCTACCACATACTGTACAGATGCCTTGTTTATCAATTCTTGCCACACCTGCAGAAAAAAAAAAAAAAATGTGGTCACAGAGAACGACTCAGAACAGAGATCTCATAAGAATTTTCAGGATGATACCTTGTGGATGAGGTCAAGGATTTCTTGATTGCTCTCCAAAATACAAATCTGAAATATATGTCGCAGCATATCTTGCAAGATGGGGGTCAGCCAGACTGAGCAGTTCTAGAATGCAAAACCAGAGATGGAATGAAAATTGCACACAAGGAAGGTGACTGAAACAATCAAGTTATACGCATACGCCATAGAAAGATGGTCCACTTAAAATGCTGCATGCAAAACGGCGTACGACTACATAGCATGTCACAGTGATTAAAATGGTGACATAAGAATCTCGCACTGCAGGAAAGCACGAGGTTCTCATGTCGCAGCATGCAAGGTTGCCTTCGATGTATGACAGAAAAAAAAAAAAAAAAAAAAAACACCCACTTTAGTTGCCGCATATTACACTACAACTCCCATCATCCTTACCAAGGATGATATCCTCTGCGTGCCCCTTCTTATGCATCTTTCACAATAAAGTATCAAAAGGCACTTACTGACTGAGCTGATATACCCAGGGAAGGCACTTGGTCTGAGTGCGAGATTTTCATGTCGCCATTTTAATCACAGCGACACGTTGACTACGCCATGTAGTTGAATGCGGTTTTGCAGCGGATGTTGTAAAAGGATACCGAGAAACATAATGCCATTGAACATTCCACTGTATTAACTATGTAAAGGGGAAACAAAGGGTCACTAAAAGAATTTGAAATCCTTGGCTGCGTGCTGAGAGCTATGAGAACAGAGTTCCCACAGTTCATAACTTACAGGTTCTCTCTCAGTTTCTTGTAAATATAGCGGACATCTGTACAGCTGGTTGATGTCAGTACCTTACGCTGCACTCATAGGAACTTTGCTCCCCACAGAAACTCATTAATGGTAGATTCACCAAAATAGGAAACCAGGAGAAGACCAGCGAGTTGTGCACCATGAGAACTGCACCATCATACCTCAATCTTAAGATCAAGGGAATTCACTTTAAAATGGAACTTGCATCCAATGATGTTAAGTGTCTTGAGGCTGAATCTAATAAAACTGCCTAAAACTGAAATACTTCATTAGATATAGCCTTTTAAAAATTACCTAATGATGGCACCAGTTCCTTTGGCTGTGGTACAACCTGTACCACACCACTCTGCAGGATGTCCTCTTACTGAAATTCTCCACCCACCACCCAGCTCTTCCTAGGAGCAAGTACAGCCCTTTGTATGCTTATTTATCAAAGGGTCAACTATATGAGGGCCAGATGCACTCTCCAAATGTATGGCCCTCATAGGGTTAAGTGATATGTACTCAAAACTCTCTCAGAACTGACACCCCAATGAACATCTGACTACTCCTGTTAGGAGCAAATATAATTTTTTTTTAATGATTTATAATAGGAGAAGCCAGGGAGATGGCTGGCACATGTGGCAAAAGGGGTGTGCAGCCCAGATGCAAGAAACACTTGGGAGTTGGGGGGTCTCGATGAACTCAATAAATGGCTTAAAGTAGCAGTAAAGTTTCTTCTTTCTTTAGGAGAACATTTTGTAGAGATTTTCCTTCTAAGTAAATCAACGTGGCATATTACTAAGATAGTAGTGTGTTCCTTGATATACCAATATTGGAATCTACAAGCACAGATTGTAGACAATTCCAATTAAATATTTTTAAAGATCGCCATTTCGGACGCTGGCTGGTCCCAGGAACGGGATCTCCTGCTGTCAGTACAGTGCTGACATCAGGAGAAGGGGAGGGAGGGGGGAGGATATCTACGAGACCATAAAGGTTTGAGAGAGAGGACTTTCTCCATATACTTTATTTTTTTCTAATCTGCCAGACTGTAGAAACGTAAATCCAGCCATTACTAACCCTTTAATTACACAATTTTCTTCTGCCTCTTCAATAATCTCCATGTATTTATTGAGAAATTGCTCAGTGGTATTTCCCAGTAGTCGTTTGCAGCAATTGGTAGGTCTCAGCTGTCTTTGCACTTTGCACATTTGCTCCCCTTATCCAACGCTTATTAGAACATCCTCCCAAGCTGAGATTTCCTTCAGTGCTATGGTCTGCTCCCTTGAGAAAGTGCCAATAGTATAGCTGATATTGCAACAAATTTTTAACCAACTCCAAAAACACCTGAATGTGTTGAGAAATCTGTAAACATGGTGTAAATGTAGACTTCAGTTTTAATGTCTTTGCATTTGCTCCTGTTGGACTCTTTCTTGTAATTAAGGCCATATCAGAAGTTTCTAACATACTGTACACATTTAAGTCTTTTATAAGTGAAAATCTATCAGCTTAAATCTTAAAACTCAAAAGGAGGGAAACCATTTCTGACGAACAATGTCTGATAATGCACCACATCCAACAAGTGGAGATCCCTCTCCTTGACAGATTTAGGGTCAGGACAAAATGAAGGCACAACAATCTACTGACTGATGTGGAACTCATACCACCTTAGGAAGAAATTCCTGGGAGGTACATAGAACAACCTTATCCTTGTGAAACACTAGGAAAGACTGTTTGCAGGACAAAGCCTGCAACTCAGTGGACATAGACCATAGCCAAAAGAAAGGCCATCTTCCACGTCAGAAGACTTAGAGGAATGGTAGCCGGTGCCAGACACCCAAGACCAGATTAAGGTCCCAATGGGGAGTGGGAGCCTTATAAGCAGGGAAAGCATGAGCGACGCCCTAAAAGACGACTGACATCTGGCAACAAGGAAATGCATCTCTGGTAAAAAGACCAAGAGAGCTGAAGTCTGGACCTTTAAGTAACAAAGGCTAAGGCCCTTGTTCACACCTTCCTGCAAAAACGACAGGCTGGACAGAAGATCAAACTCCTGTCAGGACAGATCCCTGTCCACACACCAAGAATGAAAGGTAGACCAAATCCTGTGGTAGGCCTTAGAAGAAACTGGTTTCCTGGCTTGGATCATAGTGGAGACCACATCAAGTGAAAAGCCCTTCCTCCTTAGGATGGAGGCTTCAACAGCCATGCCATCAAAGCCAGACTGTCCAGAGGTAACCTTGGAGAAGGAGATCCGGTCTGCATGGAAAAGTAAACTGATCCTGAGCAGAAAATGCAAACAATTCAGTGTGTAGAATCACTGAGCTCCAGAACATTTATGGGTAGGAGGGTCTCCTCCACCTTCCATCAACCCTGAACCCCCAGGTGACCCAGGACAGCTCTCCAGCTGTAAAGGCTGGCATCAGTCGTCACCAAGGTCCACTTACTGTACAACCAAGGGTATCCCTTTCCTCAGGTTGGAGTTGTCCAACCGCTAGAGGATGTCCTGTCTCACTTCCTGTGGAAGACAGATCAGACACGATCCAAGAGTTTCGGATTACCTTGGAAAGCCCGGACAGGGAACCTTTGAAGCTCCCTGGTATTTGCCATGGAGTAAGAGACCGCCTCCATGGTAGATATCATCTTTCCCACAAGGGAGGAGAACTTGCGTACTGGGGCTGAGGTCCCACTCCAGAGCATGGGACACCTTGTTCGCGATCTGCTGAACAGAATACACCATACACCATGCCCTGACAAGTGTTGAACCGGAGACCCAGGAAAACCAGGTCCTAAGAAAGAACTGGGGACGATTTGTCCATGTTCAGAATCCACCCATGCTGGAGAAGTATCTGAGCACATTCCTGGACCAGATGGTCCAAAAGATCCCTGGAAGGAGCCTTCAGCAGAAGGTCGTCCATGTACAGTCACCTGAATCCTTTTGGTGTGCAGGAAGGCAATCAAGGCTCCCAATACATGTGCAAACACCTGAGGAGCAGTGGTGAGCTCAAAGAGAAGAGCAGTGAATTGGAAATGTCCCAGACTGCAAGCAAACCTGTGATAATACCAACTGTCCAGATGAACTGGCACATGCAGTTAAGCATCCTATAGATCCAGAGAGGCCAGAAATTCCCCTGGACACATTGCTGCAATGACAGAGTGCAAAGACTCCATCTTGTAGTGAGTATGGACCACAAAAGAGTAGACAAAAGAAAAAAAACAAGGAGGCACTCCTAGTGTATTAACGCAACAAAAATGCTTTGAGGATATGATTAGAACCGGGCCCCCCCCCCCCAGACGTATGTTCAGGCCGTTCCACTCCACACAGTGGAAGTAAGTAGCATTCAAGAGAAGAGAAACAACAAGAAGGGGCTCCTATAGTGTATTACCAGATTGGCAACTATGCATCCAATAAATATATAATAAATGAACTCACATTTAAATGTTATTGATAACCAGGTATGTAACTGTCGCCAACTTCTCATGCATGCAGGGTACTTTGCCTGCCCCTTCTGAGGTATGTATTGTCAGTATTTTAGCATCCACCACCACCCAGATGGATCTCATTATACAATAACTGGATTTCAAGATATCCTCCACTATAAATGTAAATAAAATCAAATAAAAAAAAATAAAAATAAAAAAAATATAACCAATAAAATAAAAAAGCCATCCTGTACTATAAAAATATATTTGTTAAAAAGGCACTACAGGTACATGTTTCACAGTATATAAACTGCTTTATCAACCTTTAGTTGCCCGTGTATAATCACCAAATTAAGGTTTGTGTATAATCACCAAATTGATGTGACAGGTATATGCCTGGTTATCAACAACATTTGAATGTGACATGCAGTTGTCCATTTGGTAATACACTATATTCTCCCCTTCTTGTTTTTTTCTCTTCTTTTGCATGGACCACAACAGAGTTGAGGTCCTTGAGGTCCAGGATAGAGCAACTGCATGCCATCCTTCTTGGGAACTACAAAGAGGTTTGAATATAAACCAAAACCTTCCTCTCTTGCAGAGGAATCTGAGTCAGGACTCCCTTGTCCAAGAGATCATGCACCACCCCGTTGAAAAGATTTCACTTTTCTTGACCCAAAGGAGAACGAGGAAGGAAGAACCTGAAGGGAGGCAGGGACACAAAGGGAATCCTGTAGCTTCCTGAAACCACCTGTAATACCCACTGATCCGCAACAGACCCTGTCCAAATGTTTGAAAAATGTTGCAGTGGACCACCCACAGGGAGATGCAGACCAGGGTTCGGTGAGTCATGCTGAAGGTGGATTTGGTGTAGGAGTGCTTGGGCCTTCACTACTGCCTGGCCTTGGGGGTGGAGCGTGGGGTGCTGGCCTGAGACCCACCTGGATTCGACCTTTGCCCTTTACTTTGGCGGGGGGGGGGGGGGGGGAGAAGAATGCCGCTTCCTCGACAGATTAGGGTGAATGGGGACCTGGGACAACAAAGTGCTCTTACCTCCAGTGGCCTTACTGATGATATTCTTTAGTTCGAGCACAAAAAGATGTACCCTGAAAAGGGAGAGAAACTTGCAAACCAGGCACATTTTGTAGCCCGTTCCATTGAAGTATTTATTTCTATATTCCGCTATTTTGGCTCTGCTGAAGAGCCGCAGGACGGTCCCTGGACCAGAATCTGCTTTTCTCAGCTAGATGGCAGACTTCTGTGAAATCGGAACTTTAGATCCTTCACTCTCTCAAACTATATATATTTGAGAGATGGGACATACCTCATTTTATTCATATTTTTAATCTCCACAATATTAAAGTTACTTAAATTTAAGCAATACTATCCCTTTAATGACACACACACACACACGCACGCACGCACGCACGCACGCGTTATGGATTCTGGCAGACTAACAAAGTGGGTGGCTGCTGTACATATTTTATAGTGTAGTGTTAGTTGTACTTGTAACTTATGGATTGAGAGTGATCTGCTCATTTAGTACGACACATTTATTGTTTTTAATTAATCTTTTTAAGGTGTATTGCTGTTTGTTGGATGATAAAAGTTATGTTTTAACTATACATAATCACCCCCATTATAAGTTCATATTTATTAATGTCAGAGGTGGACAAATACCACAATATAACAGAAAGGGGAAATAAAGTGTACATTTCAAGTAGTTTGTTTTGTTAGTGTTGCATCAGCAATAAGCTACGTGGCACCTTCAGTGTTATTTGCGATAGGTACACGAATATTGAGAGGTGGTGCCATATATTTTTTCACAAAGTTTCTTACACTTGGCCCAACTGTAGTAAAGAAATAACAGCATTCTTAAACTTTTACACATAATGGTGTCCTAAAAGTCAAGAGTTGACAAGAAAAATTATTACCAACCTGATCCTGCGTTGATAACAAAGTGCATAATGTTTCCAGGGCTGCTTTTCTAACGGATGATATTGTATGGCGTAAGAAAGGCCACACACGTGGTACTAATATTGCAAGGGACTGCTGAACACTACAGAAAGAAATGAGAAGTCAATCATATAACCAAAACAGCATACAAGATCTAAAAAACTGCTTTGGGATTGATCGTACAAAGTTCTGCAACATATACTGTACTCTGTGTAAAAAGGCAAAGTGGTGCAGTTCTTGAGCAAACCCCACTGCACTGTAGGGACAAACTCAAATTCCCATGTATTTAAATGGGAAATTTAACCCCTTGAGGGTCTAACATATTGCAAATATCTGTGTAGGAGACTGAAATCAACTGTTCCAAATAAATATTTTGGGGAATTTTTAATTTTTCCACCTACAGGTTTTAGCTGGATTGCCTCAGAACATCCATCACTTAATTTATACATAAACTTCACCGTTTCAATGATCAAATCACTAAAATGAGAAGGTGGGGGCACAATGTACATGTTGGGAAAATGGGAAATGAGCAAGTTATGTTGCTTAAAATGACAACTTGTAAGGCATGAGACAGGCAGTTGGGTAATTATCCAGAGTTTGTAATGTGTTACAGATCTACACACAATGCATGTATGTGACACTATGCATCAAATTATAGGTTAAAAACATACTTGCACTGCTGAACTTGAGGATATGTTAAAAGCGATGAGAGAAGAGTCATGATGCTATTGGTTGAAGCAGTCAGATCATCCAGTTCAAGGAGGGCATCCCATAAAGTGCTCATAATAAAGGGTACCTGAAATATTGCAAGAGTTGGTAAGGACAACCAATCACAATACACATACCTAACCAAGCTTCTGTGATTAAAGGGATAGTAATATATAAACATGCTGCTCTAAATTTAATTAGTTACAATGTTGTCGTTCAATCGCTATTATTGCAGAAAGGCTCACCCTCCCGCCCCTTCTGGCAACATCACTGATCCTCTCTGCTGGTCCGGATGGAGCGCAGTGAGGGACAATCTTCAGTAAGCAAAGGAAAATCCTGCCCTTCTTCCTCAAGGGGAGAAGGTTTTCCTTATACTTACTGTGTTAAGATTGTCCCTCACTGCATCCATCTGGTCCTGGTTTACTTTTAAAAGATCGCATACTCTCTCTCTCGTTACCATGTCGCCATAATAAAAATGGCGACATGAGAATCTCGTACTGCATGACAGCGCAAGATTCTCATGTCGCTTAATGAAAGGTTGCACCCCATATCATGCTGCCCCGGTTGAGCACTCATTGCTTTGATTACAGTTGCATACCATATCCTGCTGCTGCCCCGGCTCTGTCCCCTTTGCTAGTTTGTGTTTTGGAGTTACAGAAGGAGGGGCAGCATGATGTTACCAGGTCATACAATGGCAGCGTATTACTTTGCAGTGAGTTACACAGAGGTTCTCAAATGCTTTGGCACTCTAAGGGCTTGCAATGCGTATTTATCTGTGAGCCATTACGGGTATATAAAGTTTATACTCAGATTCAGAAAGAGCAATCAATGCATTGAGTGCTCAACCGGGGCAGCATGATGTTATGGGATGCGACCTTTCACTAAGCGACATGAGAAACTCGAGCTGTCATGAAGTGCGAGATTCTCATGTTGACACATGGTAATCATCATTTGGTTGCACACTCTTTTGCATGCAACCTTTTCAAAGAATACCCTAGTTCCAGGACGAGATTGCAGCTCTAAGGGGAGATGGCCCTAAGGGGTGGGAGAGGGAAACCTTTCTGCAGGAATAGGGTTTGAATAACAACATTGTAAGTAATCCTATCACAGACATCTTCTTAATTTAAACCGTAAAAGCGTGCACGTAATAATATATATATATCAAATCCTCCTTTTTAATATAGTAGTAATATAGCAGTAAAATGCAGACACAGTGCCGTAGAGTAAAGGGTTAATGGTGATGAAAATCTGGATGTGCACCAGTACTTTGTGTATTTGCTTTTAGCTATTTCGGAAAAAATTGGTTGCACTCCAGCAATTTTAACCCTTTGAGTGACAGAGGTGTACACAACGCATTGCAAAGCAATGCGTTGCGTACCCCTCTGGCACTCAAAGGGTTAAATGTGTCCCCCCCCCCTTCTTTGGGTGTGCTTACCAAAACGTGGACTGGACTTGGACTTCTGAGAGTTTAGACCAGCTTCTATGGGTTTAAGCACCCCTACCACCCCCCAGGTGCAATGTTCATCTTTAGGACATTATATAATGCTTCTCTCTCCTTCAATAAGTAAAGCTGACAGACTCAGCTCTGACGATACAGGAAATTAAGGTTAGTAAATGCCTAAAGCAAGAGATTCAGCTCATAAGACAAAGAATATTAAGGTTAGGAACTTGCCAATAATAATGAGGTTCCTTGGAGTTGTGGCAAGCTTAGCATTCTATGGCCATATGATGTGACCAAATCCTCATCTTAAGTATAGTAGTAATATAGTAATATGCATGCACAGGGCCGCAGAGTAAACAGTTAATGGTGCTGAAAATTTGGATGTGCACCAATACATTATGTATTTGCTTTTAGCTATGTTGGTCAAAATTGATTGCACTCCGTCATTCAATTACTCTTTAATAGAATTCTGACAGTATTAAAAAACCACTCTCCATGGCAGAGCTTCATTCATTATCACAGCAATGGGATCCTATTGTCCTAGTTTTGGACTACAACTCCTAGTCCAACTAGAAGAGAGCTACAGTGACTCAGGTGGTTATATATACACAGTCATATTATAAATACAATTCCAGTCAAATACTCAAATTGCATTTAGATTGTACTACAGATTATTCTGGTTTCCTCAATGTAAGTCAGTCATTCAAGTTACCTGCTTAAACTGAAGTTTGACAAGGCTGTCAACAACAGGTACTAAAGATGCAGCTGCAACGGCACGCACATCATCATCAAAGTCCTGAAGACCTTCAATTATTGCTGGAAGAGCTTTAGGTAAGAGAGTCTTAATTAAATCCTGCAAAGCAGTCAAACATACACAATTAGGTTATGCTACAAAATATGATGCAGTTATTAACTTTGTTAGCCAGTAATTATATTGCTCTAAAGCATCACCAGAAAATTAAAAGTTAACGACAAGCTTGTGGAAGACAGTTTAATCTAATAGCTGGGAAATGGTATCCATTACAGGTGCTTTATTGAAGCCAGATAAGACTTTTTTGAGGAAACGGACATCTAAGTCTCTTGGTGAACTTACAGAACATCACTATGGTCACATTCTCCAATCAACAATGGAGACATTAGCAGCAAAGATGGGTGAACTCTTGCTAGATCAATTAGCCACTGGTGGCAGGGATTAAGGGACATAAACTATAAACACAATATAATTATTGGCCATTTTTAATTTAGGATACCAGTTTGAGTTAGTTAGATGCAAGAAATTCTTGCCTTACATTACATCCCCCAACACACTGACACTTAACACTCACTTTCAATGCTAGCCGAGGTGAGAAATTAATTACTGTGCCGTGGGAGTTAATGTAGTACTAAGAGCAGAAGAGCTGGCAGGCATGTCTTAATTAGCATAATTTATAATTCCTAATTAAAAATAAATATATATTTTTAGTTTTCTAAATAGCAATGGCTAACATAAGGAATTTTGACACAGTTTCAAAATCAAAGTTCTTAGAGGACAGTGTCAAAAACATCAATTACCAGTCTTACATGCTGTATAATAAGTTTTAAACATCTATATTTTGTTACAGTAGAACCTGTGTTCCTTCACTTGCAGAGTGTTGTGAAAATAGCATCAAGTGTTGACCTCTCCACACAGCAATGAAGAGGGTTGTGTGCAATGTCAAGATAGAACCAATCGCAGTTAGAAATTCAACACATGAAAAATGATAGTTACCTGTCGAATTGCCAACGCGTATTTAATTCCTAGCAGACCTCCATGCCTCACTTCCCACTGCTCTTGCGTTAGCAACTTTAGCAGTATTTTCACCGTTTTATGAACTCCGCTCTCATCCATGTGTTTCAGGACAACCCCCAGTGTTTGAGCACAAGTCTCCCGTACTGGGGCAACTACCTAACAATGAAAGTAAAACACATTTTTTTTATTCCTTGATAAACTCTTTCCTGTTCATTCATTGGGGGACACTTGGACCACAGAGGTTAAGCCACTACTTAGGAGAGAAAGTTTAATCCCATGGCCCAAGTGATCCCCTACACAATAACAAAACAGAGGGATTTCTATATTCCCTGATAAACCCTCTCAGCCCATTGTGGGATAAAGGGACCGTGGCTAATTCCTTCTGCCAGGAGGCAGGAACTTAAAGAGTTAATCAACTAACTAAACTAGCTCCTCCCAATTCCTAGTTTACTTCATAAGCTCTGCCTACTAGCCAGTTTCCATCTAGCAAGCACAGGGGAGCCATGTTACTAGGACACAAGTCAAGATATGGCAAGGAACTCAACCCGCACAGGTCATGAGTTCTCAGGGCAGGATGCCAGGTATATCAATAGACAGAGAAAAGGAATGTATAAATATCCTCTTTTCGGACCAATGGAGACACTGGAACAGAGGGATGGCCCAAAGCAGGGGGAGAGGAGACATATGAAATTTAACTAAACAGCTGCTTGTAGAACTTTGCATCCAGAACTTGCATACTCTGACGCTAAAACAGGATTTTAGTCTTACCTTGTTAAATCCTTTTCTCTTAGTCCATATGGAATACAGGTACCATGGGAGATGGTCTTCCTTCCTTGGAAGGCAAAACGTTTCAGAAGACAAGGTTTTGAAGGTGGAGCCTTTCCTCCCCTTAATCAGGCTAGCCCCGCCCCCACCTTTCCAGTTTTGACATTAGACAAGCTCACTAGATAGGACAGCAAGAGAAGAAGAAGTAAGCTCCAATGAGAACAAGACCAAAGGAGGACTCCCACATCCAGCCAGGCAAGACCAAGAGAGGCAAGGTCCTCTTTCTCAGGGTGGGAGACCTGAATTCCATAAGGACTAAGAAGGATTCAACAAGGTAAGACTAAAATCCTATTTTCTCTTTCATCCAATATGGAATACAGGTACCATGAGATATACCAACAGTAGGCTCCCAGCAGTGGGAAGTAACAGAAAGGACCTAGCTCTGGTTCTCATGATACCAAGGTTCCCTAGGACTAAACAGAAGTAGGAACAGTCCAAACATAACGAAGCGTAAACAGACACTGCAAACTGTAAGCAAGCACACAAGAGTAAGAGCCAACTGTGCTCAAACAGCTGAACAGTAAGGTACAGGAAAGAGTAGGCCCTTAGACAGGGAGTACTGTCTGAAGGACATTCCTGCTGAAGCTGGCTTCAGCTGAAGCCAGGACATCCACACAATAGTGTTTGGCAAAGGTGTGCACTGAGGACCAAGTCACAAGCCTTGCACAGCTGTTCAGCTGAGGCTTGTTTCTTGTAGGCCCGAGACGCCACAACAGACCTGGTGGAATGTGTTGTAACAAGAACGGGAACAGGTTTCTTCCAGAGTTCGTACACTCTGCGAATGGTAGATTTGATCCAAGAGGCAATGATGACCTTAGAAGCAACCTGACCTGCCCTTGGACAGATAACATAAGGCATCAGTCTTCCTCAAAGACTCTGTATGTTGCACATAGAACTAGAGGAAGAGCACCACATGCAAAAAGTGGAGATCCCTCTCCTGGTCAGACTTAGGGTAAGGACAAAATGAAGGCACAACAATCTCCCGATTGATGTGGAATTCAGAGAGCACGTTAGAAAGGAATTCCTGAGAGGTTCAAAGAACAACCTTGTTCTTGTGAAACACCAGGAAAGGTGGCGGCTTGCAGGACAAAAGCCTGCAGAGTTCAGCAACCCTGTGTACAGAGACCACAGCAAAAAGAAAAGTCACCTTCCACATCAAGATGTAAGGGAACTGTAGCAAGTGACTCAAAGCACCAGATTAAGGTCCCACAGAAGGGTGGAAGCCTTGTAGGCAGGGAAAGCATGGGCAACCCCCTGATAGAGCACCTTGACATCTAGCAAGATAGCAATATGTCTCTGGAAAAACAGAGAGAGGAAGTCTGAACCTTCAAGGAACTCATACAGAGTCCTTAGTTATTGCCATCCTGTAAAAAGCACAGGACCACTGGAAGGTCAAACACCTGTGAAGACAGATGCCGGTCTACAAACCAAAAATTAAAAAAGGACCAAGTGCTGTGGTAGTGATCATAGTGGAGAATCCATTTCTCCTCAGGACAGACTTCAACAGCAATGCCATCAAAGCCAGCTTCTCCATTTCCTCCTTCCAGAGGTAACCCTGAAGGAGGATGTCCGGTCTGGGGGCAGTGGAGAACTGATCCTGAATGGACAGACCAGTTCCACAAACCACGGCCCTCCTGGTCCAATAAAGAGCAACCATCTGACCATCCATAGCTTCCTGAGTACCATGGGAATAAGAGGGACTGGAGGAAAGATGCAAGATGTGAAAGAGTCACAGAATTGCCATTGCATCCGTGGCAAAGGCCAGTGGATCCCCCCAATGGGAGGAAAACATCTGAACCTTCTGGGCTGTTCCTTGTGGCCACCAGGTCTATTTGAGAGAGACCCTACTTCTGCACAATCATGGCAAACACTTCCAGATGGAGTTCCCACCCTCCCGGATGTACTTCTTGGCGACTTAGGAAGTCTGCCACAACATTTTCTACCCTTCGAATGTGAATGGCGGAGATGGCAATGGATCAGAATCCTGGACCTGACGGGTCAGAACCTCCCACAACACAGCAGTAGAAGGTCATCCACGTAAGGGATCATCTGAATCCCCTGGGTGTGAATGATGGCTGTCAATGCCCCCAGTACCTTGGAAAACTCCAGGAGGTCAGCCCAAAGGGTAGAGCAGTGAACTTTTAGTGCTCCAAGCATCAGGCAAGAGAGAATGTTGACTGTCCTGCGGACCAGGATTCCACAAGTCATGTGGAGGTTGGCTTGCCAGTGGCTCGCTTAGACTGCTATTTGGGTTTGGTGTGGGTGCTGGGGAAAGGCCAGAGAGGCTTGCAGCCTCGGTGCTCCTTTTGTCAGGGACGAAAAAGGCCCAGTTTCCTCGCCATGGTAGTATATTTTTATATCTGAGGTAAAAGGGTACTCTTGCCCCCTGTAGTATCACTAATGATCCGCTTCAGCTCAGGACAAAAGATTTGTCCTGAAAGGGCAAGGAAACCAGTGACCCGATGGAAGAGATTCCACAGACCAGATCTTAAGCCACAGATTGTGCCGAGCAGTAACAGAAAAGGCAGAGTCCTTCATCAGTTGAACAGCTTCAAAAAGAGAATCCGTAATATATAAGGGAGCCTCTGACATAGTGGCCATAATGGCCAAAAGTTCCTCCTTTGGGCCACCGTCTATAAGTTATTCTCCCCAAACAATAGCTCTGGTAACCCAGGCAGAGGCAAAAATAGGCCAACAACGCAGAGACAATGGCAGCAAAGCTGGACCAGAAAACGCAGTCAAGCTTACTATCTGTCACATCCTTAATACCTGCAGCATCTGCCAACGGCAAAGCAGTGGATTTTGAAAGCCTGCAAATAGAGGGATAAACCGGAGGAGAAGCCCACTGCTTCAAAGCTGCCTCTGAGAAGGGGGTATAGCTTAGATAATCTCTTACAGAGAGACAGCCACCTATAAGGGGTCTTCCACTCATCCAAAAGAATCTGCTCTAGAGTGGCATTGGGGGGAGAAGACAGTAGAAGACTTTTTACATCTCTGAAATACATCAGAAGAATGACCCTCCTTAGGGGTGTCTGAGGCTGGCAGAGTTTGAAAGACAGCACTAATGAGCCCCTCAGCAGAGGAAGCAGGGTCAGCTTCATAGAGGTCCCCATAAGAATAGGAAGAAACCCCCTATTCATATTCCCCCTCCTTTTTGTCATCCTCAGCGAAGTCCTCTTCAGGAGTCCATGAGCTACCCCCCTTGCAGCAAAGTAATAAGCGTCTGAAAAAAAAATAATAATAATAAAAATAAAAAAAATGACAAAGCCAAAACCTGGACCTTGATAGTCTTAATTCTAAGTCATTTGACTGTCATCCTGGAGAAAGGCCAAGACCGAGGGAAGATTATAAAAAAAAAAAAAAAAAAAAACCAAACAAAATGCAGTTGAGAGTCTTCACACCAACTGAAGAACAATGATCAGGGATCCTGCAATATAC
Source organism: Rhinophrynus dorsalis (assembly GCA_037306005.1). Taxonomy (NCBI): domain Eukaryota; kingdom Metazoa; phylum Chordata; class Amphibia; order Anura; family Rhinophrynidae; genus Rhinophrynus; species Rhinophrynus dorsalis. The sequence continues at coordinate 97,465,291 of CM074724.1, read as the reverse complement.
TTTAGATGAAACTAGCTTACAAGTAGTAACCATGATAGACTGGCTCAGAGAAGCCCTTATTTCACAGTATATCTGCTTTAAGACCACAACATTAAGGTAAGTCTCTACAAGTCTGGATGAAACAGAGAACTCCAAAACAGTAAGTCTGTAAGAGGAGGATGACAGTACTGCTTGGAACCAGGTAGGCTAATCATATCCAGTAACCATGTTTGGTGAGGCAAATAACAGACAATCTGAAGTATATGTCCATCTTGACCTTCTGTAACTCCTATGGAATCAGTGGGAGGATGAGGAAACATATGCCAGAGGGAAATGCCACAGAATGCCCATCGCATCTACTGCAAGAGCCAGAGGATCACAGGACCAGGGGTAAATCTGGGGAATCTTGTGGTTCAACAGAGATGCCATCAGGTTCATAACTGGCAGACCTCAGACTGCTTCAGTTGTCATTCCCTTGTGATCCAGGCACTGACTGCTGAGGATGTCCATCACCACAATGTCTACCCTCAGAATGTGAACTGCCTATACTGCTAGAATGGCAACTTCTGTCAAGAAGAGCATCAGATGAACATTGGACCATATGGCTATGCTTCTGGTCCCTCGTTGGTGGCAGATATAAGCCACCTGCATTACACTGTCAGACTGCATCTGCACCGGAAGACTGCAAAGCATCTGAGACAAGTGCTGAAGGGCCAGATAGCCCAAAGGTCCAGCACAAGATCCTATGCCATTTTGGGAGCTGAAAGTGGGTCTTCAACCCACCAGGCTGGCATCTGTTGGGGACTACAAAGAAACTAGAATAGCATTCCATGAATCTGTCCTCAGAGGGGACAGCAATCAAGACCTGCATATCTACTAAGGCTTGAATCACCACCTGGAACTGTAGAGCCCTCACTGAATTGTGAGAAACCCTTGACACAAAGCAGCAATGAGGGATTTTAAGTCTATGCAATGACCCTTCAAAATAACCCTCAGAGCCCACAGATCTTCCACAGATAGGGCTCAGTTATAACGAAAACAATGCAGCCACCTGACTACCCAAGGCTGTCTAGAACTCCGCAAGTCATGTGAGGGAAGACTGGTCAGTGGAGGGCTTTTGGGTAGGTTTTTTGCCCGGCCAGTAAAGTGCAGGTTAAGGGTCACAAATGTACTGGCGAAGGTGTGGGGAAGGAGACTTCTGCAGACATGGCTGACTCTTAGGATTGACCTGGGGCAACACAGAACTTTGTCATGTGACGAAGGGGAGGTTTCCCCGAAACGTTATGCTAATGGTGATAAACAAAATTGCTCAGTAGAGCTGAAACTTCAAATTCTGTGTGCAGACATCATCCTTTGCTTGCTGATTTATATTAAGGGTAAACTGCTCTTGCTGCAGTTTGCCGCTCTGCCTCTGCTCCCATCCCTCTACCCAGCATCCTCCAATGACGGAGGCATTCTGTTAGTAAGCTGGAGCGATCTCATTGGCTAGATATCGATGTCTGCAGTTTACCTGGAAGTAGGATGCAGGGCACTTTTTAAACTTTAATTTTAGCACAAACAATTTTTTTTTTTTTTTAAATGGTTTTAAACTTATTAGCTAAGTAATCTACCTAATCACTTGTAAACGGGTGATATATCCACTTTAAAGGGATAGTACTACTTCATTTTGGCAGCAAATATTATTATATGTATTAAAGCAGAACTACCATGCTAGGTAAAGTTGCATTTCAATAATTAGGCAGGTGGAGACTAGCTTAATAGTTATATTACCTCTCAAAAGTAGCCGATTGTAAAGTAATCCTTAATCTTCGAGAGCAGAAGCCAGGCATCAGCACAGACATCTTGTCTGTGCGCCTGCGCGGTCAGTCCCGGTCTCCATTAAAAAGCATTGAACTGGCCCAAAAGGCACCGGAAGAGACTGATGGCGCAGGCGCTCAGACTGCACCACCCTGGCTGTCAGTCTCAGAAGATTAAGGATTATTTTACAATCGGCTACGTTTGAGAGGTAATATAACTATTAAGCTAGTCGACACCTGCCTAATTACTGCAGGGCGACTTTACCTAGCATGGTAGTTCTGCTTTAACCTCTTAACGACCCTTGATGGTTATAGTACGACATGGGCCGATCTGAGTTAAAGACCCATGACATACTATGACAGTCATGGAATTCCTGGCTCCCTCTGTGGCTGCACGCCGTTCAGGGAGTCCAGAACCAGAATTAAAAAAAAAGCTCCATGGTCCTTAAGTGACAGCGACGCGCCGATCGGCCGGTCATTAAGGGGTTAAAGACATAAGCATCTATGTATTTTTTTCATTAACTTGCAGCATTTAAGAGAAACTGCTTTCTAAAGTTTACCCCTCCAGCCCCTTTTATGCATGTCGCTGCTCAAGCCGTCAGACTTTGATTGCGATCTGTGGACCAGACGAAGTGTCTGGGGAGCCGAAACAGGAGTGGATACCAAGGACATCTTCATAATGACGGTCTACACAGTGAACCATTCCCACTTTGTAGACTGTTGTCATGACTATTTCCTTTGTAGCCAACTCTTATTTCGGCTCCCCAGACACCCCGACTGGTCCGCAGACCGGAATCCAAGTATGACAGCTGGAGTGGTGGAATGCATAAAATGGGAGGAAGGGGTAAACTTTAGAAAGTAATTGCTCCTAAACGCTCTAAGTTAAAGAAAAGTAGATACTTTTATTTCTACAATACATACTATATTATTTACTGCCAAAATTACTATCCCTATAACCCTGCCCACGTTTCTGCCTGTTCTACACTCCAGCCCCACTTTGTTCACTTCCCTACCTTTCAAATTCCCAAACCCACTGTGACAACCCTCTCCTGGGATTGCACCCTCAACTGGAATAAAGTGTGGTATTGTTGGGGAGATGTAAGATTTTGTTAGACTAAAAGTGTATTCAACAAAAAAAATACTGTTATTGTACGATTTATGTACATCATTTTTAAAATGTCCTTTGTTCTAAGTTGCATTAATGTCTATGTAAGGTGTATGATGGACAAACACTTCATTAGATAAAAATTGCATCTAATGAAATATTATGGGGTTGTTTGCATGTCTGTGATGCTTACCAAAGCCAGGGTGTCTGCATGTACTCAAGTTACACAATGTATTGAATGCAGTGCTATTCCACAGAAAAATACACCACAGGGAGTACTCCAGCCTGAAAGGATTATCTAAGAAGACTATCAGCCCATTGTTTGCTCTTGTAATTGTCAGTAGGGTTCCACTTGGTAGAACTGAAGCCTGGAACTCCTTGGCAGTCTGAGTGGCTGGTTTGATCTTCCAAGGAAGATAAACTCCAGGAGTATGGTGATCAACACTGGGGACTTAATCTGTATACACTGTGTGCACAATAATTAGGCAAGTTGTATTTTTGAGGATTCATTTTATTATTGATCTACAGTGCTCTCAGGTCAATCCAAAATGTTAAGAAACCTTAAACCTGAATATTTAAGAAAGTAAAAGAGAAGTTTTGGCTCTTAGGAGAATATCTGTGTGTGCACAATTATTGGACCGCTATTAGTGTGCAGAATTATTATGCAACTAAATGAAAAGTGATAATTTTCCCATCTTACGCATTTATTTTCATCTATTAAAGTGAAAATAGTAAACAACTCAAAATCTACAAACATTTGTGACATCCCCCCCCCCCCCCCCCAAAAAAAAAAAAGAAAACACAAGTGACCAATATAGCCACCTTTCTTTTCAATAACAGTCATAAGCCTTCCATTCATGGAGTCTGTCAGTTTCTTGATCTGTTGAAGATTAACTTTTTGTGCAACAGCAAGTACAGCCTCCCAGACACTGTTCAGAGAGGTGTTTTCTTTCAGTGTAAATCTGCCGTTTAAGAAGGGACCACAAGATCTCAATAGGGTTTAGGTCAGGTGAGGAAGGGGGCCATGTCATTATTTTATCATCTTTAAGGCCTTTACTGGCTAGCCATGCAATGGAGTACTTTGATGCATGCGATGGAGCATTGTCCTGCATAAAAATTCATGGTCTTCTTGAAAGATGTAGACTTTTTCCTGTACCACTGCTTGAAGAAAGTGTCTTCTAAAAACTGGCAGTAGGTTTGGGAGTCGAGTTTGAGTCCATCCTCAACCCGAAAAGGTCCAACTAGATCATCTTTGATAATACCAGCCCATACCAGTACCCCTCCTCCAACTTTCTGGCGTCTGTGTCGAAGTGGAGCTCTGCCCATTACTGATCCAGCCACAGGCCCATTCATCTGGACCGCCAAGAGTCACTCATCTCATCAGTCCATAAAAACTTTGAAAAATCTGTCTTCAGATATTTCTTGGCCCAGTCTTGACATTTCAACTTGTGTGTCTTGTTCAGTGGTGGTCGGGTTTCAGCCTTCCTTACCGTGGCCATGTCTCTGAGTACTGAGCACCACCTAGTACTTCTGGGCAGTACACACCAGGTAGGTTGCAATTCTGGAATATGACAGCACTGGAGGATAAAGGGTTCCTGGCAGCTTCATGTTTGATACTTCTCAAATCTGGCAGATAATTTGTGTCTTCTTTCCTCAACATGTTTTTTTGTGACCCTGTTGACTATTTGCAACAAAACGTTTGATGGTTCTGTGATCAAGTCCCAATATCTTAGCAATTTCAAGAGTGCTGAATCCCTCTGAAAGACTTTTTACAATTTTCGACTTTTCAGAATCAGTTATAGCTCTTTTTCTGCCCATTTTGCCTGAAGAAATGAAGATGCCTAATAATTATGCACACCTTGACACAGGGTGTTCATCTCCTTAGGCCACACCCTCTTACTACACAAATACACATCACCTGATATGCTTAAATCCAATAAGCATTCAAGTTTATACAGCTTGGAGTTGGAAAATATGCATAAAAATGATATGGTCAAAATACTCACTTGCCTAATAATTGTGCACACAGTGTAGGGGGTAGTTCCAGCGAAGTGGGTGAAAGCCTAGGCTCCACTCCGATGCCCCATGTTAAAGTTGTTCCTGGTTGCTGTTGAATGCTGTGCTGTTGAGGTGATGTTTGATGTTCCAGTAAAATTGTGTTACATCATCCTCCTACTGGATTTGATTCATCCTTCTTGGTGGCAAAAAATATAATGTAGATAATCCCTAGTCTGCAAAAGTGGTTGTTTTTCCACACTCTCCACCCAGATTAAAGTCCCGCAATACATTACGAAGAGACTTGCATCATTTGAACACACCCATCCCCAGCCCTGTGTGTTTCTCCTAGATATTACATTTAATACATAGTAAGTTCTAACATACTTTTGTACATATCCGCATATTGCAAAAGGTTTGCTTTATGGCCATAGACAATCCCCCCCCCATATTTAATGGTCCAGAATGGTTTGTAATCAGATTCAAATCTTCCAGACTTCCCTACAAAGCTTGTCTGAGCTGAAATATCAGTTTGGCCAAATGATATAATAAAGATGCCTGAAGAAGCTCACTAGTATTCTAGAGGACACCTGATTATACCTCCCCACATCCTGTGCACAAGTGATCTTAAAGGGATAGTAATACTTCGTTTTAACTTTATTTTATTTTGTAGGCATTAAAAAAACATGAAGAATGATATAAGTCTCATCTCTCAAACCTTTATGGTTTGAGATATTCACAAGCAAAGTTCCCCTCCCCGCCCCTTTTACCTAGTGTAAGCCATCTCTTCTCAGATGCGAGTCTGGTTGTATGACCAGACAGATAACAGAAGGGGACAATTTTCTTTGTATGAAAACAATGAAAGCCCCCCCCCCCCCCTGACAAGTTTTTCAGCTTTTTCCCTTATCTTAATTGAAGATTGTCCCTCTCTGCAGTCTACCTGGGCATCTCCCTTCTGATGTGGCTGAACGGGGGGGGGGGGGGGTACTTTGCTTGTGAATATCTCTTAAACCATAAAGTTTAAGAGATAAGACTTATATAGTTCTTCATGTTTTTTTAATGCCTACAAAATAAAATAAAGATACAACAAAGTATTACTATCCCTTTAAGTACACCAATGCTATCACAAGAAGGAGGAGGTTACTGCACTTCCATGGAGGATCACAGAGCAGGGTGTGATACATTACTTTTAGGAAGCAAATTCTTATTGAACACAATACTTACTTCATCTGAAACAAAATCCCCAAACCGGTCTAATGCAAACACACAAAGGAGGCGGATAACCAAGTCCTCAAGCCATTCCTGGTGCTGCTGCTCCATCTGTTGATAGAAAAGTGGTGAATATGTCAAAATTCAGGTTCTCCTACAACTGGTCAAAAAGATTCAAGGACAACAAAATAGGATTTTAGTCTTACCTGTTAAATCCTTATCTCTTAGTCCATACAGGTTACTGGTAACTTTGGGTAGGCGATCAGCCGGAACAATTCTGAGAAGTGACTACTGGGTGGAGCCTTCCTCTCCTTAGCTTGCAGCTAGCCAATCCCCAACCAGTAAGATTTTCAGCCTAACTATTGACTAGGTAGTAAGAAGAAAAAGGAAGACTCCTGTGAGTATGAACCCGAAATGACCCCCATGTTCTACCACAGGAGAGCCAAGCATGGTCCCTTGACAGGGTGGGAGACCAGTAACCTGTATGGACTAAGAGAAAAGGATTTAAAAGGGTAAGACTAAAATCCTATTTTCTCTGTCGTCCAATACAGGTTACTGGTAACTTTGGGATGTCCAACCATTAAGTTCCCCAGGGCGGGAAGAAAGGCAAGGACCAGGCGCAGGCCTCCAAAGTCACCAGACCACCAATGAGCCTACAGAGCATAAATAGCTCAACACTAAACGCCAAGTGTCAACGGACACTAAACAGGGGTAAAACAAACCCCATGAACTGTTACACAGCACACGGAACCAGAGCCAACAGGGCTCAAAAGTGAAAGTACTGAGAGACTAAAGAGATCCTAGACAGGCAAGGCCACCTCCAGGATCTTCCTCCCAAAACTGGCATCAGCAGATGCCAGCACATCCACACGATAGTGTTTAGAAAAAGTGTGCACAGACGACCAAGTGGCCGCCTTGCACAACTGATCAGCTGAGGCCTGGTTCTTGTAGGCCCAAGAAGCCCCAATAGTCCTCGCAGAATGAGCCGTGACCCTGAAGGGAAAATGCTTCTTCTGAAATTCGTAAGCCGTACGAACCGTGGACTTAAATCCAAGAAGAGATGGTTACCCTGGAAATAGGCTTCTCTGTCCTAGGACCCTCAGGAATGACAGTGTCAGACTGCCTCAACGAACAACATCCAACAGATGAAGATCCTTCTTTGTCAGAAGTAGGGTTAGGACAGAAGGAAGGGACCACAATCTCCTGATTAATGTGGAACTCAGACACCAACTTCGGAAGAAGCTTGTGAGGTGCGAAGCACCACCTTGTTCTTGTGAAAGACCAAAAAGGGTGGTCTACAAGACAGGGCATGCAGCTCCGCAACTTGGCGAACAGAAGCTATCACCAGGAGAAAGGTGATCTTCCACGTCAGTATATGTAGAGGAATGGTAGCAAAAGACTCAAAACTAGGGCGCTGAAGCAATCCCAAGACCAGGTTAAGGTCCCACTGAAGAGCAGGGGACTTAAAAACCAGACGGGTATGAGCAACACCCTGGAAGAAAACCTTGACATCAGGAATGATAGCAAGGTGCCTCTGAAAGAAGACAGAGCGCAGAGGTCTGAACCTTAAGAGAACACAGACAGACCCTTATTCACACCATCCTGGAGGAAGGAATGAACTGTAGGAAGGTCAAAATCTTGAGACAGGTCTTTGTCAGCAAATCAAGATAGACAAGTAGACCATACACAATGGTAGGCCTTAGAGGAAACAGGCTTACGGGCACTAAGCATAGTAGCCACCACACCAGAAGAAAATCCTCTCTTCAAAATTGAGTATTCAATCACCATGCTGTCAAAGCCAGACAATGAAAGTATTCCTTCCAGAGGTAACCCTGCAGAAGGAGGTCTGCCATAGAGAGGTCCAGAAGTTCTGGAAAACAAGGTTGTCGAAGCCAGTATGGAGCAATCAGAATGACTGGGCAGCGCTCCAATCTCAGTTTCCGTAGCACCCTCTTCAACAGGGGAACGGGAGGAAAGATGTATGCCAGAGGAAATGTCCACAGGATCGACAAGGCATCCTCTGCCAGAGCCAGGGTATCCGTCCAGCGAGAGCAGAATGTTGCAACCTTCCTGTTGTGCCTGGTTCAATCAGGTCGATGCATGGAAGACCCCACTGCTGGATGATGAGGTTGAACACCTCTGGATGTAGTTACCACTCTCCACTGTGTGCCGACTGAGGAAGTCTACCAGAACGTTGTCTACGCCAGGAATATGAACTGTGGAAATGGCAGGGACATGCTCCTCTGCCTATGACAAAATAGCCCTGACCTCTAGCCAAGCTGCAAGACTTCTTGTGCCACCTTGCTTGTTGATGTAGGTTACCGCTGTGGCATTGTCAGACTGTACCCTGACCAGGCAATCCTCCAGTTGCCGTGTCCAGTGTCGCAGGGCATGAAATATCGCCCGAAGCTCCAAGACAATGATGAAGAGAGATCCCTCCTGAGACCACCAACCCTGAACACTCAAGTGCCCCATCCAGAGAGGCTGGCATCCATCATCGCTGTGGTCCAGAAGGGCACCAGGAAGGGTCTGCCTTTCAGGAGATTGTTCAGGTTGAGACACCATGAGAGGCTCTGTTCCACGTGAAGAGGGAGCGATAGGGATCTCTCCAGTAGATCTGGTCGACCCCTGCAAGTCAGGATTAGAAACCTCTGAAGTTCCCTGGTGTGAGCCATGGCAAACAGAACTGCTTCTATGGTGGAAATTAACTTCCCCACCAAGGATGACAACTTCTTGGCTCGAACCGGATCCTGAGACAGGATAGCCTGGACCTTCAGTGCCATCTGATGAGCCACTTTGTCCAGGAGAAATACCATCCCTCTGTCGAAGAGGAGGCCCAGAAAGACCATCCTCTGGGATGGGAGAGAGCATGAATGCAGTCCTGCACCTGCTGATGGAGTTCTGGAGAAGAGGCCTTCAGAAGGAGGTCGTCCATATATGGAGTCACCCTGATGCTGTTCTGATGTAGGATGGAGATCAATGCTGCCAGGACTCTGTTGAAGACTTGAGGAGCCATGGTTAGGACAAAGAGGGGGGCAGAAAACTGGAAATGCCCTTGGTTGCAGGCAAAGCAAAAATACTGCCTACTCTCTGGATGAATGGTGATGTGCAGATAAGCATCCTGAAGATCCAGAGAGGCCAGAAATTCCCAAGGGGACATGGCAGATATCACAGTGCTCAGACTCCTGGCGGTACTGGGACCTGACCACAAAGGAGGGGAGATCTTTCAGATCTAAATGGGATGACAGCCTCCGTCCTTCTTGGAGACCCACAAAGAGGTTGGAGTAGAACCCCAAGCCCTTCTCCTGAGGAGGAACTGGTTCCAAGACCGCGTTGACCAGAAGGGCCTGTATAGCTTCCTCGAAAAGTCTCACTTTTCTTCTCCCAAAGGAGAACGAGAAGCGAAGGTCCTGGGAGGAGGAAGACAGGTGAAGGTAATCCTGTACCCCATAGCCCACCTCTTGTAAAAACCCACGGGTCCGCCACAGATGCCTGCCAAGCCGAGAGGTAGTGGTATAAGCAGCCATTTACCTGTGGGTGGGGACCTTTGTTCGATGAGTCATGCAGGTGGTGGTTTGGAAGCCTTGGGCTTCACAGAGGACTTGGATCTCCATTGCTGCTTAGGCTTGGATGAGGAGCGCGGAGCATGAAGGACCGCCTGGGTCGCTTGGCTCGAGTCTGCCTCAGGACCACACTGGCAGGCGAGTACTCTTCCCCCCAGTGGCCTCGCTGATGAGATCCGTGAGCTCAGGACCAAACAGGGAGGAGCCCTGAAAAGGCAAAGACAGGAGAGCCTTCTTGGAGGCTGTGTCAGCAGACCAGATCTTGAGCCAAAGAGCATGTCTGGCTACCACAGACATGGTAGATGCCCTGGCTACAATACGCACAGCGTCAAACAGGGTAGCAGAGACATAATGCGGAGCATCAGCAATGTTTGCGAGAACCTGCAACATGTCAGCAGCAGTGGCCCGCTGATGGACAGCTGAATCGAGCTGTTCAGTCCAAACAGCCACAGCCCTATTCACTCATGCTGCAGCAAATGCACGGCAGAGCCAGCCATCACAAAAATAGCGTTGAGAGAGGTCTCAAGCTTCTTATCAGTCCAGTCTTTGACAGCAGAGGCATCAGCCACAGGCAAGGGGGATGGACTCACTGGGTGAGGGCTGTTTCAGAGAACGGGTAAAGCTTAGCAAACTTCCTAGACACAGATGGTTTCTTGTACGGAAACTTCCACTCCTCAGGCACCAAGCGGTCAAGGGTGGGGTTAGGAGGAAAACAGGTATGGTGCCTAACAGGCTCCTGGAACACATAAGAGGGGTCAGAAGATGCCTTCTGTACTAAGGGAATGTTCAGGGTGGTCAATACAGCCCTGATCAGGCCCTCAGCCGAGGGAATGGGGTCAGCCTCAAAAGGGTCCCCAAAAAACGGAGATGAAGGAACAGCTGAACAGTCAGAGTCCACCAATAATTCCTCCTCAGAGGAATCAGACACATCAGGTACACCCAGAGGTTTAGGCAGGGAAGATCTGATAGGGGCAGGGGTCTGCCACGAGTGGAAGACCCCCTGTAAAGTGGATGGAAGGAGTTGTAAGGTGGACCTGAGGTCCCTGGTAGTAGCCTTAAACTCTTCAATCCATACTGGCTCTAATGCATGGCTGGAGGCCCCTGCAGGGGATTCAGGGGGCAACAGCGCATGCTGGGCAAACATGACCTGAGTATTCTCTAGGTAACCCTGAGTGACATAAGGAGCAATGTGAAATGGGGGACACAGATGCCCCCAGTGACCTTATTCTTAGGTTTAGCCCCAAGGTCTAACGGAGTAGACATTCTAACAGAGTCAAACGGTCAAAGTATCAAAACACCCACAACATACTGTGTATGATAAATAAATGCACCCCAGAAACGCTAAATAAGACATATTTGGTAGGCGAAGGGTTAAACTGTGGAGGAGAGACGGAGTCTCCAAGCCCTGCCTAGGATACTCTATCTGCAAATACACAAAATGGCTGCCGCGACGGGAGCCAATCAAACGAGTGAGCGAAGCGAGCGTTCATGGAAAACGTAGTTTTGCTAACGGAGTACCCCAACAGTGCCCGAAGCCCCCAACATGTCCAGAGTGTTGACCGGATGACAAAGCAAGGGCAAACCCACAAAATGAGCCATTTCTGACCTCGCTACATGGCGCGGTTGCAGAGATATGTCCCAAACCATAAAGTCCCATAGAAGTGAATGGAGCAATAGCATCTATGCGGTAAACGCTTAACGAGGTGAATACAAAAACGTAAAACTACTCAAAAGCCCACTAGAATAAAACAGTAGACCAAATAAACATTGGTCCCAGTAGGGAAAGTGTCCAAAGACCCTGCAAAACATGCTAACCAGCAACAAAAGGGTTAAGTTGCCATAGAAACTGCTCCAAAAGCCTCACAGACATACAGATAAACCCAATTAGTGCATGAGTATGTAATAGGAACTCCAAATGAG